>PYAF01004031.1:0-16451 GCA_007407185.1 Glycine tomentella | reverse complement strand
GCCTTTGTCCATATTCACAAACATCATCGCAGTAAGTTGGATCCTAGAGCTCTCAAATGTATTTTTCTTGGATATGCTCCTGATAAGAAAGGCTACAAGTGTTATCATCCTGCTAGTCAGAAAACCTTTGTATCTATGGATGTCACATTTCATGAATCTGAGTCTTTTTTCCCTAGTCCTCATCTTCAGGGGAAGAGCAATTCGGTAAGTTCTGAGTCATCTTCTTTCTTTGAGTCTGAACCTTTCATGTATACTTCTGTAATTTTTTCCCATTGTTTCGAATCCTTCTATGTCTGCCCCATCGACTAATGGTCCAGAAATATGAAGAATTGATACACCTGAGTTAGTATATCACAGGAATGAGCAGCTCCTATTGCCTCCTCAGCAACCTCAATCATCTGAACAAACGGTAAGCCTTGAATCTCCTATTTCTAAACCTAATATTAGTGTATCTGATGAGTTGTCCAAAGACTTGCATGTTGCTTCTGATGACTTACCTAGTGTTTCTGATAACTTGCCCATTTCCCTAAGAAAAGGGAAGAGGTCCTGTACCAAAAATTCTTGTTCTTCTTGTTCAGCTTGTACTAAATATCCTATCTCGCAGCTTGTCTCTTTAGCTAAACTTTCTATGCAGCATAAAGGCTTTATTTTAGCACTAGATTCAATCTCAATTCCAAAATCAGTAGATGAAGAATTAAAAGATGAGAAATGGATTCAAGCCATGCAAGAAGAGATGAATGCCTTGGAGAAAAATCACACATGAGCAGTTGTTGATAGACCAAATGGAAAGAAAGCAGTAGGATGTAGATGGGTTTATACTTTGAAATACAATTTTGATGGTACTCTTGAAAGATATAAGGCTAGGTTAGTTGCCAAAGGCTACACTCAAACCTATGGTATTGACTATGATGAGACTTTTGCTCCTGTTGCAAAAATGAATACTGTGAGAGCCTTCTTATCTCTTGCTGCCCATTATAACTGGGATATCAATCAGTTTGATGTGAAGAATGTTTTTCTTAATGGTGAGTTAGAAGAAGAAGTCTATATGGAAATTCCACCTGGTTTTGGCTCGATGGATGGAAGGAATAAAGTTTGCAGGTTAAAAAAGGCTTTGTATGGATTGAAACAGTCTTCCCGTGCCTGGTTTGGAAGATTTACTAAGGTTATGATAGCCTTAGGATACAGACAGAGTCAAGGAGATCATACATTGTTCTTCAAACATTCCTAAGATGGGAAGTTAACTGTACTCCTTGTATATGTTGATGATATTATTATTTCAGGTGATGATATTGTTGAAAAGAACCTTCTACAAGCACGACTGGCCTCTGAATTTGAAATAAAAGATCTTGGAAGACTGAAATATTTCCTAGGGATTGAGGTAGCTCATTCAAAGGAAGGAATTTTTGTTAGCTAAAGGAAATATGTTCTTGATCTTCTCAAAGAAGCAGGGAAACTTGGGTGTAAACCTCCAGTACTCCCATCGAGCAGAATCACAAGTTAGGTTATGAGGAGGAGAGTTCTCCAGTTCATAAAGGACAATATCAAAGGTTAGTTGGGAGGCTGATTTATTTGGCTTATACTAGACCGGACTTAGCCTATGTTGTTAGTATTGTGAGCCAATTCATGCATAATCCGAAAGAAAAACACATGCAGGCAGTTGGGAGAATTCTTCAATATCTTAAAGCCACTCCTGGTAAAGGACTGTTATTCAGACTTGATGGTAATCTCTCCCTCGAAGTCTATACTGATGCAGATTATGCTGGCTTTGTAACTGATCGTCGATCTACCACTGGTTATTGTATGTTTCTTTGTGGTAATCTAGTAACATGGAGGAGTAAGAAGCAAGATGTAGTTGCCAGATCAAGTGCAGAGGCTGAATTTCGAGCTATGGCTCAGGGTGTTTGTGAATTACTTTGGTTGAAGATTATACTTGATGATCTTAAAATAAGATATGAAGGATCTATGAAATTATTTTGTGATAATAAATCTGTCATTTGTATAGCTCATAATCCTGTTCAACATGACCGGACCAAGCACATTGAGGTCGATCGACACTTCATCAAAGAGAAGCTAGATAGCGGTTTGATCACGACTCCATATATTCCTTCTGGACTTCAAAAGGCAGATATTCTGACCAAGGGACTTTCCTCTTAAAGATTTCAAGAGCTTACTGACAAGCTGGGTGTAATACCTTTGGAAATTAAGCCTGGATTAAGTTTATGATTAAGAGTTATAATCATGCATAGGAGTCCCTAAAAAAGAAGCTTAAGAAAGTGAGAAACAGATTCAAGCATGTGGCGCGACCAACATGGGGTCTGGCGCGATCCACGTGGGAGGCTTGAATCAGGGAAATGCTTTCGGCCTTCTGACGCTATCAGCGTGGATATGACGCTACTCACGTGGATGGTTCGAACCTGTGTCACGATCCGCGCGGGACATGGCGCGATCCGCGTGGAAGGTTTGAATCAGGCCAATGCTTCCGGCCATCTCACGTTATCCGCGTGGATTTGGCGCTAATAGTGTGGGTTGCTCGAACCTTTGGCGCGATCCGCGCCGGACGTGATGCGAGCCGCGCGGGACTTTCGGGTTAGACTTATAAATAGCTCATTCGGGACGGAGCTGAGAGGAAAAGAGAGGAAGAGGGAGAGAACAGCCATTGTTGCCTAGAGAAGCTTCATATCTTCTCTATTTCTCATCTAAACACCTCTGACCCAACTGGGGAAGTGTTCAGAGCCTCGAGATAAGCTAGAGACCCAGCTTTATTCTCGACAAGAGGCGGTAAACGACGAGATTGAGATTTCTAAGGGAGTCCTTGGAATCGAAGAACCAGAGGCGAAGGAGACTTTATATGAGCGATCTACCTTAGGGAAAGTGATTCCCTGGTGTGTCTTGACTGCACAGAGGTAAGAAACTCGAGCCTTAGACGTTGGTTCTGTGTTTGGGTTTTTGGTTGGATTTTGAGTACCTTGAGAGGGGTTTTTGGAGGTGTTAGAGCCGTTATTAGGCTTGGACTCTGTAGAGTTTTGTGTTCAGAGGGTTACTCTGATGAAGTTAGAGCCTTAAGTCATCATTATTGATGAAGTTTGATTTTGGCTCTGAGTATGTATGAGCAGAGGTAAAAGGTTGATTATTTGGCTAGTATGAACCTTAGAGCAGTTGACAAAGTTGCTCATGGGATAGTATAGATGTTGTTTATGAGCTGGAATTGGTGATAATGAGAAGCTTGGAATTGATCTGGATAAAGCAGGGATATGCTTTATATTAGCCTGATCAGAGTCTTAGAAGAGGCTCTGGAGCCTTGTGTAAGCTGAGTAGGATCCTTTTGAGGGTCTGAGAATCACTTGCGAAGTGATTGTTCTTGTGTTATGTAGAAAGGATTATAAGTTTCCTTTCGTTCTAAACGGCTTAAAACCATATTTGATAAGTATGTGTTTGTTCTTATGTAGGACGTGAACTTGATAGTCCTAGTGGTGGTGACCACGAGGCCGGGAGAGTCGATATTTTGCCTAGAGCAGGAAAGCTCTTGGTTCTTGCATGTGCGTCCTTTACTGTGTTCCACCATGATCCTGATAGGGTGATGGTTCTGTTGTGATTATATGCATGTATATGGAAATTGTATGTTGTTATGATTGACTGCTAAATGGTGTTCTGTACCCTGTGAGAGGGCAATTGATGTAAATTGATATGAGATGTTTGACCTGTGAGCTGCAAGCTGCACCCTGAGATGGGTGATTGATATGTATGGCTATGAATTGTCTAGCTTATGATCTGCATGGTTGATTGTTGAATCCTATGGTAGTAGGATAGATGACACGAGATTGAGTAAGACCTGATGTGAGATGTTCCTGTGATATAGACGTAGCCTCTCGAATGGAGATGTTCCTATATCTACAGATGTAGCCTCCTCAGGCAATTGTATTGAGATAGGTTATGAGATGTTCCTGTGATATAGATGTAGCCTCCTGGTTGGAGATGTTCGTATATCTGCAGATGTAGCCTCATTATAAAGAGATGTTCCCGTTATATAGATGTAGCCTCCTAAGTGGAGATGTTCCTATATATACAGATGTAGCCTCTGATGGATGTATTGAGATCCTGCCATGAGATGTTCCTAGTATATAGATGTAGCCTCCCTGGGTGGAGATGTTCCTATATACATAGATGTATCTTCTGCAGGATAATGATGTATGTGATGAATGACTGTATGCCATGAGTATAGCCTGATTATTGACAGGTGGATGTGCATTGATGGTGCATGATGATTGATTGAGTGATTCACTGATGTTGATAATGATTGTTTTTGATATACTATTTCCATGTATATGTATGAAAGTGAACCAGGGGAAGGAAATACCTTCAAGGGCCCTGAGTTTACTGGGATTTTATATCTCACCCCTTTTGTGGGACTTATTATGTTTTCAGGTGAACCCTTAGGAGGAGCAGATAGATCCCAAGGCAAGAAGCCTGTGCAGGGATAGCTGTGTTTTGAAACCTTAGGCATAGATGACATGAGCATGTGGCTCTGATGTTTTATATTTTTCCTTTGGTTTGGTTTTGTTGTACCCTGAGGGGATATATTTGTACAGTTTTGTACTTAAACAGAGATTTTATGTATATTCACCATATTATAGTGTACAATGTTTATGATAGTGACCTTTGATGACGTCACTCTTAGTTTACACTTCCAAACTGCTTAAACTTTGATGATTATATGTGTGATTGTTGATTAATGTTTGGTAATGACCCTGATGATTGAATGGGGCGTTACACTGGGAATGATTAATATCTATTCCTCAGCTTGATGGAAAGTGTTGTAAATAGATATATTTTAGATAGATATATTTTAGATTTTATCTTTAGCTATTATTTATTATCTTTAGTTGTTATCTTTAGTTGATAGTTATTATCTTTAGTTATTATCTTTAGTTATCTTTATCTTTAATTGATCTCTTTAAATAGAGACCTCTTGTATTACTGATATACACAATTCATATTTATAAATTCTTATTTTTTCAAGTTCTTATTCCTTCTTGTTATGAGGTTCATATTGCCAAGGCTTTGGCTCTCAAGCGGGTAGCGACGCTTGCTATTCACCTATCCTTTTCAATTGTCTTCCTCCATGAGTTAGATTGCCAACACCTGGTGCAAGCTTGGAGAAATACAAGTTCTGGTCATATGAGCTATTTTGCTAGTTTAGTGTTGAAGTGAAAAGGCTTTGTGGGATCCTCTCACCCACAAACCCTTTCTTTTGTTCAAAGGGTTATGAACAGAGTAACTAATAACTTAGCTTCTTTAGCTTTCCTTTTTGTGGATAGAGTTTGGATTGAGGAAGTTTCCCCTTAAATTCTTTCCCTTGTAAATGATGATTTGGGACTTCTAGCCTTTTTCAGTTAATGAATATCATTTACTTCAAAAAGAAAATGAGTTGACAATATCCATCCTTTAATTGGAGATAAAAGAAGAAAAAAATATTATAAGTCTTATATCATTTTCCTCTTCTTTATTGAAGTGAAAGAAAAGGAGAGTATTTATGCACATCCACAATTGTTTTAATCTTTTTTTATATATATTTTTTTTCTTTATTACCAAATAATCCACAAAATCATCTTACTCTTCATTCATTTTTCTTTTTTTCCTATTCGTTTTCCTAACTTTTTTTTCTTCTATTTTTCTTTCTTATTAAATAACCTACAAGATTTTATCCAAATTTTTACTCTCTTTTTTCTTTCATTTCATTTCATTTCTTTCTGTTCCAAGATCAAACATACCGTCAAGGTATTTTTCATGTTGTGTGAGTGGTGGGACAGTGGATGGGAAGGGCGTGGATGGAGGTTTCGGTGCCTCAGATGCCCCGATCTTGCCGCCTCCGACGGATATGGTGGCGGAGGAAGGGTTTGCTTTGAGAGAGTGGAGAATGTAAGAGCGTCTTGATTACTGTTCACTCATATGCTTTTGAATTTGTCATTATGATAATGATGATGGTGGTGATGCTGATGATGATGCAGGCAGAATGCGATTCAATTGGAGGAGAAGGAGAAGAAAGAGAAGGAGATGCGGTCGCAGATCATAGAGGAAGCTGAAGAGTACAAAATTGAGTTCTATAGAAAGCGTGAGGTTAATGTTGAGAAAAACAAGGCTTCTAACAGGGAAAGAGAGAAGGTAAAAAAAAATAAAAAATTGTTGCATATTTGCTCTGTGTTGCTTTTGTTTTTTCTTGGGAAATTCAATTAGGTTAAAATTCACTTCTTTGATTGTGTCCTCTGAGAATTTCAATGGCATTCTTTGTGATAATTGAAAAGGCAAAATCCTAGCTTTGCCACTATCAATATTAGTAAACGTACACTATACACAAGTGGTGAAGAAATTTTAGGCTTGCTTTAAGGGAAAACGACCACAAATTGTTCAGGTGTGAGAGAAATAAGTGTAGAAGATAAACCATATTAATGTGAACGTTTAAATTTGACTGTGTACACAGAACTACGAACAATCTGAAAGGGAAATAAATTTGAAGTCAAACCTTGTTTGTATTAAACATTTATTTATTGTCCAATTGTAGCATAAGTAACTTGAAATTTGGCAATGAGAAATATATTAAGATTGTGTTGTGCATTAGGCAAGTAGAATACAAACACTAGTATCTGATATGGTTAATCTGAGTTCATAATGTTGAATGTTGATGTATTAAACCTAATATTAGTCTAAAATATATATTTTTTTTTATTTGCAATCAGATTAAAGAATTAGTATATTGCTATTTGTTCGTATTCTCAGATTTTCAGCTGTAACAATAGCCTATTGTATTTGTGGTTCTGTGCAACTATCTACTACGCTGGTGGGGTGTGTGTGTGTTTTCTTTTCTAAACCCACACCCCCCCCCCCCCCCCCCCCCCACCCCCCCGGTAATTAATGGAACATTTATTTTCAACTTCTTTCCCTTTCCCTCTATTCAAATATTTCAGGATCAACTGGCTCCACTATATATACCTGAAACCAATATTACGATTATGAAACAACAAATATATTTGAATATTTATTTTGTGAACTGTATGGCAGCTATTTTTGGCAAGCCGTGAGAAGTTCCATGCTGAAGCTGAAAAGAACTACTGGAAGACAATTGGTGAACTCATTCCGCACGAAGTGCCTGCAATGGAGAAGAGAGGGAAAAAGGACAAAGAGAAGAAGCCTTTTATTGCTGTAATCCAGGGCCCAAAACCAGGGAAGCCAACTGATCTTTCAAGAATGCGCCAGATATTATTGAAGCTCAAACATAATCTCCCTCCACATATGAAGCCCAAGCCTCGACCATCAGAAACCAAAAAGGACGCCAAAACTGGACCTCCTGATGGAGCTAGCACAAGTTCTAATCCTCCCAAGGTTGTGCCTGTGGCAACTCCTGAGGCTGTTGCTGCAGCTTGAGGTTGAAGCTATTTAATAAATATGCATATGAAAATCAGTATGTCAAATTTGCAATGGGTTAAAGTCTGTTTGTGTTTTTTTTATCGACAAATATTAGTTTATTAGTTTTGTTGTAAATGTCAGTGGGGAATTTGAACCCACAATCTTTCCCCCACCCTTCTGTAACTACTGGGCCAATCATAGATCTCCATAATGGGTTAAAGTCTATGCCTTCGTGTAATTATATGTAGAAATTACTTGTATCGGTCTCTGTTGCTTAGTATATTTGTATATTCTCCTTAGAACGTAGCTTAGATTGCGATCTGTGGTCTATCTATATAGTCATTGCAGTAGATATGTTGTTAATACGCTCTGCTTTGTCCATGAACTTAGCTTACTGTCCTAATATATTGTGATAATCGAGACTACATCTCTTCTATTCTAAAAGCAAAATTTCAGAAAGTCTCGTTTAATAATTCTAAGCTACTGAGATTAAATGTTTGTGGGTATACCTAAATCGAATGATCATAACTTTCATTAGTGTTGTCAAAATGGGTCACACTCGGTGGGTCAACCCGACCCAACACAGGTTTAGTTGGGTTAAAAAAGTCTTTTCCAGTAACAGCAAAAATGACTCAATTCACTTATGGCCCGACCCATCAAGTTGAATTTGTTGTGGACTGGATTGGCTAGTTTGATTTACAAAATGCATGCAATCTACTAATTTAGTTTGTTTTATGATATTCAAATAATTAAATTAGATTAGTTATTTTTTAAAAAAATATCTTTTTTTTTGTTATTTTAAAAATTTAGGTGGATTAATCCTTTAACCCACTTTAACCCACTAATATGTAGTGAATCAACCAACACTTTATGAACTCACTAACAAGTCAGATGAGTTGGGTTGACCCACTTATTAAATGAGCTAGGTAGAGGAGTTCAATGGGTCGAATTGACATGTTTTTACAATTCTATCTTCTAATATAATGCACTAATTATTGCTTTAGAAGTAAGCAATAGTTTTCAAATATTTAATATGAGATTATTGTAGTAAACTAGTTTAGCCATTTTTCAATTTTTTGTTCTTCTTTATTTTAGTGATTTTTCAACTTATTGTTCTTCTTAATAACTCTAATAATTGATTGTCATTGTTTGTCTCACATGCTCTATAGAACATAATTATTTCTCACTTTTTTATTCAAGTCTACTAAAAGGTCCTGAATACAGAGCAAATATTATTCGTCTATATGTGTTTTGACTTTTTTTTTGTCGTAAAAGCCGTATTCCTTTCCTTTTATTTTTGATATATCGTTGGCCTTAGTGGGGATTTATCTAACAAGCTATTCCCTGTGGATTGTAGTTTCTTGTGTCATTTTTCTTGAAAAAAATAAATAAATATTGAGTGGTCCGGACGAGTAAAATAACCATTTTATCTTGCAAACAATTTAGTGTGTTTCATTTTCTGTTATAAGTATGTTTCAGGATTTAAAAAAAAAAAAATGTAGAAGGGAAGTATACAATGGATTGGCGTTCAGTTACGTTAAACTGAAAAATAAACACGAACTTGGCCTATACCTTAAAAGAGTAATTATTAACGTACACTAGGGATTCTCCACTCATCATCTATTTGTCATATGTGATTAACTATATGTGTAAATATGATTAATTTTGTCTCACAAGCAGTTACCGGATAATCATAGAAGTTATGGGTAGCAACAACGTTCTCTAAATTCTCCTCCAGACTATCAACATGTTTTTTGGATGGGAATTTTCAAAATTCCATAGAATTTGAAATGTTATTGATTTAAAATGCTCTTATTTAAAAAAAATTATTTTTTAAATGATTTGTTTGGATAATTAATTCAAATTTTTATAATTTCAAATTCTTAGTTTGGATGTAGCAATTCAATTCCTTCATATGCAAAATTTTATTTTTAAATTCATATTTAAATATTAAAATTTCAATATTATTTAATTTACTTTTATTAAATAATATTTATAAGTTATTGAATATTATTTATTTACTTTTATTAAATTCTTAACAAAAAATACTTAATGTTTCCAAGAGTAGGAAGATTAAGTACACATTTTTTTCTTAAATTGTGACAAAAAAAGATATTTACATTTTATTATATTCATCAATCAAAATGAAAATCATATATTATTTTTATGAACTACAATTAAACATGTCCATCATAATAGATTCTAATTCAAATCCACACTTTATAAAAGACATGTCATCATTGGCAAGAGTTTTGATATAATTAGGGTTGGCAAAATGGGTTTGGTTCGGTGGACTAGTCCATTTAATCAACGAAAAAAAGTAAACTGGATTGATATTATCAACCCACATTACTAAACAGACTGAACCAACCCAGCCCACAAAACGCGGGCCAAAATCAGGCCAGGGCAGGCCAGCCCAGCAAGCCAATGGTAAAATGAATATTAAGATAAGAATTGAGAGGTGAGAGTGAGAGGAAGATTGCAGAGAGAGAGTCTCAAAACTAAAAGTGTAGAAGTGTTCCTGCACCTAGGGGTGGCAAAGTGGGTCAGCCCACCAAAAACGGGTCAAGCTGGCCCTAATCCATACAAAATACGGGCCAGGCAGGACTGGCCCACTTTTACAAAGTAGGCTGAAAATGCTAGTCTGCCACACTTTAAGGTGGGTTAACAGGTCAGCCCACTTAAAAAATAAAAAATGAATAAAAAAGGTTAATTTAAAAAAAAAGATAAAAAAATATAAAAAAAATACAGATGTAATTAATTTATGCTAAAAATTAATTTTAATTCATCATCATCCTTTCCCCCATTTACATTATTTTTCTAGTAAAGTACCTACTCAATATTTATTTCTTATTACTCGTTTATGCTAAAAATTAGTATTATTTAATATCAAGGAATGTGTTGGCAAACAATTATTCTATGCATTCAGTTTTCAGCCTTTGATTTTTTCATCAATAATTGAGATTAAGTATTATTTTATCTTCTTAAAAAAGTTATTCACTAGTTCAAAGAAGTTGAATCTAACAAACTTTAATCATACAATCATTTGAAATTACGATTGAAATGACTTCAAAAATATTTATTATATTGTAAAAATGATCAAACTTACTCTACAAAATAATTTGTATTAAAAGATGGAACAATCTTCTAGAGTCTATTTAAAGAGCAAAAGCCTCCGCTAAGAGATGCACAAGTTTGTTGAGATAGCTAGCTAGAAGCAGTGAGATGAAAATGAAAGTCCTTGTTTTGTTTGTTGTTACACTTTTGGTAGCATCTCAATGCCATGGCTCAGACTACCAAAAGTTTCCTCTCCAAACTAAAGCTATTACATCTCAGTTCAAATACATGCCTATATCTAACTTCCAAGGCAAACAAACCTTAAACAAAAAAATTACAAAGCTAAGAATGAAGCTTTGTGTAGGCATACCATCAAACACATGGTGTGCAAGCAACAGAAATTTTGACTTTTCCCACACAAAGCACATCAATCTAAATTTCTCAATTTAGAAACATATCTTGGGAAAATACTGAGCATTTAAAAGAATTGAAACATTAAACGATCATAAATATTAGCCACACGAAAGAAATATGAACAAGTCCTACTTTGAACCAAAAGAAGAGAACGAAAGAAATGGGTTAGTAGAAAACCTGAAAGAAGGAAATAGAGGTGTGCCTCTGATGTAATGATGTAGCTCTAATGCCACATGATGTAATGTCTACAACCATTAGACATTAGGTTTCTCAAATCTACCTTGCAATAGAAACCACTCTTCAAGCAAACTTTAAGAACACACAAGTTTCCAACACTTCTTGGAATTGGGGCTGTTCAAAAGCTTTTCATTGCAAAAATGAAGATGGAAGAGAGATTAAGAATGACAATGGATGGCACCATGGAATAGGAATTCTAATAAGTCTTGCAAGAATCACCACAATAGTATTGGGAAGCCATTGATAAGACTCAAGAAGTTCTTGAACAAGAACAGGAGAGAAACTCTTACAACAATTTTCAGAATTGTATTAATGAACCAAAGTTTTTTTTACAATCAGTTTGTGAGCGATTTATATAGACCACGAATTAACAAGCTAAATGACACTAAATGTAATGTAAATGCAAATTGAAATGAAGCCCAAATGTAGCTTGTAGTGCAAGCTTTCTTTAAAATGACCCTTGGCTTCTAAGTTTCGCGCTTCTGCAGAGTTTACTGATTTAATCGATTATTTCGTCCATGTAATCGATTATTTAACCTAAATAATCGATTACTTGGTTTGGTAATCGATTATTTTGCTCTTATCCTTCCTGGAAACTGACATATGAACAAAATAATCGATTAATTCGACATGTAGTCGATTAAAACAGAGCTATTTACATTTTTCAGGCTGATTTAATCGATTACGGGATTCTTTTAATCGATTACAGGTATCAAAAGATGCTTTTAATCTGTTACAAGATGCTTTTAATCTTTTAAAACAAACAACACACCTTTTGTGTTTCCACTACTTTTGTGGGCTTCTTCTTACTTTTCCAAGAGATACAAGTTAGGTTGAATATGATCTTGAAGTGCTTGAGTCCTAGCTCTTTAGCTTGCATTGATCCTCCATTGCTTTTAATCTTAACACCTTTTCCATGGTGCCATCCTTTGTCATTCCAACTCATTCCTATTCTTCTTCCACAATCCATTTCTGAAATTAGAAAAACATAAGCAGCCTCACTCAAGAGAAGAGTTGAATGCTCTGTTTTGAAGTTCAATTGAAGATTGACTTCCATTGCAAGGAAGATCAAGGAAAAGGTGTTAAGATTCAGATCATCATTACATCATGTGGTATCAGAGCTACATCATTACATCATGTGATATCTGGAGCCTAATTCTTGTGAAATTCTTCTTCAAGTTCAATTTTAAAAGTTCTTCAAAGGTAAAAATCTGCACCAAACCTAAAAACAAAAATTCCATTTCAATTCCTTGTTTCTTGTTGTTTTCTTTTGATTCTTGGTGGTGTGGGCTTGCTGTGTGTTCAGCCACATAACCCTTGTGTTTCTTTCAAGTTCATGTGATTTCACGTGTTCATGTTCTTCTTGTTCTTCATTTGTTCTTGACATTTTCCTAATTTTCTAGTCTTGATTCTTGTCGTTTTTTGTTAGTAGTGTTTTTTTGTGTTGTATGACCACTTGTTTTGATTCTACTCTCATGCCTAAACTGAATTGAGTTGTTATAAGCAAATTTTACAATTGTTATACATCATATTTTAGTGATTCATTGAATTTATTTAACAATTTTTGAACTTGTGCAAAAGAAAAACAAAAGCAAAAGAAAAATACATCAAGTAGTATCAAATTGGTACAACCAAAGACATTATTGTTTGGTGGCTAGAAAAAGTGAAAGAAAAACAGAATTTAGAAGCAAATCAAAGTTACAAAAGCTACAAGTTCAAATTTCCTTTGAACCACAAAATCAAGTGAACTTGTATAACATGCAAATTTGATGAAATTTGGCTTCCAGCAATTGAATTTACTTGACATATCTTACTTGTCCAATTTGGTACAGCCATAGTATTCCTTGAGTTGTCTCATAAATTCCAATTAGAGTTGTGATTTTCTAATTTTTTTTTTCTCTTTTGTTGCTTGTCTCTTAAAATTCCAAAATTTTGTCTTAGAGTTTTCTTATTCTTGGACTCTTGAGTCTAGCCTAGAAGCATTTCCTATTTCACTATAGCAAATAAGCTTGATTTGATTAGAAGTTTGGATTAAGAACTATAGAGAGGAATAAGAGTGGAAAAGGCAAGAGAAAACATTATAGAAAGAGCCTAGATTAAGTGTGCAAACACGAGTGTGAGTGGTGAGAATTTCTTTATATACTTGTGTTGTGCTAACCATTTTTTTTGAAGGATGAGTTCAAGAGGAGGAGAGGCTTTGTCACTTAGAGACACTAGGTTGATGAAAGTCATGGCCAAATAAATAGAAAATTTTCACCCTAAAATGGATGCAAAATTTGAGGTGCTTAAAAGAAAGATTCAAAGAAGGAGTAGTCCAATGGTAGTGTGGATAGAAAGGCTAGTGAGTGAGTATGCTTATTCTCATAAAAGAAATTATTATGGTGAGAGGAGTGAGAGGGAGGAAAGGAGAGAAGATCCTAGGAGGCACAATCATAGGAGAGAAAATAGAGATGAGGAAGATTGGAGGTGAGGAGAGAAAATAATGATAGAAGAGAAGTCCACAAAGCTCAAAAGGTGGAGCAACAACTAGAAAGGGAAAAAGATTCCTTTTCCAAAACCAATGAGGCTGCAAAGCCTAAAAGGGAAGTTTCTCAAGTGAAAATAAAGAAGAAAAGGTGGAAAGCTCAAGAAATAAAATTGTGGAACCAACTCCAACAAGATCTAGCAATATCTAGTGTTTAGAGTGCCTTGGTAAAGGACACATTGCTTCTCAATGTCCTAACAAGTCAACCATGATTTTGTTTGAGGATGGAGACATAAAGAGTAAGTCTTCAAGTGATGTAACAAGTTCTTCAAGTGAAAAGGAAGAAGAACTTACACTAGTGGAGACAAAAGAGGGTGATGATCTCTTGATGGTTAAGAGAATGCAAGAGCTGGGAAAAAAAATACTCCACCTACAAATGAGAATAGTGAGCTATCCAAGACAAAATTTAGTGAAAACAAAAGAAAAGAGATAGAGTATGAGAGTAAAAAAATTAATGAGAGAAAGGAAAGTTTATTATTGAGAGGAAACTGTAAAATATGAGAACACTTCACACTTAACCAAGAGGGGGGTGAATTGGTTAGGCTTGGTAAATTAAAATTTTCTTGATTAAAATCAGAGTTTTTCCCTTTTTGGATCTTTATCACTTTTGTAACCAAGAACCCTTATTCAACCCAAGATATGTAATACCTCAAAAGCTTGATTGATAACAAGAATTCACAAACAAGAAAGATAAAATATAGCAAATAAGAAGAATATGAATAGCACACAAAGATTTATACTAGTTCACTTCAAACACTATGAAGCTACATCCAGTTTTCTTCCACTCAACACTGGAATGGAGTTCCACTATTGTAAATTTCAGTTCTTACAAATTATTACAAAGCCTCTCTTTATCAACCCTAGATAAAGTTCAGAAATCTAAAACACTATTAGATTCTTAGAGACAACCCACTGAGAACACTACTCAGTAAATCCCCTAGAGAAACCCTATCTCTAGATTACAAGCAAGAAACTCATTTACAATAGACAAATCAAAATAAAATTCAAAACAAAAATACAACTGCAAAGATTAAGGAAAGAAGTCACCTAATGATCCAATGAACAAAATGCATATAAATGATTTAACCAGGTATGAAAATGATTGCAACCTTAGAATGTGACTTTCCTTAAGCTTTGACAAAGAAAGAACTTGCTTCACTCATTTCTCAATAACCCATAAGTGTTTGGTGAAAACAAGAAGTCAATGAACCCAGAAAAACCACTACAAGAATGTTTAGAAAGCCTTAGAAAGCTCAGTGTGTGAATTGATCAAGTTAGCAAAAACAGCTGAGCATGGGTTCTATTTATAACAAGCTTTTTAATTGTCAGTAATCGATTACATACGCTCCTGTAATCGATTAATTCGCATATTTAATCAATTATTTCAAGACTGTAATCGATTAAACTGTTCATCAGAGGTTCTGGGTTTGAGCAACGAACAAAATAATCGATTATCCCGTCTTGTAATCGATTAAGACAGCAAGCTCTTATTTTGAAATACACTATGTAATCGATTACAGATCTTAGTAATCGATTAAGTCAGGGAGCTTCATAAAACAGTTTGTACTATGTAATCGATTACAATATTTGGTAATCGATTAATGCAGTGAAACATGTTAAACATAGGCATACAATGTAATCGATTACTATCTGTGGTAATCGATTAAGTCAGTGAGATGATTTTTCCTATTTAGCCTATGTAATCGATTACTACTTATTGGTAATAGATTAAAGCATTCATTATATCAATTTATATGAAATTCTAGGTAAAATAATCGATTAATCCAATACGTAATTGATTACATTGTTCTTGAAATGTTTTCCAAAAGGCACAAAGAACAAAATAATCGATTCTTATCATAGTGTAATTGATTAAGCCAGCAAGAACTTATTTTTCAAAAACTTTGATTAAACTTGCTTGATTTGCCAAATGCTTATATGTATCAAAAACTTAAATTGATTTATCTAAATGAATGATATGCATGCTATGCACACGGATCATCAGAAAATACTTCTTCCTTTTACATTAATCACAACTTGATCTCCAAGACTTCAAAGCATGTTGAAAGCACAAAACCAAGCTTGTTCCATTTGTTCATTCTTCAAGTGATTCCTCTTTTGTATCAACAGAAACAATGTCAAGAAAGTGTTAATAGCAATACATCCTCTTTATTATATGCTTCCTAACTCTCTTTGTTTACATGTTGAAAGAGAAGGAGGAAATGTGCCTAAAGTTATGCAATCTCTTTTGGAGGAATATGCAATCTCTTGGAAGCAAGAACATGAAATTGCTTTCCAAACTTTGAAGGAT
This sequence comes from Glycine tomentella, assembly GCA_007407185.1. Lineage (NCBI taxonomy): Eukaryota > Viridiplantae > Streptophyta > Magnoliopsida > Fabales > Fabaceae > Glycine > Glycine tomentella. The sequence continues at coordinate 510 of PYAF01004031.1, read as the reverse complement.
AAATTGTCTTATACACCTATTCTTTTACATTCCCTAATTTTAATGCTTCTTTTGAATTGAAATGTGATGCATCTAATATAGGCATTGGAGGGGTTTTGATTCATGATAAACATCCTATTGCTTATTTTAGTGAGAAATTAAAGGGTGCATGTCTAAACCATTCCACTTATGACAAAGAGTTGTATGCATTTGATAGAGTATTGAAAACTTGGCAACATTATCTTTTACCAAATAAATTTGTGTTCCATAGTGATCATGGGTCTATTAATTATTTGAAAAGTCAAGGCACACTCAATAAGAGACATGCTAAGTGTAATGCCCGGTGTTTTAAGCATGTAATTAAGCTTAGGTTAAGCCTAGGATAAAGGTTTATAGTGATACTTGAGAATCCCTAAGAGAAAGGCTTGAGAAAAGATGAAATAAACTGATTTATGAGTTTTCTGAAGTTCCACGCCTGAGGCGTGGGAGACCACGCCTGAGGCGTGGGAAACAGCCCAGAAAGCCAATTCT
>PYAF01004030.1:111924-126386 GCA_007407185.1 Glycine tomentella | reverse complement strand
CTTTGTTTAAGTTCTTTACTCAATTCAATACAATCATCCAACAAACTCTTGCGTATATTACTGTGCTTGTTCTATCACAACTTTTACAATTATTGCAAAATCTTTCCAATCCCTGTGGAGACGATACTTTACTTACACTTTTATTACTTGTTAAACGATCGGTGCACTTGCCGTATTCGCATAAATAGCACAACATGCATATTGTCTGTCTTAATCGATTACCGTATATTGTAATCGATTACATTTCACAAACATGATTTTTACAAAGTCTGACTTAATCGATTACACATCAGGATAATCGATTAAATGACCCGTTACTGTAACCCAGAACTTATCTTGAACACTTTAATCGATTACGGGAGCGTATGTAATCGATTACAATTCATAAACAATCGATTACAGGAGCTGATTTAATCGATTATTTCTGTTACAGTTCTTTATATAAATAGAATCCTTGCCTTGTTTGATTAAGAGAACAAAATATAAATTGAATTTTCGAGCACTGAGTATTCTAAGAGCTTTCTAATCAGTCACAAAGGCATTCTTCTTGGTTCAAAAGGTCTTGCTTCCATTCAAACTAATATGGGTCACTAGGATTTAGTGAAGCAAGGCAATTCATTTCAAAGTTTAAGGAAAGGCTTGTTTTGCATATAGTTTCTACATTCAACCTGGTATATTCATCATTATGCATATCATTCTTGGATTATCAAGTGAATTCTTTCCTTACTCTTTGATGGTGTAAAAATTCTGATTGTATTTTTGTTTGTAAGTTCCATTGTAATTGGATTTTTCTTGTAAGATTAGAGATAGTGTTTCTCTAAGGACTGCTGAGTAGTGTTCTCAGTGTGGGTATTGCTTCTAAGGGTCTAATAGGGTTTTAGACTTCTGAATTTTATCTAGGGTTGATAAAGAGAAGCTTGTAATTGCTTGTAAGGATAATATTTGTTATAGCGGAACTCTACTCTAGTGTTGAGTAGAAGAAACTGGATGTAGCCTCATAGTGTTTGAGGTGAACCAGTATAAATTCGTGTGTTCTCTTATCTACTGCATAATTGTTAGTTCTTCTTGTGAATTCTGTGTTACATATTGTTTCTTGAGGCATTACAAGTCTTGGATTGAATTTGGATAAAGATTCTTGATTGTTTTTGTAATAAAGATCCAAAGGGCAAAGTAACTTTGATTTTGATACATCAAGAAATTTTTAAATTTACCAAGGCTAACCAATTCACCCCCGCTCTTGGTTAAGTGTGAAGTGTTCCCATATTTTACATCTATCTGAGTTAGATTTCCATTTGTGCAAGAATTCCTAGGGAGTAATGTAATTTGTTTCTTTGTATGGTTTACTTTGAGTAAACGTATCCCTAGGGAGATTAGAACAATAATAGAGGGAGTTAGCGTGTAATCTAGACGTTTAAGATAAGATTTACCAGTTTTGGCAAAAATAGTTTTTGCCAGTTCTAGCTAAAAATTCAAAAACAAAGCCTCCTACTTATATCAAGCTGGTGCATGTCCCCTATGGCTTATACAAGGGTCATTGAAGCTTTTCAATTGAACACATCACTAGCTTTGCGTTATTCCTCACCATTTGCTCTGAAAAATCACAAACTTGAACCCTTCATCCTCTTCATCTTTCACGAGACCTTCAAGGAGGAAGAGATCACCATTTTCTTCTTCTTCTTCTAATCTCCATAATAGTGTCTTGAGATTTCTTCTCTCAAACTCTTGGAAAGAAGCTCTTAAATTTATTTTTTTCTTCTCATTTATTCATCATTTTTGTGCAAAGCCCTTATGGTTGGTTCCAAATATTTGTTTACCATCCTTTGGAGGCTTGAGACTTCAAGATCTGAGCCCTTACTCCTTGAGCATTTTGTGGAAGCTTCATTAAAGATAAGGGGAGTATTTTCACTTCTCTAACCCAAACCTTGTTTTCTTTGGAAGCTAGGCTACTAATAACGATTGCTATAATGACCCAGGGAAAAAAAATCTAGCGCGGTTAGCGCCAGATGCACCCCAAGTCTCTGTTTTTCGACGCGATTAGTGCCAATAGCGCCAGAAACACGTCCAGCCTCTGGTTTTTTGTGCCAGTAGCGCCAGAATGGTGCCATTAACGCAAGGACGCGGGTTGGGTCACTACAAAAGGCCTATTTCTCACGCTTTATGACCGAAAACTTCATTTCCTTTATCCTTCTTCTATTTCTGCCATTAACAAGCGAGAGAAGCTTCATAACTACTCAACCCTTGACCAAAACCCTTCGCATTCAACTGGAAAGTTGAAGGGAACCACTTAATGAGATAAATTCCAACTTTAGTTCTTCTTGAGAGCTATCAAACAGAGAGATCAAGTTCTCTAGGGAACTTCACAAAGTTGAGATTTTGGAGGGGAAAGAAGGCATTTTAAGAACGTTCAAGCTTGGAGAAGTTGTCCTCTAGCCTTCCTTGTCGTTTTAGAGGTAAGAAACACAAGTTTTACCGATTGATTTGAGAATTTGTTCTTGAAATGAATAGTGACCCATTTGAGTTAGAGCTGAAATTAGGCTTGGATCCTTTGGAAAAGTATGCTCAGGAGGTTGTTGTGATGAAGGTTTAACATTAAAATATAACTTTTGTGGATTTTGGATTTTTTTTATAAGAAATGTATGGGTAGGAAGAGTGGTGGTTAAATTGATGATATTATGATATGTATGAGCCTTCGTGCTTTTACAAAATGTGTTTAGGAGACTATATAAATTGTGAAAAAGTGTTGAAGTAATCGTTTTAGCCAACTTGTTAATCATTGAAATGTGGCATGGATTGAACTCTTTGAATTAGTTTATGCAGAGTCTTAGGGAGACTCTAGTGCCTTGGTTAGGCCAAGATAGATCCTGTTGGGGGTTTGTAATTCACCAAATAAGTGACTAGTCCTTATAACTTAGAGAAAAGAGTAAAAGAGGTTAAAATGGAAAAGAATTGCGTTTCTTTTCATTCAACGGTTGAGAACTATTATTGATTATTTGTATGCCTTTATGTAGGGCGTGATATAGAGATTACTGGTGGTTGTGACCACGAAGTCGGGAGAGCCGACGTAGCACTTAGAGTAGGTAAGCTCTTTGTTCTTGGAAGTTTGTCCCAGTGACTATGTCCCACCATACTCTGAGGGAGTGATGGTTATGTATGTCATGATGCATGTGTAATGAAATTGTGTTTTACTGCTTTTATTGAGAACATGTACATGATGTACACTGTGATGATATGTTGTGTGATTGATGTGATTATCTGGCCAATAGAATATACTAAATATGGATTTCCCGAAGAGCCAAAGTCATATGGAACAACTATTCGTGGTCAATTATATGAGTAAAAAACCTGAGAGAATGTGCCCTTAGGTGGATGATCTTCTCTTGGAAGAGCCATATACGTCTGAATAAAGTCCTAAGAGAATGTGTCCTTCAGTGGATGATCTTCCTCAGGCAATGTTATATATGTTGTATGTCTGAGAGAATGTGCCCTTAAGTGGATGATCTTCTCTTGGAAGTGCAATATATGTATGAGTAAAGTCTTGAGAGAATGTGCCCTTCAGTGGATGATCTTCCTTAGGCAATGTTATATATATATATATATATATATATATATGTTATTCTGAGTACAGTCCTGAGAGAATGTGTCATTCAATGGATGATCTTCCTCAGGCAATGCGCTATATCTGTCGTGCATTCCTGATGTTGGTAGCGCCCAACAGAATGACACATGTGTTGTGATATATGAGAGTCATGACGGCTAGATGGTGTGATGCCAATTTTGATGCTATATGTCATGGAAGTGAACCAGGGGGAGGAGAGACCTCCAAGAACCCCGAGTTTACCGAGATTGTATCTCACCCCTGTTGGGGATTATGTTTTGCAGGTGATGCTCAGTGAGCAATTGATGGATCCCAGTGCAAGAAGCCCGAGTAGGGATATGGTTCTGTGTGAACCTTAGGCATATTATTTTGAGAGCATGTTGGCTCAGTGTTTTGTTATGCCTATGTTTTGTACCCTGAGGGAAAGATGAACATATTGATGTATATGTTGTATATTATGAGAGATAGGGCTTATGTGGTCTTCTGGTTATATGATGTGAGTGTTCACCATACCTATAGTGGGTATTGTTGACGACATTTGATGATGTCAGTTTATTATTGCTTTCGAATTTATTATCTATCTTTGATTATTGCTGCGCTTAATGGTCATAAATGAATGTTAATGAACCGGATGCATACGGGGCGTTATATTTTTAAGGTATCAGAGCAGTTTCATAGCGAAGCATTATGTATGGTGATTTGTGTGTTGTTCACAACTGTGTTAGGTGTTCATTATGACTATTGCATGTGTGGTCACTGAGTGTGGGACTCATCAACTCACCCTTTTGTGTGACATGTGCAGTGTTGGATACAGGGGAGCTTCATGAAGTTTGGAAGTCTTTGATACAAGATGAGTTTTGTGCTTTCAACATGCTTGAAGACTTGAAATTTTATGTAAAAGAAAAGCTATCTGATTGATCCATGCATTCATGCATTCACTTATTCATTCATTGATTCAATTAATTGTTTTTCATGAAAATCAAACAAAGTTTTTAACATTTAACTAAGGTTTTAATTTGATTCAAAGGTTTTTGGAAAAATTATTTTTATACTGTTGTAATCGATTACCTTAAAGGTATAATCGATTATTTTGTTCTTGGTTCATTTTGGAAAAGCTTTTAAGAACAATGTAATTGATTACCTATCGGAATAATCGATTATTTGACCTTTGCTTTCATATAAACTACTTTGTTGAAACACTTTAATCGATTACCAATAGGTAGTAATCGATTACAAAGCTTTACATTGCTATACATGAGTTTAAGACTCTCTGGAAGAATCGATTACCAATAGGTAATCTGTCTTCCTGTCTTAATCGATTACCAAATGTTGTAATTGATTACATAGCTCATTCTGTTTTATAAAGTTTCCTGATTTAATCGATTACCAAAGATCGTAATCGATTACATAGTGTATTTTGATATTTGAAGCTTGTTGTCTTAATCGATTACAAGACCGAATAATCGATTATTTTGTTCGTTGCTCATGTCCAGAATCTTGTAGAACACTTTAATTGATTACAAGATTTTTTTAATCGATTACATGAGCGTTTTAATCGATTATTAGGCGCGTTTAATCGATTACTGACAGTTACAAAAGTTTGTTATAAATAGAACCAAAGCTCAGCTTGCTTTGGAACTTGATCAATTCGTATTCTGAGCATACACAAGCTTTCTAAACACGTTCAATGTGATTTTCTGAGTTCTATGAGTTCTTGCATCAACTAAACACTCACGGGTTTTTGAGTGATTCTTTAAAGCAAGAAGTTTCTTTCAAAGGGTTAAGGAAGAAGAATGTTCTGAGCTTGTTTTTGTCTTTCAACCTGAATTGCTCATTCATATGCATATCATTCACTGGATCATCAGGTTGTTTCTTTCCTTAACTCATTGATTGTAATTTTGTTTACATATTTTGTTGATATTGGCTACTGTAATAGGATTCTTCTAGCTTGGGACTAGAGAAGGGTTCTAGCATAAAGATTAGAGTAGTATTCTCTGAATCTTTCTCCTTAGAAGTCTAATAGGGTTTTAGATTTCTGTTATTTATCTAGGGTTGATAAAGGGGAGGTTCTTGTAAAAGCTTGTAAGAATATTTTATAATAGTGGAACTCTAATTCAGTGTGAATTAGAAGAAACTGGATGTAGCTTCAGGTTTTGAAGTGAACCAGTATAAATTGCTTATGTTCTTATTTCTATATCTATATTCTCATCTTACACATTGATCTTTAATTCTTGAATCATATTCATTGTTCAACAAGTTCTATTTTAATCTATTGAATTCTTGGGCTGAGCTATTTGATGAGTAAAAGGTTTCTTGGTTTTGAAAGTGATAAAGATCCTGAAACTCTGATTTGAATTTGATTTTTTAAAATAATAAGGTTCAACCAATTCACCCCCTTCTTGGTTGTTGTGAAGTATTCTTATTATTTTCAATTTGCATCAAGAGCTGGTTCTTGAGAGTTATTCAAGATCACTGGTTTTTCTTTAAAAAGAAAAATGAATACCTCAAAAATAACCTTCAAGGAAGGTGCTTCTTTAAACAGACCTCTTCTGTTTGAAGGAGAACATTTCAGTTTTTGAAAAAATAGAATGAAAATCTTTATGCAATCAAATGACCCAGGTGCTTGGAATGCTATAGAAAAGGGTCCTTTTATTCCAAAGGAAACTATTGCCAATGAATTGATTCCCAAAGAATGGGATGAGATGACTGATGTGAAAATGATAGGAATACTTCAATACAACCAAGAGGGGGGTGAATTGGTTGAACCTTGGTATTTAAAATTTTTTGTAATCAGAGTTTCCACAGGATCTTTATCACTTTAAAATTGTTTTGAAACCAACAATCTTATATTCAATCAAATTCCTTTGTCAAGAAAATCAATAGACAATTGAAATCTTTTCTGTGCAAATAATTTGATTCACAAAGCAAAGCAATTAGGAGATGAAGAGAATCGAATAAAGATTAGCCACAATTTTATACTGGTTCACTTCAAACATTATGAAGCTACATCCAGTTCTTCCACTCAACACTAGAATGGAGTTCCACTATTGCAAATAATATTCTTACAAGATATTACAAGCCTCTCTTTATCAACCCTAGACAAAGTTCAGATATCTAAAATACTATTAGATCCTTAGAGACTAACCCCACTGAGAACACTACTCAACAACTCCTAGAGAAACCCTATCTCTAGTTATCATGCAAGAAACCCATTTATAATAAGTCAATCTTTACAGAAATTGGATAACAAAGATACAACTTCAAAGTTTAAGGAAAGAAGTCACCTGATGATCCAATGAATGATGTACATATGAATGATTAAATCAGGTTGAAAGTTGAATATAGATTCAGAACAATGATTCCTTAAAACTTTGACAAGAACCTTCTTGCTTTTACATCAATTTAACAACTCATGAATGTATTGTGAAAGCAAGAACCTTATGAACCCAGAGAATCACTAAAGAGTGTTTGAAAAGCCTTTTAATACTCAGTAATACGAATTGATCAAGTTAGAAAAATAGCTGAGCCAAGGTTCTATTTATAACAAACTTTATTAACCGTTGGTAATCGATTAAATACGCTCCTGTAATCGATTATTTTACTTATATAATCGATTAAATCAAGCTTGTAATCGATTAATGTGTTCATAAAAATTCTGGGTATGGTTTTCAATCAAAATAATCGATTATAATGATGAGTAATCGATTACACCAGAAGGATGTTCAATAATGAAAGCACTGTGTAATCAATTACATCCTTAGGTCATCGATTAAACCAGGAAGGTGTATAAAACGGGTTTGAACTAAGTAATCGATTACAATCTTTGGTAATCGATTAAGCCAGAAAGCTTCTAAGCCAAGATATGCATTGGGTAATCGATTATGACAGAAAGCATTGCAAGTATAGCATATCATGTAATCAATTACTATCTTGGGTAGTCGATTATGACAGAAAGATGATTTTAAGTTTTGTCTAAGGTAATCGATTACATTTCATAGATAATCGATTACTATGTTCACCAGGGCAGTTTAAAAAGTGAATCAAATGAAAATAATCGATTAACCCGACATGTAATCAATTACATTGTTCTTGAAAGGTTTTCCAGAAAGTACAAAGATCAAAACAATCGATTGTTTAATTGAAATAATCGATTATATCAGAAAGAAACTTATTTTTCCAAAACCTTATGATTTGGTTTAAAAACTTATGCAATTTTATCAAAGCCTTGTGAACTCTTTTTCATAACCACATAGATTCAATGAATGATATGAATGCAATGCACTTGGATCACTAGAAATGCTTTCTTCCTTTTACATTCAATCACAAATTAATCTTCAAGGCTTCATGGCATGTTGAAAGTTCAAAACCTTCCTTCTTGAATCAATTTATCCTTTGTGCTTCAAGTGGCTCCCCCTCAATTCTGCATGATGCTGAACAAAAGGTTGTCCAATATGATTTCAAAGCAAAAAATATGATCACCTCTACACTTTCCTCTGATGAATTTTTTAGAACAGTGAGATGTACAAGTGCAAAAGAAATGTGGGAGATGCTGGAGATTACTCATGAAGGAACTGAAGAAGTCAGGAGATTAAGGAAGCATGCATTGATTCATGAGTATGAGATGTTCAAGATGAACACCAATGAAAGCATTTCTGAGCTGCAGACAAGATTCACTCATATAGTCAACCATCTATTGGGTCTTGGAAAGATTTTTGATACTGAAGAATTTGGCAACCAAAGGTGACAACAATCAAGGAATCCAAAGATCTATCAAAGATGTCCATGGCTGCACTATTTGGTAAGCTACTTGAGTATGAGCTTGAAATGTCTCAACTAACTTGTAATGAAGATGCAGAAAAGAAAAGCAGAAGCATTGCATTAAAAGCTGCAACTTCAAAAGCTGAAAAAGAGGAAGAAACAAGTGATGAGGATGAAAAGGACAACATGAACTTAATTGTCAGAAAAATAAGAACAAAAGGTTGGGAAGAACAACAACAACAACAACAACAACAACAACAACAATAGCGACAAGAAGATTGACAACAATTTTACATGCTTTGAATGTGGAAAACCTGGCCACATTAAATCTAAATGCTCAATCTACTTGAAAAAGCAACAAGGAGAGAACAAGATCAGGAAGGAAGGGAAATCTAAAAGAGCTTACATAGTTTGGGATGATAATGAGTCAATTACCTCAGAATCTTCAATTGAAAATGAGGAAGCCAACATATGTCTCACTTCCACAATTAATGAAGAAGAAGATGATCTCTCATGTGATGGAACTGAGGTAAGTTCTGAATATGATCAAGCTATTGGTGTTTTCCATGAAATGCATGAAGAAGCCAAAAAGACTTGCAATATCCAATAACAAGCTAAAAGGAAATCTCAGATGACATGTTGCAAAGATTACTGAATTGCAATCATTTATTTGCAACTTGAAAGAAGAAAATGAAAAACTTGTTTCAAGTTACAATTTGAATGGATGTGTATGTGCCTCTTCCTCTACAAGTGTTGACAAGTGTAACTTGCTTAAAAAAAAATTTGATGATTACAAAAAGAGTCAAGGAGAAAAATATATGGCAAGTTTATTTGAAATCAGCTATTTGGTTGATCTTTTGAGAAAGTTATATAGAGGAAAATGCAACTTTGATGAAATGCTAAGTGTGCAAAGATATGCTGGAGATACTTCTGGTTTGGGATACAAAAAGGGTTCAAAATATGTTGGAAAAACAATAATTGTGCCTCCAAAACAGAAGAATCAAAAAAGGTATACTAACTCAAAGATCAATCAAAATGATTTCCTTAGAAAATCATCAAAATCTGTGATATGCAACTATTGTATGGAAAGAGGACATACATCTTACAAATGCTATGCTAAGAGATTCTATGTGCCTAATGGAGATTGCATTTGGGTTCAAAAGAAAAAGAAAACAACTAACCCCTATGGACCCAACCTCAATTGGGTACCTTCCTTTGTAAATTGATTTGATTTTTGCAGGTATGTCTAAGAGCTAGATCCTCAATATGGTACCTTGACAGTGGATGCTCTAGACATATGACTGGAGACATGTCCATGCTTACAAACTTAACACTTAAAGATGGTAGATATGTCACTTATTGGGATAATTATAAAGGCAAGATCATTGGACAAGGCAACATTGGAGACAACTTCAAAACAAAGATAAAGAATGTTCTTTATGTAGAAGGTTTGAAGCATAATCTCTTAAGCATAAGTCAACTCTGTGACAAAGGGGTTTAAAGTCACATTCAATGAAAACTGCTGCGTGATTTGTGATGGGAAAAGTGGTGAAGTAATCCATATAGGTAAAAGGAAAGGTAACATTTACTTACTTTTAATTGACCATGCATTCTTCCATAACACTTCAACAAGATTGATGAATCTTGGCTATGGCATAGAAGGGCTAGTCACATAAATATGCACCACATAAACAAGCTTATTAGAAAAGATTTAGTAATTGGATTGCCCAATCTCAAGTTTGAGAAGGACAAACTTTGTGATGCTTGTCAAAAGGGAAAACAAACCAAGATTTCTTTTCAAAACAAAAACATTGTTTCCACCTCTAGACCACTTGAATTACTTCACATTGACTTGTTTGGTCCCTCTAGAGCAATGAGTTTAGGTGGCAATTATTATGGGCTTGTTATTGTGGATGATTACTCTAGATTCACTTGGACTCTGTTTTTGAAATCCAAAAGTGATGCTTTCCTTGCATTTACAAAAATGGCTAAACTTGCACAAAATGAGAAAGGTAGCAAAATTATCTCAATAAGAAGTGATCATGGTGGTGAATTCAAAAATGAACTTTTTGAAAAATTCTGTGAAGAAAATGGAATTAACCATAACATTTCAACTCCAAGAACACCTCAACAAAATGGTGTTGTGGAGAGGAAAAATAGATCTCTTGAAGAAGGAGCTAGAACTCTTCTTAATAGGACAAATTTGCCAAAATATTTTCGGGCTGATGTTGTAAGTACAATATACTACACATTGAATAGATTACTTATAAGGCCTATTTTAAAGAAAACCCCTTATGAGCTATACAAAGGTAGAAAACCCAACATTTCTTACTTGAGAGTTTTTGGCTGCAAGTTTTTTGTATTGAACAATGGGAAATAATCACTTGGAAAATTTGATGCTAAGGCTGATGAAGCAATTTTCCTTGGATATTCATTACATGGTAAAGCTTATAGAGTATTCAATAAAAGAACAATGTGCATAGAAGTATCTGTACATGTAATTTGTGATGAGTCTAATCCCTCTAAAGATGAAAAGAAGTGTGATGTAGATGCAGGCCCAATGGAAGAATTTATTCAGCTAAATGATTCCTTAAATAAAGAGAAAGAAGAACCAAGTGCTGAAGCAAAACCATCAATCCCTGTTCAAGAGCCTAAAGATTGTTGAACAACAAGAGACCTATCACTTGACAACATCATAGGTGAAGTTTCAAAGGGAGTATCTACTAGATCTTCATTAAGAAACCTATGTTGTAATATGGCTTTTGTTTCTCAAATTGAACCTAAAAATATTGATCAAGCCTTGAATGATGAACATTGGATGATTGCCATGCATGATGAACTAAATCAGTTTAAGAGAAATGAAGTTTAGGAACTTGTTCCTAGACCATCCTCTCTCAAACCTATTGGTACAAAATGGATTTTTAGAAACAAACTTGATGAAAGTGGAATCATAGTTAGAAATAAAGCTAGATTGGTTGCTAAAGGTTACAACCAAGAAGAAGGCATAGACTATGAAGAAACTTATGCTCCAGTTGCAAGATTGGAAGCAATCAGGTTATTGTTTGCTTATGCATGTTTAACTAACTTCAAACTCTTTCAAATGGATGTTAAAAGTGCCTTTTTAAATGGATACATTAAAGAGGATATATATGTTGAACAACCTCCTGGTTTTACTGATTTTAAGCATCCTAACTATGTTTTTAAACTCAAAAAGGCCCTTATGGTTTGAAGCAAGCTCCCAGATCATAGTATGAAAGACTAAGCAAGTTTTTGCTTGAACAATCTTTCACAAGAGGCCATGTTGACAAAATGTTGTTCATCAAAAGGCATGAAAATGATATCTTATTGGTTCAAGTTTATGTTGATGATATAATTTTTTTGTTCAACTAATCATTTGCTATGTAAGGAATTTTCCTCAGCTATGCAGAAAGAATGTGAAATGTCAATGATGGGAGAATTAATATTTTTTCTTGGACTTCAAGTGAAGAAAATGAAGAATGGAACATTTCTCAATCAATCCAAATATTGCCTTGAAGTAAATAAGAAATTTGAAATGGAGAAAAGCAAAGATGCTGCAACTCCAATGGCAACATCAACATATCTAGATTCAGATGAAAATGGAAAGAAGGTTGATGAGTTAAAATTCAGAGGAATGATTGGATCTTTGTTATATTTAACAACTATTAGACCAGATATAATGCTAAGTGTTTGCTTGTGTGTAAGATATCAAGCAAATCCAAAAGAGTATCATCTAACAGCATTCAAAAGGATCATCAAATATCTCAAAGCTACACCAAAAGTTGGTCTTTGGTATCCCAAAGGTGCTTCAATTAATATTATTGAATATTCTGATTCTGACTTTGCAGGTTGCAAGTTAGATATAAAAAGTACAAGTGGCACTTGTCATCTACTTGGTAGTTCTTTGATCTCATGGCATTGCAAGAAACAATCTTGTGTTACTTTGTGTATTGCTGAAGCTGAATATATCTCAACTGGAAGTTGTTGTGCACAAAGTCTATGGCTGAAGCAACAAATGCAAGATTTTGGAGTTGAACTGAAGGAAATACCTTTGCTATGTGACAACACAAGTGCTATTAACATATCAAAGAATCCAATAATGCATTCAGGGACCAAGCATATTGAGATAAGGCATCATTTCCTCAGAGATCATGTTCAAAAAGGTAATATCAAAATTGATTTCATTGATACTCATAACCAACTAGCTGATATATTTACTAAACCATTGGCTAGAGATAGATTTTATGCACTTAGAAACATGCTAGGTATTCTTGATGAATCCAATATATGCTAGCCTGTTTTAAGTGTGTCTTTCCATGCAAATTGAACTTCATACCTGCCTTTATCACTAAAAATGATCTATTCTGTGCAAAATTCGTATTGATATGCAATCTCGTAGGTTAATTGAACTTCATACCTGCCTTTAACACTTCAGGTTAATTGATTAAAATCATTAAAATCCTCATTGATTATGAAATTTGAGCTTCTGTAATCGATTACAGCAATCTCGTAATCGATTGTTCTTTGTTTTGAAAAATCTGAAGCTTCCTGGAGTAATCGATTACGTAATGGGATAATCGATTAGGATAAACAAAATATGTTTTTCAGTGTAATAGTTTCACTGGATTAATCGATTACGACCAATTGGTAATCGATTATATGTCTGATTAAAATTTTAAATACTTCTGGGGTAATCGATTACCAGTCGGGATAATCGATTACATAACCTCTGATACTGATTAAGTTCTCAAAATGATGATATAATCAATTACATTAACATAGAATCGATTGCTAGTCATCTTTAACCTTTGAATGATGTGTGAAATAATCATTACCATACGGGATAATCGATTACCACATATAATTTTTGTGCTCTAAATATGCAAATAATCTATTATTATTACCATTTAATCGATTATTTAGTCTGTTGGTGCGTTTTCTGACAGTTTTTCTCTGGAAATGTAACTGTCCAACCAAATCTAAATCAAATCAAAGGTCACTGAAGTATCTTAACTACCTCCAACAACTATATTTTCAAAAATAAGAACGTTAAGAGCATCTATCTAGCCTTGCACCTTAGTCTTCTCTCTCCGCTATATTTCTAAGTCTTGTTGTGTGCCTGTGTCTAAACCTCTCCTAAAATGTCAAATCCCACACCAAAACGTGCTAGATCCTCAAAGAGAAAGGTTGGAGAATCATCATCCAATCCTCCTCCTCCTCAACCCCCAAATAGGTTAGACTTCTGATTTTCCAAAGAGTCTGACAAGATAAACTACTTGTAGTTCTTTGCCACTAAACCAGTGTGCACACCCAAATATCTAGACTTGGATTGGTTTATAAGGGAAGGATTTCAATTCCCTGCATTCTTAGAAACCCAAGGTCTTAGAAAATTCCTTGAAATGAATGGTACTTTCTACCCAGAATTGGTTAAGGTGTTTTATGCCTGTGCCAAGGGTTCCATGCATGGGAACATGATTTCTGATGAGGACATCAAAGGCCAATCCCAAGACCAAGACCTAATACAAGGCATAGGAGGGCCCATGACAAGAGCAAGAGCTAAAAAGACCCAAGAAGCTTTGCAACATATAATGGCTAATCTGAGGGCAATCCAATTGCATGAGGGGGCCCAAAATCTAGAGAGGTGCATGAGTGGATTACTAGTCACATGTATTGCTTCCTTGGAGTGATAATAAAGCAATTATTGACTTAGGCATTTAATAAAAAAAAATAATAGTAATAAAGGGCTTGTAGCTGGTTTTGAGACCTAGACCTTAAGCTTAGTTATGCCTGACTTAGCCACTAAGCCACTTTAGTTATTCTTACAATCTTGAGAATTTAATTTCCTTTTATTTTCTACCAAATGCATGAGAACTAATTTGTATAAATCAATTATGAAGTGAATAGAGAAGGATCTTTGGCTGTTGGAATTTTATCATTAGCTTGAGTATTTCTCTGCTAGGGTTCTTCCTTGAACCATTTGATCTTATCAAGAATTCTTCAATTCTTGTGGCGATCCTCAAGGCTTATCAAACATTTGTTTGTGGCGCCTATCTACGTCTTCCTTTGCACCATTTCTGTTCCTTGTTTAAAT
>PYAF01004030.1:74553-95128 GCA_007407185.1 Glycine tomentella | reverse complement strand
TTCTCAATTCTTCTTGTAGTCCAAGGCCATATTGGATTTTTGAAGCAAATATGTTGCAATTTTACAAGTTTCACATAAATGGCTTGGATGGCTAGGATTTTTTAGGAATTTTAAGGCTTTGTTTAATTTATGTCTTGAAATTAAATAACATTGCTTCTATAATTTATAGAAGCTTAATTCTAATTGGTTTTATAAAAATTAAATCCTAGAAATCTTTTGGAACTATCTTAAGTGTGACAACATTCTTAAAATGTCACATAACTTTCTTTCAATATTTTTATCTAATTTTTTCATTGGTTCATTTTATTTTTAATTAGTAAAATATCTAGACTACTTTATTAAAGAATCTATTTCTCTTATAATTAAGAGAAAATTTCACATATCGCATCTTTCCTTTTTCTTGTGCTTTTATGAAACTCAGGTTATTCTAAATTAAATCCTTTTTGAAACATTTTCCAAAATTTCTAAAAATTCTATTTCATGGTTTTTCTTTATGAACAATGTTAATAATTCCTTATCTAGGAGCATACTATATTTTTGCCAGATGTTTATAGCATTATTGAGGCTATATGGCTTTATCAGAGCCAAAGGGTATTTTGGTCATTTTGCAAAATGTCCAGGGGTATTTGTGTCTTTATTTTAAAGGGACATTTGTGTCATTTTCAAAATGTTCAAGGGTATTTTTGTCATTCTATCTAGAAATGCATACTTACAGAAAATTCACACGTATATGAAAATATGAGGGTGTTACAGTATCTCAGCTCAAAATCATAGTCCTTCAAGAACTCCATCCACCGCCTCTGTCTCATGTTCAACTCTTTCTGGTCAAAGAGGTATCTGAGACTCTTGTGGTCGCTGAACACAATCAACTTGGCACCATACAAATAATGCCTCCATATCTTTAGAGCAAACACCACAGCTGCTAACTCCAAGTCATGAGTAGGATAAGACTCTTCATGAGGTTTCAGCTGCCTGGAAGCATAGGCAACCACTTTCTGATCCTGCATCAACACACATCCAAGCCCCCGCTTAGACGCATCACAGAATACCTCAAAGGTTCCCTCAGGATCAGGAAGAGTCAACACTGGGGCTGTGGTTAACCGCTCTTTCAGCTCCTGGAAACACTGCTCGCACTCATGGGTCCAAACAAAGGGAACCCCATTCCGTGTGAGTCGAGTCAGAGGAATCACCAACTGTGAAAACCCCTGAATAAACCTCCTATAGTAGCCAGCCAATCCCAGGAAGCTACGGATCTCAGATACATCCTTAGGCCTCTCCCAAGACATCACTGCCTCTATCTTGTTGGGATCCACTGATACACCAGCTGCTGAGATCACATGACCAAGGAACTTTACCTCTGATAACCAAAATTCACACTTGGCCAGCTTAGCATACAACTGTTTATCCCTCAAGATCTGAAGGACTGTCCTGAGGTGCTCGACATGTTCTGTCTCCGTCTTGGAGTAGATCAGAATGTCATCGATGAACACCACCACAAACTAGAAAGGTCTGAACACCCTATTCATATAATCCATGAACACTACTGGGGCATTCGTCAGACCAAATGGAATGACCTGATACTCAAAGTGACCATACGTAGACCGGAGGCTGTCTTAGGTATGTCTGCTGGCTTGATCCGAATATGATGATATCCGGATCTCAGGTCTATCTTGGAGAACACTCTGGCTCCCCTCAACTGATCTAACAGATCATCTATACGAGGCAGAGGATACTTGTTCTTCACAGTAATCTTATTCAACTGCCTGTAATCCACACACAGTCTCATACAGCCGTCCTTTTTCTTCACAAAGATCACCGGTGCTCCCCAAGGCGAGACACTCGGTTTGATAAACTGCTTGGACAGTAGGTCCTCCAACTGCACCTTCAGCTCCCTCAACTCCAGAGGAGCCATGCGATAAGGTGCCACGGAAATCGGTCCCACACCAAGAACCAGATCAATGGAGAACTCTATTTCCCTCTCCGGTGGTAGCTGAGTTATCTTCTCAGGAAACACATCCACAAACTCGCTCACCACAGGGATCTGAGACAATTCAACACTTGACTTATCTTCTGTCACACCCAAGAAGATATAGCCCTGAGCTCCTTCCATGATTGCCTTACGAATTTGCAAGACCGATAAAAATGAGGTGGAACTCGAACCTGCTTCGTCAGAAGGAACAACAACCCTCTTCTGACAACAGTCTAGCATCACGCCATACTTGGCCATCCAGTCCATACCCAAAATCATCTCAAGGGTAGGCATCGCTAGACAGAACAGATCTATCACATAGGCTCTGCCCTCATACACAAACTGCACGTCCTTGCAACACGTGCTCACCTGACATCTTTCTCTAGATGCAGTAGTAACCTCCATCGGAGGGGCAAAACTGAACTTAGGCAGTCTAAGCCTATCAACAACCACATCCTGTATGAAGGAATGTGTAGCTCCAGAATCAAACAGAACTCTAACATCATAATCATCGATCAGAACTGTACCTCTGATCAGGTCTGAGCTCTGGCTGCTTCCCTGGCATCTACTGTGTACACCCGGCCTGCTGTGGGTGCTATCATCTCTGCTGGAGTAGCCTGTGCCCGACTCTCTATCTGAGGGCACTCTCTGGATATGTGACCCAGTTGGCCACATCTGTAACAGATAATCTGGCCTGTCGAACATGCTCCTATATGCTCCTTACCACAGGTCGAACACTTCGGGATAAGTCTTCCCCGAGCTGGACCCCTCTTGAATCTGTCAGAGGGTGCAGAGACTCTCAACATCTTGCCCTTACCCTTCCCGGGCGGGCCAGAAACTCTAGGCCTTCTCCCCTCCTGTCTGTCTGAGGGAGCAGGCTGTCTGCCTCTCTGTCTCTGCAGGATACCCTCCACTTGGCGACTCTGTCTCACCAGGGTATCCATATCTCGTGACCCAAGACCAGCCACTAACACCTGGATGTCATCTCTAAGTCCCCTCAGGAACTTAGCTGCTAGAATCTCAGCTTCAGGCAAAGGTCTCCTGAAGTGTGCATACTGGGCCAGCTCATTAAACTGGGCCAGATACTCGTCCACCGTCATGGTTCCCTGGACGAGTCTATCAAACTCCGCCTGCTTCTGCTCCCGGGCATCTCTAGGAAAATACCTGTCCAGGAAGCAGGCCTCGAACAGCTGCCAGGTAATCACATCTCCCCAGCCTCTCAGAAGCTGTACAGTGGTCTTCCACCACTCATGGGCGTCGCCCTAAAGCATATAGGTTGCATACAGCAACCTCTGGTGATCGGGGCACTCCGTCACCTCAAATATCTTCTCTAAGGCTTGCAGCCACCTTGCTGCAGCCACTGGATCGTAGCCCCCTGAGAACACTGAAGGGTCATGCTTCCTGAAGGTGATCAACATCTTCCCTCTGGCTGCTACATCACTATCAGCCTCTACCTGGGACATCTGGTCCCCTCGCTGGTGACTCCCACCAGCTAGCTGGCGACTAGCCTCGCCATCATGAGTAGGAGGTGTGGAGGACACTCTGTCATCCCTCCTAAGGTTCTTCACCTCCTCTAACAGGTCCTGGTTAGCCTTCATCAAGGCTTCATTAACCTCTCTGGTTGCAGCCATCTCTCGCTGCATTTCCTTCTGAGTCTGTCTATTTGCAGCTAACTCTTGCTGCATGGCGGCTAGTGCAGCCGCAACTGGATCAGACTGGGCACTGGTAGCCCCACTGGTGCTTCTAGGTCTCACCATAGCACTACACATGTACATCACACAGTGAGTTGATCAGGCCCACAATTAATGTACCCTCATGCAATGCTCATGTCAAACAACCACAGACAAGCACCAAACAGTTCCATACATATTGTTCTTATCAAGAAACCGCTCTGATACCATTAAATGTAACACCCCCGTAGGCCTCCGGTGCGTTATCATTAATAATATCAGTTTAACGTTTCATTGACGTAACATTATTCAGCGGAAGCAAAGAATCATTTTCTTGATTCATTATGTATGAAAATCAAAATATCAGACAACATACAGATAAAGCACATAATATAAGCCCCTGCTGATCCAGTTTCTCATAAATGAACATAGACAGATAAAGAAATGTATACAAGATAATCAGGAGGAAAGTCATCTTTTTACATATCATTATAGTTCTGTACATTCATATACATCATAGTTTTCACCACATCATGGTGATACAAAAGAATAGTTGCCTTCATTGAGGGTATACAGAACTATAAACCCATAACAGGGTACAAAACATAATCAAAATACAAAAATGAGCCTTCAAGCTCCTTCTACTTCTCAGTCAAGCAGAAATGTCTCTATTCGGGCCTCCTGCCCTGAGACTGTTCTCTTCTGTCTGAAGAGTCACCTGAAATCACAAATCCCCACACGGGGTGAGATACACATCTCAGTAAGCTCAGGGTCCTTGGGAAATCATTCCCACCCTGGCCCACAATTCACAACACAACAATAGATAAGCATACATATCAAGTCAATTTCACACCCATGGCAGAGTTCCACTCAATGCCCATAAGTCTAGCAGAGTTCCACTCAATGCTTTTTAACATATGGCAGAGTTACACTCAATGCCCTCAACATATGGCAGAGTTACACTCCATGCCCTCAGCATATGGCAGAGTTACACTCAATGCCCTCAGCATATGGCAGAGTTACACTCAATGCCCTCACAGATCATAGCATAGCCAAGTACAAATAATACAGCGTCATATTGGTATGCAACAACCAATGCATGCATTATGAATATGACCATCACTCCCCATGAGTGTGGTGTGCAACCAAATGGGAATAAATCCCCAGGGACTCAGAACTTACCTGGCAGGGTATCAGTCTGCACTTCCTTCCCTGGTTTGTGGCTCCCGCCACCAACAGTCACAGTTTCACGTCCTATTCAAGGGACATTTTAATATCAAAACCAGTTCACAGACATTCAATACAGAAACAGTTCATATACAAAATCCCCTATCCTAGGGTTTTATTCAATCTCAGTCTACATTAGGCTTCTCACAGACCACACAAGGTCTTCCAAGGCTGAATACCAGGCATCAGAGTCGTCCCTGACTCAATGTACAACCTATGCACAAGCTCTGGCGCGATTCGCACCAGCTCCGGCGCTACCCGCGCCAACATGGCGGTTTATGTGGCGCCACCAGCGCCACTCCCACGCCTCCAGCGTCAACTTCCAGAACCTGTGGCGCCATCCGTGCCACCCCTGGCGCTAACCGCGTGGAATTCCGGTGAAACTTGGTTTTCCAGGCCACTTCCCGCGCCATCAGCGTCACCTGTGGCGCGACCGGCGTGAACTGGAAAACATATGGCGCTCTCGCGCCAGATTCATGCCCTTGGCGTGGACTTGGTCTGGCGCCAGCCCTAGCGCTACTCGTGCCACAACCCTTGCAGGGTTTTCTGCTGTAGGATCCCTGGCGCCACCAGCATGGGATCTGGCGCCAACCGCGCCATGATGAGGGTCATCACAAAGAGCACTTATAATTTATTTATGACAATATGAAAAGTACATGTACATCCTAATCTAATGAAAAGATTGTCTCTAGGACATCCATATACTAACAGATTCAAGTGTAAGAGAAAGGCAATCTGATTGATCCTTGCATTCATTCACTCATCCATAAATAAGCTTAAATGGTTTTTATTAAAGCATCAAAGTTTTTATTCTTTTGGTTAATTTTTTAATCTGATTAAAAGGTTTTTGGAAAAATGATTTTTTACTATTTTAATCGATTACTTAAGTAATATAATCGATTATTTTGTTCTTCATTCAATCTGGAAAATCTTTCATTAACAATTTAATCGATTACCTATCGGATTAATCGGTTATTTGACCTTTGATTGAAACTGAAACTCTTTGTTAAATGTTTTAATCAATTACTAATATAGTGTAATCGATTACATAGTTGAAATCAATTTTTAAGGTTTGCTGGAATAATCGATTACCATCATCCGTAATCGATTACATAGTTCATTTTGAAAATCCTAATCTTCTGACTTAATCGATTACCAAAACTCGTAATCGATTACACAGTTCATTTTGTGAAACTAAACTTTCTGTCTTAATCGATTACAACTCAGTTTAATAGATTATTTTGCTCGTTGCTGAAACCCAGAAGCCTTCTTGAACAGATTAATCGATTAAGTGATAATTTAATCGATCACAGAAGCATTTTAATCTATTGTCTGGTGCATTTAATCAATTACAGTTAGTTATAAAATCTGTTATAAATAAATTTGAAGGCTTGGCTTGAGAGAGAACTTGATCAATTCGTATTTCTGAGTATACACAAGCTTTCTAAACTCTCTCAAAGTGATTTCCTGGTTCTATTACTTCTTGCTTCATTCAAATCATTCATGGGTCTTTGAATAAATCTTGAGCAAGAATCTTTTCAAGGTTAAGGAAAAACTTGTGCTGATTTTGTTTTGCTATTCAACCTGATTTCGTAACTCATGTGCATTACATTCATTGGATCATCAGGTTGTCTCTCTCCTTAATCTTTGTGTGTAAATTCGTTTTTGAATTTCTGGTGTAAATTGCTATTGTAAGTGGGTTCTAGCTTGGGTCTAGAGAAGGGTTCTCAAGTTAAAGAACATAGTAGTGTTCTCTGGTTCTTGCTCCTTAGAATTCTAATAGGATTTTAGATTTCTATTCTTTATCTAGGATTGATAAATGGGAGGTTTTGTAATAAGCTTGTAAGAACAAGATTTATAATAGTGGAGCTCTAATCTAGTATTGATTTGAAGAAACTGGATGTAGCTTCAGTTGTGAAGTGAACCAGTATAAATTGTTTGTGTGTTGTTTTTCTATCTCTATTACTTTTATTGTTCATTAATTCTTTGATTCATATTCATTGTTCAACAAGTTCTGTTTTGAGCAAATTGATTCCAAGGGGTTGAGCTATTTGATTGAGTAAAAAGATTTATGTGTTTTGAAAGTGATAAAGATTCTGGAACTCTGATTTGAATTAATTTTAAAATACCAAGGTTTTAACCAATTCATCCCCTTCTTGGTTATTGTGAGTGTTCCCTTTATTTTCAAGGTTGGCTTAGCTCTATGATAGAGAGATTGTTAGACTGCATGGTGTTCCCGAGAGCATTGTTAGTGATAGAGATTTGAAGTTCACTTCTAGGTTTTGGAGTGCTCTTCAGGAGGCTTTTGGGACCCAATTGAGGCTTAGCACAGCCTACCACCCACAGACCGATGGTCAGACAGAGAGGACAATCCTGACTATGGAGGACACGTTGAGAGCTTGTACATTGGAGCAGGGGACTAGGTAGGATAGATACCTACCACTAGTGGAGTTCTCATATAATAACAACTTCCATGTTAGTTTGGGCATGGCACCCTATGAGGCATTGTATGGTTGGAGGTGCAGGACTCCTACTTGCTAGATTGAGGTAGGGGAGAGACAACTTATTGGACCTGAGATGGTTCAGGACACTTCTGAGCAGATCCGCATGATCAGAGATAAGCTATTGTGGGCTCAGAGTCGGCAGAAGAGCTATTACGATAGCAAACACAGCCCATTGCAGTTTGATGAGGGCAATCATATGTTCCTGAGATTATCTCCTGTCACAGATGTTGGACGGGCATTGGGCGTGAGGAAGCTCAATCCTAGGTTCATTGGTCCTTACCAGATTCTCCAGAGAGTAGGAGCAGTGGCTTACAGGCTAGCTTTGCCTCCCCACTTGTCAGGGCTGCATGATGTTTTCTACATGTCACAGCTGAGGAGATATGTGCCAGATCCTTGGCACGTGGTGGAGACTGACACTGTTCAAGTTAGGGAGAATCTGACTTGTCCTACACGGCCAACACGGATTCTTGACAGGATGGAGAAAAAGATTTAGAGTAGGACCATTCCCATAGTCAAGGTATAATGGGAATGGAAGACACCTGAAGAGGCAAATTGGGAGCGAGAGCAGGAGCTTTTGCAACTGTACCCCGAGTTCTTTGACAGGTATGGTTTTGAATTTTTTATAAGTACCATATTTCAGTTAAATTTATGTTTCAAATGGTGGCACTTATCTTTTTATTCCATTAAACTTTGCTTATAAACTTGCCTAAACCTAGTTAAAATATGCTTAGTACTTAAATAAATGTTGTTTCGGAAGATTAAACCAATCATGTTTTGTATTTTGATAGATTCCATGGATTTTCGAGGCTTCCGAATAAGCAAAGCAAGCAAGGAGGGCTCACATAGCAAACATGGGAGGTGTTACAAGCAATCCAGACCCAAAATCCATCAAAGCCCAAAGATTACTTCATGCTGAAGACTTTAGCTCGCCCAGGCGAGCTCCCACAGGCTAAAATGGTCGCCCAAGCGAGCACAAGTTCCAAGGAGATAAGTTAAGCTCGCCCAGGCGAGCAAAACATGAAGAAAATGGTGGCCTGGACGAGTGAAGCTGGCAGGTGATGGATATCTATAAATAGCCCACGAATTTGAAGAGGAAATTCATTCTTTTGGCTTCATTTCTTCATTCCTTTCTTCCTTTGCTTGTTCTTTAGGCATAAGAGGTTAAATATTAGTATTAGGTAGGTTAGAAAAGTGAGAGAAGTGAGGATTAGTGTGGAGACTCTGCCAGAAAGAAGTGATGACAGATTTCTTCATCAATTCTTCTCTTGAGGAAGTCCTCTCCACTATGAGTAGCTAGCTTCTCTGAGGTTGGATGTAATCTTCTTAACCCTATGCATCTCTTTTAATATTTATTTATGCATGAATCGTTTCTATTCCTTGTTGGTAATTTCATTTTGTGCTTAATGCTTGATTCTACTTGATCACTAGTTTTATGAACTTAAATCCTAAGTGAGAATGGAAAGTAATCTTAGGGTTTTGAACTGAATGAATTTACTCATTACTTACATTGCTAGGAATAGGGCATAACGTTCTGATTGCATAAAACACGTGATTATAATTCTTAATGCTGGGTATTTACTTCATATGCGAGAAATCGATATTCGGTAGATATACTTAGAACTCGAATGCGAGGGATCGATTCGGGGTAAACTAGTGTGCATCAATAAGGATAGGCGATGATTTATGCTTGATAATATTAATTGGATATAAAAGGATAAGAATGATGAAATCCAATCCCACTTTCTCATAAATATATTTCATTTTACTAGGTTTAGTAATTTTATGTTACTTTCTCAAACAAATGAAATTCCGCTCAACCTACTTGTACATAACTATTGAAATGTTTAATTCTATTTGGATTAATTGAGTAAGTTCAAGTCCCTGCGGAGACGATCTTATAAATTTTGTAACTTACAATGACAAATCGGTACACTTGCCGAAAGTCTTAACAATTTTGCGGACAAAATTCTTAAAAAGGTAGGGTGAGTATAATGACCCAGGGAAAAAAAATTCTGGCACGGTTAGCGCGATTAGCGCCGGATGCACCCCAGGTCTCTGGTTTCCAACGCAATTAGCGCCAGATTGGCACCAGTAGCACCAAAAACACGTCCAGACCTCTGGATTTTGGCGCCAGTAGAGCCAGAATGGCGCCATTAGCGTCGGGACGCATGCTGGGTCACTATAAAAGGCCCATTTCTCACGTTTTATGGCCCAAAACTTCATTTCCTTCATCCTTCCTTTGTTTCTGCCATTGAAAAGTGAGAGAAGCTTCATAACTACTCAACCCTTGACCAAAACCCTTCGCATTCAACTGGAAAGTTGAAGGGAACCACTCAATGAGCTAGATTCCAACTTTAGTTCTTCTTGAGAGCCATCAAAAGGAGAGATTGAGTTCTCCAGGGAACTTCACAAAGTTGAGATTTTGGAGGGGAAAGAAGGCGTTTTAAGGACGTTCAAGTTTGGAGAAGCTGTCCTCTAGCCTTCCTAGTCGTTTTAGAGGTAAGAAACACAAGTTTTACCGATTGATTTGATAATTTGTTCTTGAGATGAATAGTGACCCATTTGAGTTAGAGCTGAAATTAGGCTTGGGTCATTTGGAAAAGCATGTTCAAGAGGTTGTTGTTATGAAGGTTTAACCTTGAAATATAACTTTTTTGGATTTTGGAATTTTGTTATGAGAAATGTATGGGTAGGAAGAGTAGTGGTTAGATTGATGATATTATGATATGTATGAGCCTTCGTGCTTTTACAAAATGTGTTCAGGAGACTATATAAATGGTGAAAAAGTGTTGATAACCATTTTAGCCAACTTGATAATCATTGAAATGTGGCATGGAATGAACTCTTTGAATTGGTTTATGCAAAGTCTTAGGGAGACTCTAGTGTCTATAACTTAGAGAAAAGAGTAAAAGAGGTTAAAATGGAAAAGAATTGTGTTTCTTTTCATTCAATGATTGAGAACCGTTATTGATTGTTTGTATGCCTTTATGTTGGGCGTGATATAGAGATTATTGGTGGTTGTGACCACAAAGCCGAGAGAACCGGTGTAGCACTTAGAGCAGGTAAGCTCTTTGTTCTTGGGAGTTTGTCCCAGTGACTGTGTTCCACCATACTCTGAGGGGGTGATGGTTATGTATGTCATGATGCATGTGTATTGAAATTGTGTTTTACTGCTTTTTATTGAGAACATGTATATGATGTACACTGTTATGATATGTTGTGTGATTGATGCGATTCTCTGGCCAGTAGAATAAACTAAATATGGACTTCTCGAAGAGCCAAAGTCATAAGGAACAACTCTTTGTGGTCAATTATATGAGTAGAAAACCTGAGAGAATGTGCCCTACGTCTGAATAAAGTCATGAGAGAATATGTCCTTCAGTGGATGATCTTCCTCAGGCAATGTTATATATGTTGTATGTCTGAGAGAATGTGCCCCTAAGTGGATGATCTTCTATTGAAAGTGCAATATATGTATGAGTAAAGTCCTCAGAGAATCTGTCATTCAATGGATGATCTTCCTCAGGTAATGTTATATATATATATATATATATATGTTATTCTGAGTACAATCCTGAGAGAATGTGTCATTCAATGGATGATCTTCCTCAGGTAATGATATATATATATATATATATATATGATATATCTGTGTTGCATTCTGTAACACCCCGTATGCATTTGGTGTATTAACATATTACTTAATCAGAATAGCGCAACAATTATCATAGATAATTAAAAATGGAAGCAGTAAACAAAAATGACGTTATCAAACGTCATTACCAACATCACTGTACATCATATACAGTGAATTCTCATAATATAGAAAGTATATGTCTCAAAATGGTATATATCCCTCATCAGTACCAAAATACAGGCATAAAATCAAAATATCAAAATATAGAGCCAACATGCTCTTCACTATATGCCTAAGGTTCTCTCAAAACCATATCCCTCTACTCAGGCCTCTTGCCCTGGGATCTATCAGCCGCTCCCTGAGCATCACCTGCAAAACATAATCCCCAACAAGGGTGAGATAACAATCTCAGTAAACTCAGGGTCCTTGGAGGTCTTTCTTCCCCCTGGTTCACTTCCATGCACATAATATCAAAATTGGCATTACCAAACTAGCCGTCACAGCTATCAAGTCATATCATATGTACATAACATACATACACATATATCAATGCCTGAGGAGGCTTCATCCATTCATATGGGTACATCCCACATCAGGACCCACTACTCATGCCTGAGGAGGCTTCATCCATTAATATGGGCACATCCCACATCAGGGCTTTCGTTCTTTGCCTGAGAAGGCTTCATCCATTAATATGGGCACATCCCACATCAGGGCTTATATATATAAAATGTTATTAAATTCAATTCTACTGGCCAGAGAATTTAATCAAGCACATAACAACACTATCACAGTGTTCAGCTCATCATATACATGTTTCCATAAACAGTAACACACAATTTCAATATACATGCATCAAAATATACAATAACCATAACTCCCTCGGAGTATGTGGAACACAACAGTGGGCAACACTCCCAAGAACAAAGAGCTTACCTGCTCTCAGTGCTATACCGGTTCTCCCGGCTTCGTGGTCACAACCACCAGCAAGATCACTATCACGCCCTACCCAAGGCATAAAACAATCAATCAATAACGGTCTTTAGCCGTTAGAATGAAAGGAAACGCCATTCCCTTCCATTAAAACCTCTCTGTTCTCTATCTCAGGGTTAACAGAGCTAACCACCTTATAGGTGATTCACAGACCCTCAACAGGATCTATCTTGGCCCAACCAAGATCTTAGAGTCCCCTTAGACTCTGCATAAGCTCAATTCAATGCTCTAACCAGACCATATAATAACAATTTTCCAACTTGGCTAAAACAGCTATATCAACACATTTTCACTGTTTATTTGGCCTTCTGAACAACTTTTGTAAAGGCACTTAGGCTCATAACTATTATAATATCTTCCATTTACTCAACATTTTTCCTACCCATACCAAACTCATAGTCAAAATCAAACTTCATCAAAAATCATGTTTCAAAGTTTAATATTCATCAGAACAACCTCCTGAGCATACTTTTCTAAAGAACCCAAGCCTAATTCCAGCCCTATCACAAAGTGATCACTATTCATCCCAAGAACAATTTCACAAATCAAACGGTAAAACTTGAGTTTCTTACCTCTAAATCGACAGGAAAGGCTAGAGAACAGCTTTTCCAAGCTTGAACGTCCTTAAAACGCCTTCTTTTCTCCTCAGAATCAAACTTTGTGAATTTCCCTAGAGAACTAGATCTCTTTATTTGATGGTTTTCAGATAAAAGTGATGATGGAATCTAGCTCATTGAGTAGTTCCTTTCAACTTTCATGTTGGGTGTGAAAGGTTTTGGTCAACTGTTGAGTGTTTAAGAAGCTTCTCTAGTTCATCAATGGCAGAAGCAGAGAAAAGGAAAAGAAAAGACAGAAGAGAGAGAGAGAGGCTATTATACATTCCTAATGTTAGTAGCGCCCAACGGAATGACACCTGTGTTGTGATATACATATGATGTATTTTATGAGAGCCATGATGACTAGATGGTGTGATGCCAATTTTGATGCTATATGTCATGGAAGTGAACCAGGGGGAGGAGAGACCTCCAAGAACCCTGAGTTTACTGAGATTGTATCTCACCCCTGTTGGGGATTATGTTTTGCAGGTGATGCTCAGCGAGCGGTTGATGGATCCCAGGGCAAGTGGCCCGAGTAAGGATATGGTTCTGTGTGAACCTTAGGCATATTATGTTGAGAGCATGTTGGCTCAGTGTTTTTTTATGCCTATCTTTTGTAGAATGACCCAGGGTCTGGCGCGAGTGGCGCCAGATTGACGCGAGTCGCGCCACAGGTTCTGCAGGTTGGCGCGAGTAGCGCCACAGGTTCTTCAGGTTGGGGTCAAGGGTCTGGCGCGAGTAGCGCCACAGGTGCTTGAAGTTGACGCCAATAGCGCCATAGTGGCGCGGTTAGCGCCAGTTATACTGGAACTTGGCGCGATCAGCGCAGGAGATCGGGCAGACCAACTATAAAAGGGCATTTTACGAGATTTTGACCCAAAATCCTTGCTTTTTTCTTCCTTTGGACCTTGGCTGCCATTGCTGAGCTTTGGAGCTTCCTAAATCGTTATCCCTTGACCAAAACCCTTAGCTTCCAACATGAAACTTATACGAAATCCTCCTCAGAGCTAAAATCCTTCATCACTTTTCCCTAAAAATCATCAAATGGAGAGATCACATTCTCTAGAGGACTTCATAAAACTCGAGTTCGGCAGGGATAGGAGGCGATTCTCGGACACCCAAGCTTGGGGAAGTGGTCCATTAGCCTTCCTTGTCGTTTTTGACGTAAGAAACTCGAGTTTTACCGTTTGATTTGTGATTTTGCTTTTGGAGTGAATAGTGACCCTTTTGAGCTAGAGCTGGAATTAGCCTTGGGTCCTTTAGAAAAGTATGTTTAGGAGGTTGTTGTGATGAAGGATTAGCTTTGAAATGTTAGTTTCATGGACTTTGGTTCTTGGCTCTGAGAAATGCATGTGTAGAAAGAATGTTGGGTTATTTGATGATGGTATAACATGCATGAGCCTTGATAATTGCTTTTATGTGCTTGAGAGGCTTTAGGAACCATGATGTTATGTGGAAGAAACCGTTCAAGCCATGTTGTATAATCTTAAGTAATGGCCTGTATAGAGCTTTGAGCACTTTGTTGTGGCTTGTACCGAGTCTTGTGGAGACTCTAGTGCCTTGGTTAGGCTGAGATAGACCGCTGAGGATCTATGAGTTGTCTAGTGAATTGAATAGCTCTGATAACCTTACGATAGATGACTCAGAGATTTATGCCTTGTATGGTTGAATTGGTGTCTGATTGAGCTTATATGCCTTGTATGGACGTGACACCAAGGGTGTCAGTGGCGTAGACCACCGTTCAGGGATTGAACTGCAGAGCACGACTTTGCCAGGTAAGTTCTTGGTTTCTTGGGAGTGTTTCCCACTGCTGTGTTCCACCATACTCCGAGGGAGTGATGGTTGCATTCATGATGCATGTGTATTGAATGGTTGTTGCATTCCTCATGATGATATGTATGCATAATTATATGCTTTGTATGTACGGATACCTGTTGAATAGATTTTCTGGCCAGTTAGATAGATATGGACCTCCCTAGAAGTAGAGCGCAACTCCTAGTTTGGTTTGCTCACGAAAAGGGTGATGATGATCCCTTAAGACCAACAGATAGATGGTCCCGTCGCGGTTGAAGCCTATTCTCGGAGGTGCCATATACGTGCATCCATGTGTAAAGGGGTAGCTCCCGATGGGATGACACAGGTGTGAGTTTCGGTCTCACACTGAGGACTGAGAGTCCTAATGCTGATGATGATGCATCTTTGGTGGTGTAGTTCCGTAGACATACATTAGAGCTAGATGATTGGCTATTTATTTGTTGTGAGGGCCAGGTGGCCGGTTGTTTGTGATGCCTTTGATGCTGTGTATCATGGAAGTGAGCCAGGGTGGAGGAGATGCCTCCAAGGACCCTGAGCTTACTGAGATGCGTATCTCACCCCGTGTGGGGATGATGTTTTGCAGGAGACTCATCTGGCAGAGATGACGGTTCCCAGGGCAGAAGACCCCAGTAGGGACAGCTGTTGCAGCATTTTACGAGCTGGGAGGCTCATTTTGTATATCTTGATATACCTTGTACCCCTGTAGAGGGAAGATTATATGTGTGTGCACATATTGTGGTTATGTTTATGTTTTGTACTTGGATTGTATATGTTACGTTTGCCATCATGTGAGGAAGTGATCTGTGCGATCAGGGCGATGTATGCCTATTCTTTTGTATAACCACCAGTGTGGTTCTGATGATGTATATTCGTACATAACCAGTTTTAGTTATGTAATTATGTTTCTCCTGCTGTATCTGTTGAGTTACTTGGTTATCTGCCTTTATGTTATCTGGATTTGAGGGGTTAGTGTTGTTTATGGCATTTCCGTTTTGTGGGTGATATACCATACATAATGAATCAAGAAATATGGTTTCGAAATCGCTTCCGTGGCTTTTTAATTAAAGTAATTATGCGCTTATCTGATTAAGTAATATGTTAATACATCCGATGCATACGGGGTGTTACATTTTGTACCCTGAGGGGAAGATGAACATATTGATGTATATGTTGTATATTATGAGAGATAGGGCTTATGTGGTCCTCTGGTTATATGATGTGAGTGTTCACCATACCCAATGTATAGTGGGTATTCTTGACGACGTTTGATGACATCATTTTATTATTGCTTCCGAATTTATTATCTATCTGTGATTATTGTTGCGCTTAACGGCCGTAAATGAATGTTAATGAACCAGATGCTTACAGGGCGTTACAACTGCTGAATCGCTACAAAACAAATAAAACTAAGATAATTTTGTAGCACAAGATTGACCTAGGTCGACTCAAAGATACAGTCCAATTTTGTTCCTGACTGAATCCACTTATAAACAACAGGAGGGGTTCATCAAACAGTTTACAGATAATGAACAAAATTACAGAAACATAAACAAGAGTTGAAGAAAAAAGCAGAAACTAACATAGTTGATAAAAGATGTTGTAAAAAATACTCATCCAATTCACCAAACCAAGCAATGAAAATTATCATAGTTCTCAGATAATGATCATATTATGAAAGTTCATTCAATACCGTTAGAAGTAGTTCAATCAAATTAACTGCTAAATCAATTGAAATCACAAACCGGATTGAAATACCATTTAAACAATTTATGATTAAAATTCAAAATTAGGAAATAAATCTATAACCTAATTCATTTTCATTCCTAAACATATTCATAATCATGAAAATCAAAAAGAGGATTGAAGAAGAAGATGAACATTCACGCACAAATCAGAATACCAAACCAAAATTCAAATTATCCTTGCTTGGACTGGATCCTTGGATTGATTGATTGTTTAGCCTTCTATGATCATCATTAATGGAAAAGTCATGAAAATTATGTAAGAAAAATAGAAGAACAGAGATAAAAGAAAGAAGAAAAATAAAGAACAATGAGGAACAATTGAGAGAAAAAGAGAGAGAAGATTTTAATTTTTAAAACTTGCACAAGAAGCTAGAAATTCTATTTTTTGTGTGTCCTTAAATAACTCTTAGCAACAATAATATATAGTGATTTAACAGAATGAAGGGATAGGTTCTAATTAGGCCCATCTAAACTAACTAATTATGCTAATTACATCAATCAAAACCCAAACTCTCAGCCCAAGACTCAAGTGCAGATGTTCTGACGTTTTTTTGATGTGGACAAACACAATTTTAGCCCTTTTTAAATTTGAGTGGGTATTTGACCCCAAATGTTAATATTAACATTGTCTTTGAAATCAATACTGAATTATCTTTGATTTGGTATATAGTGCTCTGTGTTTTGACCAAAGGACGTGAACCTGAGACATCTCAAAACGACTATACAAAGACCTAATAGAGAGATATAGATAGGTGAAAGAAGTTTATTGTTTGTTTACAAATTTTGATACCATAAATTGGAGTTAGGGAACCCAATTATGGCGATGTATGTTTGTCCTTGCTGTGTTGGTTTTCAATAAAAAATTATGTTTTAAACTAACGGGATGTGATATATTTGTTATTGATGAATGGAATAGTGAATGATGTTGTTGTTGTAATGATTAGATTTTTTTGGGAAAAATATTAATTACAACTGAGACTCTGCCCAAAATTTTATAATATGTTCTCCTATTTACTTCTTTATTAAATTTTAAATGGGCATGAGTTTATTTTGTATATTATAGTTCTCCTTTTAATTTAGAATTCTCCTAGAAATATCAATCTTCTGGTATTATGAATTGTGAATATATGAATTTTGCGTTGTCTGAAGACCTGGGGAATGTGAATCCAAGGCATGTGTTATATATGTATATGTGGAATGTGATTGCTTGTGATGTTGATGATATTGAAATGAGATTATGTTGATGATGACATTGATATGAGATGATGTTGATGTTGATGATGACACATTGAGATGGGATGATGTTAATGTTGATGATGACATTGACGAGAGATGATATTGATGTTGATGATGTTTTTGTGATGGATGTTGTTGGGTTCTTATATTTGAGGAAATCATGCTTAAGTCTAAGAGACTTGTCAACTATCCTTTACCTTACCCTGTCTTGGTATCTAGGTTCATTGATCGCTTCAACATTGATGTGACTGATGAGGTGATGGACCATACCAATTCTAGCAACAGCTTGATAAAAGAAAAACATCTTACAAAGCTGGGGATTTAGAAGACTCCTCAAGGCTAGGTAATGGCGGGCCAACCTCAAGTACCTCCTCCTCCACCTGCTGATGCTGACCTTCAAGAAGAAGAGTCTGAAGATGAAGAAAGGGATCAACCTCAGCCCTTATACTCACAATTTGAATCTTTGATGCTGCAAAAGATGGATGTGCTTCTACAGATGCATTATGATTTTAGGACAGAGACTAGTGTCTCTTTAGAAGCTATTAAGGATAGGTTAGACATCATAAAGGATACTCTTAAAATTGATGACTCTACCTCTTTCTAAATGGCCTATGTTTCTTTATTTTTATATGCTCTATTTTTTATTTTGACTGTAATGTTTAAATTCTATATGTAATGGCTTCCCAATTCATATATAACACTTCCATTCTGCTTATATTTCAATTATCCGTTGTGCTCTTTATGTTTTTGACTTAAACAAGCCAAATAGGAGGAGAAATGATTGAGTTTTGATACACTCTGTTGTATACTCTGTTCATCCCTGTTTTTTGCTCAAAATTTGGCCCAAAATCTGACTTGAATGGATTATTGAATTTAGGGGGAGTTAACTGTTCAAAATGAATCAATTATACCTAGAATGCATGTAAATGATGTTTAAATGGAATCAGATGCTTTAATACTTGTTATTTGGAAAGAAATTGTAAATTTTCAGGTCCAATATATTCAAAGTCTTCTATGGTTTATTACTGTTAAAAAGCTTCAAGTTCAACAATTGGTCAATCAAGAATTTGGCATGTTTAAAGCCAAAAAGGGGAGATTGTTAGACACAGGGGGAGCTTCATGATGTTTGGAAGTCTTTGATACAAGAAGAGTTTTGTGTTTTCAACATGCTTGAAGACTTGGAATTTCATGTAAAAGGAAAGCAATCTGATGATCCATGCATTCATACATTCAATCATTCATTCATTGATTTAACAAAGTGGTTTTCATGAAAATCAAACAAAGCTTTTAATTCTTTACTAAGGTTTTATTTTGACTTAAAGGTTTTTGGAAAAATTGTTTTTATACTGTTGTAATCGATTACGTTAAAGATATAATCGATTAAATTGTTCTTGGTTCATTCTAGAAAAACTTTCATGAACAAAGTAATCGATTACCTATCAGAATAATCGATTAGTTAACCTTTGTTTTCACATATACTGCTTTGTTGAAACACTTTAATCGATTACCAATAGATAGTAATCGATTACAAAGCTTTACATTGCTATACATGGTTTTGAGACTCTGTGGAAGAATCAATTACACAGGCTTAATTGAAAATATGGTCTTCCTGTCTTAATCGATTACTAAATGCTGTAATCGGTTACATAGCTTATTCTCTTTTACAAAGCTTCCTGATTAAATCTATTACCAAAGATCATAATCGATTACATAGTATATTTTGATAATTTGAAGCTTGCTGTCTTAATCGATTACAAGACGGAATAATCGATTATTTTGCTCGTTGCTCATGTCCAAAAATTTGTAGAACACATTAATTGATTACATGTGCATTTTAATCGATTATTAGGCGCGTTTAACCGATTACTAACGGTTACAAAAGTTTGTTATAAATAGAACCAAGGCTCGGCTTGTTTTGTAACTTAATCATTTTGTATTTTGAGCATACACAAGCTTTCTAAACACATTCAAAGTGATTTTCTGAGTTCTTGCTTCAACTAAAACACTCATGGATTTTTGAGTGATTCTAAAAGTAAGAAGTTTCTTTAAAAGGTTAAGGAAGAAGAATGTTCTGAGTTTGTTTTTGTATTTCAACCTGAGTTGTTCATTTATATGCATTTCATTCACTGGATCATCAGGTTGTTTCTTTCCTTAACTCATTGATTGTAATTTTGTTTACATATTTTGTTGATATTGGCTACTGTAATAGGATTCTTCTAGCTTGGGACTAGAGAAGGGTTCTCTAGAATAAAGATTAGAGTAGTGTTCTCTGAATCTTTCTCCTTAGAAGTCTAATACGGTTTTAGATTTTGGTTTTTTATCTAGGGTTGATAAAGGGGAGATTCTTATAAAAACTTGTAAGAATATTTTATAATAGTGGAACTCTAATTCAGTGTGAATTAGAAGAAATTGGATGTAGCTTCAGGTTTTGAAGTGAACCAATATAAATTGCTTGTGTTCTTATTTCTATATCTCTAATCTCATTTTATTCATTGATTAGTAATTCTTTAAATCATATTCATTGTTCAACAAATTTTATTTTGATCTATTGAATTCTTGGACTGAGCTATTTGATTGAGTAAAAGGTTTCTTGGCTTTGTAAGTGATAAAGATCCTGAAACTCTGATTTGAATTTGATTTTAAAATACCAAGGTTCAACCAATTCACCCCCCCTCTTGGTTGTTGTGAAGTATTCCTATTATGTTCAATTGGCATCAAGAGTTGGTTCTTGAAAGTTACTCAATATCACTAGTTTTTCTTCAAAAAGAAAAATGAATACCTCACAAATAACCTTCAAGGAAGGTGCTTCTTTAAACATACCTCCTATGTTTGAAGGGGAATATTTCAGTTTTTGGAAAAATAGAATGAAAATCTTTATTCAATCAAATGACCCAGGTGCTTGGAATGCTATAGAAAAAGGTCCTTTTATTCCAAAGAAAATTGTTGCCAATGAATTGATTCCCAAAGAATGGGATGAGATGACTGATGCTGAACAAAAGGTTGTCCAATATGATTTCAAAGCCAAAAATATGATCACCTCTGCACTTTCCTCTGACGAATTTTTCAGAACAGTAAGATGTACAAGTGCAAAAGAGATGTGGGAGATGCTGGAAATTACTCATGAAGGAACTGAAGAAGTTAGGAGATCAAGGAAGCATGCATTGATCCATGAGTATGAGATGT
>PYAF01004030.1:57057-72035 GCA_007407185.1 Glycine tomentella | reverse complement strand
AGGTGGCAATTATTATGGGCTTGTCATTGTGGATGATTACTCTAGATTCACTTGGACTCTGTTTTTGAAATCCAAAAGTGATGCTTTCCTTGCATTTAGAAAAATGGCTAAACTTGCACAAAATGAAAAAGGTAGCAAAATTATCTCAATAAGAAGTGATCATGGTGGTGAATTCCAAAATGAACATTTTGAAAAATTCGGTGAAGAAAATGGAATTAACCATAATTTTTCAGCTCCAAGAACACCTCAACAAAATGGTGTTGTGGAGAGGAAAAATAGATCTCTTGAAGAAGGAGCTAGAACTCTTCTTAATGAGACAAATTTGCCAAAATATTTTTGGGCTGATGTTGTAAGTACAGTATGCTACACTTTGAATAGATTACTTATAAGGCCTATTTTAAAGAAAACCCCTTATAAGCTATACAAAGGTAGAAAACCCAGTATTTCTCACTTAAGAGTTTTTGGCTGCAAGTGTTTTGTATTGAACAATGGGAAAGAATCACTTGGAAAATTTGATGCTAAGACTGATGAAGCAATTTTCCTTGGATATTCATTACATAGTAAAGCTTATAGAGTATTCAATAAAATAACAATATGCATAGAAGAATCTGTACATGTTATTTGTGATGAGTCTAATCCCTCTAAAAAGGAAAAGAAGTGTGATGTAGATCCAGGCCCAATGGAAGAATTTATTCAGCTAAATTATTCCTTAAATAAAGAGAATGAAGAACCAAGTGTTGAAGCAAAACCATCAACCCCTGTACAAGAGCCTAAAGATTGGAGAACAACAAGAGACCTATCACTTGACAACATCAAAGGTGAAGTTTCAAAGGGAGTATCTACTAGATCTTCATTAAGAAACCTATGCTGTAATATGGCTTTTGTTTCTCAAATTGAACTTAAGAATATTGATCAAGCCTTGAATAATGAACATTGGATGCTTGCCATGCATGATGAGCTAAATCAGTTTAAGAGAAAAGAAGTTTGGGAACTTGTTCCTAGACCATCCTTTCTTAAACCTATTAGTACAAAATGGGTTTTTAGAAACAAACTTGATGAAAATGGAATCATAGTCAGAAATAAAGCTAGATTGGTTGCAAAAGGTTACAACCAAGAAGAAGGCATAGCCTATGAAGAAACTTATGCTCCAGTTGCAAGATTGGAAGCAATCAGGTTATTGCTTGCTTATGCATGTTTAATGAACTTCAAACTCTTTCAAATGGATGTTAAAAGTGCCTTTTTAAATGGATACATTGAGGAGGATACATATGTTGAACAACCTCCTGGTTTTACTGATTTTAGACATCCTAACTATGTTTTTAAACTCAAAAAGGCCCTTTATGGTTTGAAGCAAGCTCCCAAATCATGGTATGAAAGACTAAGCAAGTTTCTACTTAGACAATCTTTCACAAGGGGACATGTTGACAAAACCTTGTTCATCAAAAGGCATGAGAATGATATCTTATTGGTTTATGTTTATGTTGATGATATAATTTTTGGTTCAACTAATCATTTGCTATGTAAGGAATTTTCCTCAGCTATGCAGAAAGAATTTGAAATGTCAATGATGGGAGAATTAACATTCTTTCTAGGACTTCAAGTGAAACAAATGAAGAATGGAACATTTCTCAATCAAATCCAAATATTGTCTTGAAGTAATTAAGAAATTTGAAATGGAGAAAAGCAAAGATGCAGCAACTCCAATGGCAACATCAACATATCTAAATTCATATGAAAATGGAAAGAAGGTTGATGAGTCAAAATTCAGAGGAATGATTTGATCCTTGTTATATTTGACAGCTAGTGGACCAGATATAATGCTAAGTGTTTGCTTGTGTGCAAGATATCAAGCCAATCCAAAAGAGTCTCACCTAACAGCAGTCAAAAGGATCATCAAATATCTCAAAGCTACCCCAAACGTTGGTCTTTGGTATCCCAAAGGTGCTTCAATTAATATTATTGGATATTCTGATTCTGACTTTGCAGGTTGCAAGTTAGATAGAAAAAAGTACAAGTGGAACTTGTCATCTACTTGGAAGTTCTTTGATCTCATGGCATTGCAAGAAACAATCTTGCGTTGCTTTGTCTACTGTTGAAGCTGAATATATCTCAGCTGGAAGTTGCTGTGCACAAAGTCTATGGCTGAAGTAACAAATGCAAGATTTTGGAGTTGAATTGAAGGATATACCTCTGCTATGTGACAATACAAGTGCTATTAACATATCAAAGAATCCAATAATGTATTCAAGGACCAAGCATATTGAGATAAGGCATCATTTCCTCAGAGATCATGTTCAAAAAGGTAATATCAAAATTGATTTCATTGATACCCATTACCAACTAGCTGATATATTTACAAAACCATTGGCAAGAGACAGATTTTATACACTTAGAAACATGCTACGTATTCTTGATGAATCAAATATATGCTAGCCTATTTTAAGTATGCATTTCCATTCAAATTGAACTTCATAGTTGAACTCATCACTACAAATTCTCTATGTTGTGTAAAATTCGAATTGATCTGCAGAATACTCTGTTTTTTTTATAAAATTATTGTAATAATCGATTACACTTCGGGTTAATCGATTAAAATCATTAAAATCTACATTCAGTATGAAATTTAAGCTTCAGTAATCGATTACTTCAAACTCGTAATCGATTATTCTTTGTTTTTGAAAAACTGAAGCTTCTTGGAGTAATTGATTACGTAACGGGATAATCGATCACTATGAACAAAATCTACTTTCTTGTATAAAGGTTTTACTGGTGTAATCGATTACATGTATGCATAAAACTTTAAATACTTATGGAGTAATCGATTACCAGTCAAGATAATCGATTACACAAGCTCTGATATATGATTAAATTCTCAAAATGATGATATAATCGATTACTAGTCATCTTCATCCATTGAATGATATGTGAAATAATCGATTACCATACGG
This sequence comes from Glycine tomentella, assembly GCA_007407185.1. NCBI lineage: Eukaryota > Viridiplantae > Streptophyta > Magnoliopsida > Fabales > Fabaceae > Glycine > Glycine tomentella. The sequence continues at coordinate 69,087 of PYAF01004030.1, read as the reverse complement.
GATAATCGATTACAACGTGTAATTTTTGTATTCTGAATGAGCAAATAATCGATTATTATTACCATTTAATCGATTATTTAGTCTGTTGGTGCGTTTTCTGACAGTTTTTCTCTTGAAATGTAACTACCCAACCAAATCTAAATCAAATCAAAGGTCACTGAAGTGCCTTAACTGACTTCAACAACTATATTTTCAAAAATAAGAACGTTGAGAGCATCTATCTAGCCTATAAATATGTGCCTTGCATCATTGAAAAGCCTTGCACTTTTGTCTTCTCTCTCTTTGCTATATTTTTTAGTTTTTTGTTGTGTGTCTGTGTCTAAAACATCTTCCTAAAATGAAGAAAGGGATCAACCTCAGCCCTTATACGCACAATTTAAATCTTTGATGCTGCAGAAGATGGATGGGCTTCTACAGATGCATCATGATTTTAGGGCAGAGACTAGTGTCTCTTTAGAAGCTATTAAGGATAGGTTAGACATCATAGAGGCTACTCTTAAAACTGATGACTCTACCTCTTTCTAAATGGCCTATGTTTCTTTATTTTTATATGCTCTATTTTTTATTTTGACTGTAATGTTTAAATTCTCCGTGTAATGGCTTCCCAATTCATATAAAACACTTCCATTCTGCTTATATTTCAATTATCCGTTGTGCTCTTTATGTTTTTGACTTAAACAAGCCAAATAGGGGGAGAAATGATTGAGTTTTGATACACTCTGCTGTATACTCTGTTCATCCCTTTTTTTGCTCAAATTTTGGCCCAAAATCTGACTTGAATGGATTATTGAATTTAGGGGGAGTTAACAGTTCAAAATGAATCAATTATACCTAGAATGCATGTAAATGATGTTTAAATGGAATCAGATGCTTTAATACTTGTTCTTTGGAAAGAAAGTGTAAATTTTATGGTCCAATATATTCAAAGTCTTCTATGGTTTATTACTGTTAAAAAGCTTCAAGTTCAACAATTGGTCAATCAAGAATTTGGCATGTTTAAAGCCAAAAAGGGGGAGATTGTTGGACACAGGGGGAGCTTCATGATGTTTGGAAGTCTTTGATACAAGAAGAGTTTTGTGCTTTCAACATGCTTGAAGACTTGGAATTTCATGTAAAAGGAAAGCAATCTGATTGATCCATGCATTCATACATTCAATCATTCATTCATTGATTTAACAAAGTGGTTTTCATGAAAATCAAACAAAGCTTTTAGTTCTTTACTAAGGTTTTATTTTGACTTAAAGGTTTTTGGAAAAATTATTTTTATACTGTTGTAATCGATTACATTAAAGATATAATCGATTAAATTGTTCTTGGTTCATTCTAGAAAAACTTTCATAAACAAAGTAATGGATTACCTATCGGACTAATCGATTATTTAACCTTTGTTTTCACATATACTGCTTTGTTGAAACACTTTAATCGATTACCAATAGATAGTAATCGATTACAAAGCTTTACATTGCTATACATGGTTTTGAAACTCTCTGGAAGAATCGATTACCAATAGTTAGTAATCGATTACACAGGCTTAATTGAAAATATGGTCTTCCTGTCTTAATCGATTACCAAATGCTGTAATCGATTACATGAGCATTTTAATCGATTATTAGGCGCGTTTAATCGATTATTGATGGTTACAAAAGTTTGTTATAAATAGAACCAAGGCTCAGCTTGTTTTGTAACTTGATCATTTCGTATTCTGAGCATACATAAGCTTTCTAAACACATTCAAAGTGATTTTCTAAGTTCTTGCTTCAACTAAAACACTCATGGGTTTTTGAGTGATTCTAAAAGCAAGAAGTTTCTTTCAAAGGTTAAGGAAGAAGAATGTTCTGAGTTTGTTTTGCATTTCAATCTGAGTTGTTCATTCATATGCATGTCATTCACTGGATCATCAGGTTGTTTCTTTCCTTAACTCATTGATTGTAATTTTGTTTACATAGTTTGTTGAATTGGGCTATTTTAATAGGATTCTTATAGCTTGAGACTAGAGAAGGGTTCTCTAGAATAAAGATTAGAGTAGTATTCTCTGAATCTTTCTCCTTAGAAGTCTAATAGAGTTTTAGATTTGTGTTCTTTATCTAGGGTTGATAAAGGATAGATTCTTGTAAAAGCTTGTAAGAATATTTTATAATAGTGGAACTCTAATTCAGTGTGAATTAGAATAAACTGGATATAGCTTTAGGTTTTGAAGTGAACCAGTATAAATTGCTTGTGTTCTTATTTTTATATCTCTAATCTCATCTTATTCATTGATTAGTAATTCTTTGAATCATATTCATTGTTCAACATATTTTCTTTTGATCTATTGAATTCTTGGACTGAGCTATTTGATTGAGTAAAAGGTTACTTGGTTTTGTAAGTGATAAAGATCCTGAAACTCTGATGTGAATTTGATTTTAAAATACCAAGGTTCAACCAATTCACCCCCCTCTTGGTTGTTGTGAAGTATTCTTATTATTTTCAGCCTATTTTGAAGAAAACCCCTTATGAGCTGTACAAAGGTAGAAAACCAAACATCTCTCACTTGAGAACCTTTGGCTGCAAGTGTTTTGTGTTAAATAATGCGAAACTCCACTTGGAAAGTTTGATGCAAAGGCTGATGAAACTATATTTCTTGGATATTCATTACAAAGTAAAGCTTATAGAGTTTTCAACAAAAGAACTATGTGCATTGAAGAATCTGTTCATGTAATTTGTGATGAATCTAACCCCTCAAGAAAGGAAAAGAAATGTGATTTAGATGCAGGTCCTATGGAGGAAATTGTCCAGCCTATTGAAGAAAAAGGAGAACCAAGTGCTGTAACAAATCCATCAACACCTAATCAAGAGTCAAAAGAATGTAGAACAACAAGAGATCTCTCACTTGACAACATCATAGGTGAAGTGTCAAAGGGAGTATCAACTAGATCATCATTGAGAAATTTATGTTGTAATATGGCTTTTGTATCTCAAATTGAACCTAAGAATATTAATCATGCCTTACAAGATGAACATTGGATTCATGCTATGCATGATGAACTAAATCAATTCAAGAGAAATGAAGTTTGGAAACTTGTTCCTAGACCATCATCTTTCAAGCCTATTGGTACTAAATGGGTTTTTAGAAACAAGCTTGATGAAAGTGGAATCATAGTAAGAAACAAGGCTAGATTGGTTGTTAAAGGTTATAACCAAGAGGAAGGCATTGACTATGAGGAAATTTATGCTCCAGTTGCAAGATTGGAAGCTATAAGGCTATTGCTTGCATTTGCATGTTTAATGGGTTTTAAACTTTATCAAATGGATTTTAAAAGTGCATTTTTAAATGGTTACATTGAGGAGGACATCTATGTTGAACAACCTTCTGGATTTACTGATTTTAAACATCCAAACCATGTTTTCAAACTTAAAAAGTCCCTCTATGGTCTAAAACAAGCCCCTAGATCATGGTATAAAAGGTTAAGCAAATTTCTTCTTGAACAATCTTTCATAAGAGGCAATGTTGACAAAACCTTGTTCATCAAGAGGTATAGAAATGATATTCTATTGGTTCAAGTATAAGTTGATGATATTATTTTTGGTTCAACCAATCAATTGCTTTGTAAAGAATTTTCTGTAGCTATGCAAAATGAGTTTGAGATGTCTATGATGTGTAGTTGACATTCTTTCTTGGACTTCAAGTGAAACAAATGAAGAATGACACTTTCCTTAATCAATCAAAATATTGCCTTGAAGTCATCAAAAAGTTTGAAGTGGAGAAAAGCAAAGATGTTGCAACTCCAATGGCAACATCAACCTACCTTGATTCAGATGAAAATGGAAAGAAAGTTGATGAATCCAAATTTAGAGAGATGATTGATTCTTTATTGTATTTGACAGCTAGTAGACCTGATATTATGCTTAATGTTTGCTTGTGTGCTAGATATCTATCAAATCCAAAAGAGTCTCACCTTACACCAGTCAAAAGAATCCTCAAATACCTCAAGGCAACACCAAAAGTTGGGCTATGGTATCCTAAAGGTGCAACAATCAATATTATTGGTTATTCTGATTCAGATTTTGCAGGATGTAAACTTGATAGGAAAAGCACAAGTGGTACTTGTCATCTTCTTGGAAGCTCACTCATACCTTGGCATCGCAAGAAACAATCCCTTGTGGCTTTGTCAACGGCTAAAGCTGAATATATCTTAGCTGGGAGTTGTTGTGCACAAAGCCTATGGTTAAAACAACAATTACAAGATTTTGAAGTTAATCTAAAAGAGATACCCCCTACTGTGTGACAACACAAGTGCCATAAACATTTCAAAGAATCCTGTTATGCACTCAAGGACCAAGCATATTGAAATTAGACATCATTTTCTAAGAGACCATGTGCAGAAAGGTAATATCAAGATTGATTTTGTTGATACAAACAACCAATTGGCTGATATATTCACAAAACCTTTGGCTAGAGATAGGTTTTATGCACTTAGAAACATACTAGGTATTCTTGATGAATCCAATATAAACTAGCTTGTTTAATATATGCCTTTCCATGCTAAATTGAAATCCCTTGTTATCTCCATCACAAAAGCTGTTGAAAAATTCGAAATTGGTCTGCATAATGCTCTGCAATCCAATATTTTCTCTGTAATAATCGATTACCCTTCAGATTAATCGATTAAATTCATTAAAATCCACATTGTTTATGCTATTTGAGCTTCAGTAATCGATTACAGCAATATAATAATTGATTATTCTTTCATTTTGAAAAATTTAGTCTTCCTAGAGTAATCGATTACACATTGGAATAATCGATTACCATGTACAAAATGTGCTTTTCAATCTCGAAGTTTCACTGAAGTAATTGATTACGGTGAAATGGTAATCGATTAAAGTCCTAGATATATGCTTCTAAATTTTTAAATCCTCCTGGAATAATTGATTACGACAAAATGGTAATCGATTACATATGTGTTTAATATTTTAAATTCTCCTGGAGTAATCGATTACGAGTTGAATTAATCGATTACATAAGCTTTGATACCTGTCTGATTCCCAAAAATTTCTGCTATAATCGATTACATGTGCATATAATCGATTGCACTTCATCTTCAACCTCTGGATGCTTGTAAAATAATCGATTACCTTACGGGATAATCGATTACCATGTGTTATTGTGTTCTAAATATGCAAAATAATCAATTACGATGAGCATTTAATCGATTATTTAGGCAGTTGCTGCGTATCTGACAATTTTTTCTCTGGAATTGTAACTGTCCAACCAAATCAAATTAGAATCTAAACTCACTGCAGTGCCTTGACTCCTTCTAACAACTATATTTTTGAAAATTGGAACGTTAGGAGCCTCAATTTGGTCTATAAATAAAACCTTACATCCATGGAAAAACCTTGCACCATTATCTCTTCTCTTTCTTGCTATATTTCTGTGTTTTCTTTGTGTCTGAGAGTCTAGAAACCTTATTTAAAATGTCTACTCCTAAACGTGTTAGAACTGGCAAAAGGAAAGTAGGAGAATCCTCTTCCAATCCACCTCCTCCCCCTCCATCTAATAGACTTGATCTTTGGTTCACAAATGAGACTGATAAGATGACTTACCTTCAATTTAATGCTACCAAACAAGTCTGCTCACCTAAATACCTTGACCTAAACTGGTTCATAAGGGAAGGATTTCAATTCCCTGCTAATTTAGAAACTCAAGGCCTTAGGCATTTTCTAGAGATGAAGGGTACGTACTACCCTGAAATGGTAAAGGTATTATATACCTGTGCCAAGGGTTCCATGAATGGGACCATGAAATCTCAAGTTAAGGGTGTCACTATGGAGATTACCCATGAAGTCTAGGAAACAGTAGCTAGGGTTATATGTGAGGGTGAGAGAAAATTTGATGAGAATCTGGAGGGTTACAACAAACTTGATACCTACAGGGACATGCTCAATAATCCCCATATGCAAATTAGGAATAGGTTGGGTACTGGCCCAATGACACCAGAGGATAGGTTACTACATTACATTATTACCTATTTCTTAACCCCTAGGGCAACCAATCATGCCTAAGCCACTGATGAAGACCTACAACTAGTGAATGGTCTGAGGAACTCCATTCCTATGAATTGGGTTCTAATATTTGAAGAGATTATGTTAAAATCTAAGAGGCTAGTCAATTATCCCTTTCCCTGTGTTGTTCTTGTGTCTAGGTTCATAAACCACTTCAATATTGATGTTTCTAATGAAGTTGTGGACCACACAAACTCTAGTAACAACCTCATTCAAAATAAACATCTTACTAAGCTAGGCATGATGAAATCACCATAAGGATGGGTGATGGCTGGTCCACAACCACCAATGCCTCAACCTCCTCCTGCTACTGCTGGTGAAGAAGAAGAAGCTTCTGAGGATAAAGAAAGGGATCCAAATCAGCCAATGTACACTCAGTTTGAATCCCTCATGTTGCAGAAGATGGATGGCTTACTCCAAATGCAACATGACTTTAAGGCTGAAACCAATGTAGCTTTAGATCATAGAGGCCACTATAAAATGTGATGAATCTGAAACCTTCTAGGCCTATTTGTTTAGTTTTTTATGCTTTTTTTTTTTAATTTTTTACTTTCATGTTTTATTTTCATTATTTGTAATGGTTCCTCCCTATATGAATATATCAATTGTGTTTCTCCTTTACTTATATGTTGTGCATTATCAATTGTTGACTTTGATAAGCCAAATAAGGGGAGAAATAATTGATTTTTGGACATGCTCTGCTACTTACTCTGTTCTACCCTATTTTTTGTTCAAAATTTTGGCCTAAAATTCGACTTGAATGGAATGTGAAATTTAGGGAGAGCTAAGTACTTAAAATGAACTTATTAAGTCTATATTACTTGTGAATGAATGCTGAATCAATCACAGATGCTTTTAACACTTGATTCTTGGCAAAGAGATCGAAAATTTTTTAGATTTGAAAAGCTCCAAGTTTCTTTATTCTGGTTCCTGAATAAACTTCAAGTCAACTGGAAATCAATCAAAAATTTGGCATATTCAAAGCCAAAAAGGGGAAGATTGTTGGATACAGGGGAAGCAACATGAAGGTTGTAAAGGAAATTGATTAAGTATTGGTTTTGAGCTTTCAACATGCAAATGGATGCCTTGAAGTTAAAGAATGTATGAAATGTGTAAGAGAAAAGCAATCTAGTGATCCAAGTGCATTGCATAAATTCATTCATGAATAAACTAATTGATTTTCATAATCATAAGATTTAAACAAGGCTTTCATAAAATGGTTAAGTTTTAAAGATGTTTGAAAAGGTTTTTGGAAAAATACATTTCCTACTGGTTTAATCGATTACATACTTCATTCAATCGATTATTTTGTTCTTAGTCTAACTTGGAAAAGCTTTCAAGAACATTGTAATCGATTACCTATTGAGATAATCGATTATTTGACCTTTGTTTTCATATAAACTACCTTGTGATTGAATATAATCGATTACCACTTCATTGTAATCGATTACATAGTTATATGTATTTTAAAGTCGTGCTGGGATAATCGATTACCAATGTATCGTAATTGATTACACAGGTTTATTTTGAAAAAGTCATCTCCCTGCTTTAATTGATTACCGTTTCTAGTAATCGATTACACTATGTGTTTGAAAATTGTAAAGCTTGTACTAGATAATCGATAGCCACATTTCGTAATCGATTACACAGTGTATTTGAAAGGCTACAAGCTCCTGCTTTAATCGATTACCAAAGTTCGTAATCGATTACATAGTGCATTTTGATATTTTGAAGTCTTCTATCTTAATCGATTACAGGACGGAATAATTAATTATATGACCCATTTTGCAAAACCCAGAAATGCTTATGAACAGTTTAATCGATTACATTCTTGATTTAATCGATTACATGTGTGAAATAATCGATTATTGGACGCGTTTAATCGATTACAGGCAGTTACAAAAAGCTGTTATAAATAGGATTGATGCTCAGCTTGATTTCTAACTTTGTGGAACATTACCCATACGCATATACTGAGCTTAAACAGTCTTATGAGCATTCTAAAGTGTTTTCTAAGGGTTTAATTGTGTCTTGCTCCATTGTGCTTTGATCATGTGTGTTTGACTCATTCTAGGAGCTTGGAAACCATTTCAAGATTAAGGAAAGTTGTGCTATCTGATTTATATTCATTCAACCTAATCTGGTAACATAATTTTGCATTGCATACATTGGATCATCAGGTTGTTTCTCTCCTTAATCTGATTGTAATTTTCATTTTGGATTTTCTTTGTAATTTGGCTATTGTAATTGGGTTCTTGCCTGAAATTAGAGAAGGGGTTCTCTAGGTAGAAGAACTGAGTAGTGTAGTGACTTGTTGGATATCCCTGGAGAGGGAAGATGATTAGTGTAAGAATTTTAAACATCCCTGGAGAGGGAAAATGATGGTGGCAGTAAGTACTTGTGTTTTTTCATGAGGAAAAAATGTGGGTACTTGGGGCCATATCACTCGATTTAAAACTCCCTTTTGACTCAGGCTGATCACCATGGAAGGGAGTTGCCTGTGCACGATAGGGTGACCTCGACTAGTTATTGCATCATTTTCCTAACTGAGAGTGTCATGTGGGCATGCTTAGATTATCTCTTAATGAATGATACTACATTGCATTTGAGAGTTGAGTCAGGTGCATGCATCATTCTGAGCGTAATTGATTTGAATTGTAAAAAATGTTGATGATTAGTTTGTTGAGTGTATGTTGAACTGATGAATTATTGAGAATGATTCTGGTTATTGTTATTGTTTTCTTGCTAATCATTGCCATCTAGTGTTTGTTGATCTTGTATAATAAACTCACCTTGCAATTTTGTACCATGTGATTGGTACATGTGATGATCACGAAGCTTCGTTCATGGGAGCAGATGAACAACAGTAGGTGATGTTAGAAGGAGAGATCTTTTTATTGGAGTCACCAAACCGACGTGATAACGGTGAAATTTATTTTAGGAGAGAGTTGTATTCTGTTATCAACTCTTTCTTAGTTAATTCTTTGATTCTCTTGATCGGGCATGTAAAACTCAGGCTTAAATACATGTAAAAACTAAATTATGTTCTGACATATGAATGACATACAATTGTTTCATTTATATATATGTATTTATTTATTTATTTTTGTATTTGTGTGTTGTCTGGTGAGTGTATTAATTTGAAAAATTTAGCCTCATTCTCATAATTAAATTAATGGAGTTTTCATTTAAAATTGAAATTATACGTTTAGAGTTATGATATCGTAGCGACTAGACGGGTCATTACAGAAACTATCTTTAGGAGTCTATAAATAAGATTTAGGAGTTTGTAATATAAATTTTTAAATTCATTTATTTTAGGTTTTTGAGAGCTTTGAGAGTGTTTTGAGCATTTCTTTGGCATGAACAACACCGTGAGGACAGGTCATGATCATAGCTCCTTCTCAAATATTATGTCTATGTTAATTTCTTTTTGGCTTTATAATATTGCTTGAACCATGAGCGGCTAGTCTCCCTAGTCTAGGGATATGATGTAACTACCCAATTGTACTCCTTCCCATGTTCTTAATGAAATTCATTGATATTTTATGTTAATTTATTCTCTAACTTATTTTTATTGTCAACTAATACTTGATCAATCTTAACTTAATATGATTTACAATGGTGATCATCCGCGTATGTTTGGTAGAACTAGGTAGTGAATGTTTTTTTATACCAAACCATATGGTCAAACTATTTGGGTAGTCTCCAATAGATTATTATATATTTAAATTTGTCATCCCTTACCTTTATTTTATCCTTTGTCTTAAATTGATATATTCATGATCATTAGAGTATCGATTTAAGACAAAAACATCTATTAATGCAGATCAAAGGCTTTAGGTGACTTTGGAAATTATTAATTAACTTGGGGTAGGAATTTCTTCGGAATATGATTGGAGGAAAATTGGTACTAGTGAATCATAATTCTCGTTTGCTTTTAATATCACTCAAATTTCTTGTTTACCTGATTTTACTTGCTTTCTTTAAAAAAACAATCACAAAAAATAATTTTACTTCCTTTTAATATTTCTTCTCACTATTTAGTTTAATAATTTATTAATTGAGGAATACAACTGGTCCCTTGGGTACGATATCCATACTTAGGTCCATTATTACTACTATGTAGGGTACACTTGCCCTTGTGCATACATATTTCATGCATCAAGGCTTCAAGAAAGAAGGAATATCCAACTGTAGGAGCTTGGGGAGGCTGTATGAAAGAAAAAAAAAATACCCAATTGTAGGAGTTTGTGAAGGTTTTAGTAAAGAAATAATACCACAAGGTGCTAGTTTTTAGTTAGAAGCTTACAATTGTAGGAATTGGATGTAGTCTAGGTTGGGTGAGCAATTATAAATCCTTTGTGTGTTGTGTCCGTATTTACTGCTTATTTAATTTTGTTGTGCACTTAAATACGTTTTTACAAAATCCTTCTTTGAGCTTAAACTTGATCCTTGATGAAGGGATTTTTATAAATCTTTTTATTAATAAGAAGCAAACCTACTAAGTGCAACCAAGTGAGAACTAGAAATTGTTGTTAACATATTCTATATAATGTGTGAGTAGGTTCTGAAGCAGTAACCAACAAGTCTACTTCGTGATTGTCATAGTCATTATAATTATATCCAAGTGCTTGTAAGGGAATAGGTTACTCTTACTAGTCTTCTGTATCTCAAAATGGAGAAGCTTTAAGAGAGGTTTAGAAGCCAATATGCTAGTGCAAAAAGAGCTAGATCACTATCCAACTCTCTTCTAGTAATCGACTTATTCACTCCACTTAAGAGAATTAATATCATTAGATTAAAAAGGAAAATGATGGTTAGGATCAAGAGTAACTTTAAACACTTACTCATGGAGTAAGTGGATCCCTTCTTTGTATTATTAATGTTCATCATATTACATATAATATGATATATATATATATATAATATGTGAAATTTATATAGACCACCTTGTCGATGAAGTATTTCACAATCATAATGATCGCTTACTTTAGGTACAACTAGATTCATTTGAATCCAACCTATGAAAACAAGACAACTTTCATAAGAGTCAATGGTAACTACTAGTACTAGCTATTGCCCTTTGGCTTGCAGAATGTAAAAGCAATGTATCAATGATTGATGGGCAAAATCTTCAAGGAGAAGAACGATAATAACCCCAAGGTTTACATTAAAATAGAAAAAATGAAAAACCATGTCTTATACATCCAAGAAATCTTTTATCGAGCAAGAAAGTTCTAACATGTGTCTTAACTTAGAGAAATGTACCTACATGGTTCATAGAGGACAATTCCTCTACTTCATGTTATTTGATTGAGGAATTGAGGCAACCCCAAATAATGTGAGGCCATCCTAAAAATAAAAAAGCATGGAAACAACACATTGAGTCCAAAGGTTGGTAGACCGCATAGTGGCACTGTAACACCCCAATATTTCAATTTATTGTGTATGGATTAATAGAAATATTTTAAGGATTATTAGAAATTCAATCTATAAGTTGAGTGGCCTTTTGTGCTAGATTTTGTAGCTTCCGTGAATAATCCAAGCTTCCGTAAGGTATTTTGAGTGATATTTGAGTAATTAAACGAATTTACGAAAGGGCAGTTTGGTCTTTGTTGGAGGAATGGGTGTAGTTAGTAATTGTTAGGTGTAATTAGTAAGTACTGTAGTGGCGGCGGTACTGTAGTGACGGCGGTACTGAAGTGGCGGCGGTACTATAGTGACGGCGGTACTGTAGTGGCGGCGGTACTGTAGTGACGGCGGTACTGTAGTGACGGCGGTTACTATAGCAGTTACTGTAGCAGTCTATATATATGCCTAAAACTGCGGGAAATTTTGCAAAAATCTGATTGTTCCTCCTACACTCTCCATACCCACCATATACCACCTCTTGATAACATTTTTTCACCAAAGAAGAACATCCCAAAAGGCCAAGGAAGTCCACGTGAAGCTAGGATTAAGGAGGCAAGCTTGATTTAAGTTTTA
>PYAF01004030.1:37353-56957 GCA_007407185.1 Glycine tomentella | reverse complement strand
ATATCTGTTTTGCAAAAATTATAATCTTTCTTATCATTTACAAACTCATTTGATTATTGTGGAACTTTCAGATGAACTCTTATTTCTAAACTTGTTTTTAATTAACAAAGACTCTTTTAGAACTTTTCGTTCTTTCTATTTTTTCCGGAAAAATTCCGCTGTAAATAAAATAAATACGTAATAGTAGAGGTGGTTACAGGCACTATGCAGATTCTTATCTACTTTAACAATCAACTCTGCCCCATCTTCCAATGCATTAAAAACATTGTAAATTCCAATGGATGCCCAATTTCATGGAAGTGCTCCAAACTATCAAGAGATACATGTGATCTTTGCCTATCCTAAAAAATCAATATCATGCCAATAGTTAATCTTATACTTGGTCTCCAACAAAACAATAATTAGTTTTGCCTTAATATAGGAATGTAGGGAAAAGAATAGTCAATCTACTTCACTAGTTGCACTTTGCAAGGGCTCTGGATAGGATATTAGAAAATAGAAAAAAATAGTTTTGCCTTAATTACAATCGCTAGATGCCTTAGGCCTAATTTTAAGTCATTCCTGATAAAGACAAACTAATTGATAAGTTCATATTTGATGAATTTATGTACCTAGTTTTATTTGTACATAAAAAGAACTATAAAAAATAAAGACAAAAATAACAAAAATACTTTAATTTTAATATTATTGTAAATAAATATATATTATTTGAGAATTTTTTTAGGAAAATAAAGCGAAACGCATGTATTGTAATTTCTCAATGTTTTGTTAAACTCATTGTAGTTAGGATTAGATAGACTTTGTACAATTTCTCTATTTGGATTTGTTGATTTAATATAGTTTCTTATTTTTTTTCTATCACTTGTTGGGAACAATGCTAGTATAAACCTAATAAGGAATCATATGCTTATACTCTAGTTTGAGTTAAAATTATTGTGTCTTTTGTTGATACCCAAAATGATACTTCATAATACATGTGTTCACATAGATTTCAATCTATATGCTTGTTGAAATCTCATGTAGTTACAAAACTATGCACATGAAGATTTGATCAAAAGGGTTTTATGTCATGAATTTTACTGAAGAATATACTATTGAATTCTCAACTTCTAATACATATATGAATTATGTTAAACCAGGGTAAAATATGATGATCACAAATGAATTTTAATTCCTAATTTGTCTTACTATTAGTTAAAAACTCTTATGAAAAATTATAAACTTGCAATAGTTTTTCTAAAAAAATTATTTTCTTGGAAAATATGTCTGTAGCATCATATTTGCTTCACCTTCCTAACAATTATGGGTGACTTAAAGTTGTTTACATCAATCTCTAAGAAGAAGAAGAATCTTTATTTACATTTAAATATAAATAATTTTATCACCTTCATATTCATGTTCATTTTTCACAAAAATTGACACAAATAATTATGGTAATATATAATTATAATTTATCAATTTAATCGATCAAATTCACATGCTATATAAAGTTATTAACTTGTGTGAAAATTGTTATACAATTGTCTTTTGATCCATTCCTGCCCCATACTTATATTTCTTAATAGCTTAATGTAGAACACACAAAATTAATCAATCTAACTTTCAAATAATTTGATATTATCTTTATAATTATTTATATCAAACTTTGTTGAACATTCAATGGTAATGTTATCAAATGAAGAACATTTACTTATATTTTAAATAACACATTAACAGTTAACATAAAATAATACGATGAAGTATTATTAATTATAGTTTTTTACTAAATGATATTTTATAAACTTAATCTACTTTTAAAAAGCTTCCAATTTAGTAGTTGGATTGGACATAAAAGTTATATTTTAGTGGATAAAATATATATTTATTAAGTTAAATAGTTTTACAAAATTAACTAAAAATAAAGGTTGTTAATATCTTCCTTCATGTAACAAATTACAACCTTAAAAGTGTAGCTTCGAATATTTTTTAAGGTTTTTTTAATGTATCTTAAAAATATTTTGTTGACGGTCTATCTGATATTCAATTGATTGTGTTATATTTGGTGCATAATTCAAGTTATGATGTGGTTGTGACAATCTATGAATTCAATCTATATATTTAATAAAATTAAATGAATGTTTGGTTTTAAGGACTAAAATACAAAAAATAAATAATTTTCAGGCATAAAACATGTATATGTTATTTGAAAGCTTATATGAAGAAATTGGTTTAATGGTCTAATCTATAAGTTAAATATTTCCAAAGTTTGAAGATAAAGAGCAAAACACATTCTATCCAATATTCATCATTTCCTACTTTTCCTCCCCTCAACAAATTCTTTTCTTTTTGCTCTAGCAAATATATAAATTAATCAAACCATGAAAATGCTCAAAATTTTGAAAAATATAATTGAAAGAGGCAATTGCAAAGGGATCAAGGACTTAATATATATCCTCCATGTTCATTGTCTCTCAACCCTTAATCGTTGAAAGTGGAAGGCTCACATTAAAATGAAGGCATGTTAGCTAGTCATTTCTATCTTAATCTCATTTACAAATGCATTTGATATCCTTCTACCTAGTTTCTTATGAAATGAAAATTGATATACGCATGACTTTTATTTTCATTCATTATCAGGGCCAAGTGGTGGTGGTAGTTCTTATGTCACTTTGCCTTGTTAAATGCTCGTCTAGCATCAAGGTTTGATGCAATTTATTTTTTTAATCATAAATTATAATCATAGTGTTGTGTACATTTGCAATATTATTGAATACAATTAAGAATGATTCTCATTTAGCTTTTGGGTGAACAATAGTTAGGAGAAACTTGTGGGTCTGGGAACAAATGTGATGGTGGTCTTCATTGTGCAACATGTCCTGCAAATGGGAATACCTGCTCTAGATGCACCAGGACTCAACCTACAAGCCCTACTTCCAAGGTAGGTATCAATTTCTAATTAGACAATTTATGTACATTAAGAACTATATTTTCAGTCAACATTACAACTTTATTTTGTTAATTTATTTTGATCTTTAATATAAATTTCTAAGTTTTCATTTTAGTTTTAATTCCTCGTTATGATTGCGCAAATTTGATTCTTCAACTCTTAAGTTTTCTTCCATTTATCATTAGGTATTTCAATAATGATTTCATCAAAACATTCTTTCTTGTTCTTTGTTGTTGTCATCTAAGAAAATAATTTACCATAAATGTTATCAACACAACAATTATCATATTAAGCTCAATTTGATATGTAAATTAGTTTTGTTGAATATTAGATCAGGGTGCTTGATTATAAAGAAAAATAATTGAGAGACCTAATTAACAAAATTGGAACCTATGTTATCAAAACTTAACAACCATAATACTTAAACAATAAAAAATATAATTATGCCAAATTTTTATTAAGTAAAATTTTGAAGTAAAACTCTAATTCTAATTAGAAAATAATCCTAAAAACAATTGTATCTAAATTTAGTGCTTCTAATTTCATCGTGAATGGTTGTTTCTTTTGTGGGGTAAAGCAACCCAACTCCTTTCTATGTTGTTAGTGCTAAATAAATTAATTATGTTAAGTAGTTGCAAATATTTTAGTAAAGTTAAATTAATTGTGGTGTCTTGTGTGGTTATTAGGTGAAAGGTTTAGCATTCAACCGATATTCGTGGCTTACAACACATAACTCATTCGCTCAATCTGGCATCAAATCTGACACAAGATCTTTTATTATAGCCTCAACAACTCAGGAAGACACGGTTGCCCAACAACTCAATGTGAGACTTTGCTTATCTCTCTCTTTTTCTTCCCATGATTGCAATCCAATCAAGTCTCTTACTAATATTTATAGAGTATTTCTATTTTCATAACACACAATTTAACATGACCCAAACGAAAAATTCTATTCTTTAACATAATTTAAATTATTTCTAGATGAAAATTCTTTAAATTACATTTGACCTCCAAGAGGTTTTTGTTCCTATCCTATGCATAGATAGGTTTTTATTTTCAATACAATTTCATTTGGTTCTTAAAAAGTGTTTTATCCCCAAGACATTTAAAATCATATTAATTAATTCACATATATCTTTTTTATTTCATTAAAGTTCAATTTTAAGTAAAAAAAAGTTGCACAATCGTATTTAAAATTGTGATAAAAAAAACTTAAGAAAGTAATTAACTTGAATAAAGTTGACAAAATTTATTTATTTATTATTTTGATTCAAACATCAAAATAATATAGGATATAAAAGAAAAATTTAGAAGAGTAAACTAATAGGAATAAAGAGGTGAAACTAGCTTGAATTATGAAAACAATTGAGAAGGTGATGGAGAATGGTAAGAATATATATTTTACATTTTTGGATGGATCCTTTGGTTGAGGGGAGTAAATTGTTTTTGAATAGTTTCGTAGGCTATATTCCCTAATACATTCACAAAAGGCTATTATGAAGGAAGTGGGGAATTTGGTGGAAGGGAATTAGGTGTGTTGTTGGAGATGGAGAAGATACTTTTTTGTACATGAAAAATATTTTTTGGATAGGTTTAATCAAGTGACAAAGAATATGAGGTTGAAGAATGGGGGAAACGATAAGCAGAGGTGAAAGATTGATCAAACAGGTGTTTACCCTTTTTGGTCGACATATAAAAGTCTACAATTGACATATAGGTGAGGATTTAGGTGGGCTGGCATCACACGTGGAATAAATATGTTCCTCTAAAGATAGTTACATCTGTATGGAGGTTAATAAAATATAGAATAACTAGGAAAGATAATTTGAGTTGGAGGGAGATTATCTTTGTTGACAAACATTTTGGTACAGGTTGCAGTATAGAGGTGAAATATGCAAGTCACTTAATCCTATGTTATGGAAGGCTTGCGCAAGTATGAGAGGGATGTGTGTGCTAGTTGGGGTGTGAGATGCCTCTATACAAGGAGGTAGGAAAATATGTTAGGTAATTTCAAGGCCTATTTTGGGAATTACGCATTAAATAAGAATTGGAAAGGGCATATGGTTGTAGTCATTTGGAATGTTTAGAAAATAGAGAATAAAAATATATTAAAAGAAAAGACAACGTAAATACAAAAGAATATTGTAGCAAACAAAAAATATAGTTTGGGGATGGTTGAATTCATGGAAGCAGGGATTCATATATTCGGTAACAAGGTGGTTCTCAAATACCCTAAAATGCCAGGTGTTGCAATGTAAATGAGGCATAAGGAAAAATAGGCACATGAAGTGTTGTGGGTTGTTTCAAGTGGTAGGGTGCAAACATGTAAAAGGAATCATTGAAGAGAATACAAATTTAGATAATTTGACAAATGTGTAGCATTTATAGGAACTGGAAATGTGAGATGGCTAACTCAAGTGTTGTAACATTCTCATATGAGTAGAGTAGGTGGGAATGAACTGTCGTGAAAAGTAAGTGTAAATATGAATACATGAAGAGAAATTTGGTCATTGGTGCATGTTGTATCTTACTCATATAAATTACAATACTAGGTGCTATTACTTACGTTGTATAATGATATATTATATAGATGATTATACTCTGTTTAGACTTGATAAACCAAAGCTAAAAGGAACCTATAGAATGATGTGGAAAAGGTGGATTAAAAATATAAAGGTCATCCAAGGCCGAAAAAGGTCACCCAAAGGGGAGGGGAGAAAATATTCTACAAAGTAACTTCAAGAGATATAGAATGAGAGGAATGAAGAGCCATGTGAAAAATCCTAGAAAATGTCATGATTGATACAATAAAAGTAACGAAGAGTGAAAGAAATCACTAATACCATATTGAAGCTACATAATAGTTGAGTTGGTTGAAATAAAATAGTTCATTAACTTTGGTAGTATTTTATTCACATTAATCACAATCTTCAATGAACTATCCCTAATTGAAACATTAACTACCTACATGGCGGGTTAAATTGAATGCTAATCATGTCTTTTAAACATGTATCTATTATGCCTTGAGAAATTAGTCTTTAGCTCTATGACAAACACATGTGCACCCAAAAAATATTTAATGTTAATTGAATAAGAAAAGTTTAACTAAGAAATCAAGCTAAAAAAGTAACATCTAGTATTAGTAGTTCTATCTATATGCACATGATTTAATTTTGGATATATTTATATGTGCACCCATCGTAC
The DNA here is from genome assembly GCA_007407185.1 of Glycine tomentella. NCBI lineage: Eukaryota > Viridiplantae > Streptophyta > Magnoliopsida > Fabales > Fabaceae > Glycine > Glycine tomentella. The sequence continues at coordinate 50,827 of PYAF01004030.1, read as the reverse complement.
TATGTATAATCTTTATAGGAATATGAAACATCTTTTCTTCGATCTTCTCCTTATTTTCTTTTTCATTATGTATAGAATGGTGTTCGAGGCCTTATGTTAGATATGTATGACTTTGAAAATGATATCTGGTTGTGTCATTCCTTTGGAGGCAATTGTCACGATGGCACTTCGTTTGTAAGTGCATGTCTTACCTTATCTTCTAATTCTAAATTTGTAATTTAAACTAATTTTTGGTCAAGTTGTACAAGCTCTAATTTTCTTCCTCTCCTGCATGTGTACCATGCTAGAAACTTGCTATAAATGTGCTTAAAGACATCCAATCTTTCATGGAAGCAAATCCATCAGAAATTGTGACCATCTTCATTGAAGACTATGTGACATCTCCCCAAGGGATTACCAAGGTGTTTGATGCTTCTGGGTTGAGAAAGTATTGGTTCCCAATATCTAGAATGCCTAAGAATGGTGAAGATTGGCCAACTGTCGACGACATGGTTCAGCAGAATCAACGTTTGGTGGTTTTCACCTCTAAATCATCTAAAGAAGATTCTAAAGGCATTGCTAACCAATGGAAATATGTGGTAGAAAACCAATGTAATATTAATATCCTTTAAACAAGAACTTAATCCTAAACATTTTGATTAGTTAATAATGAAAATTGAATTAACTCATATTTTCCAAAATTAGTTCTTTTAATAAGATGTTGGAGAATTGATTTGATTGATGGACTTTAAGCATATCTTTCATGGCTAGTGTTATATTTTTGAAGGACTAATTGAAGAATCTTATTAGTTTAATAATAATTACCAACATATTATGGAGTTTATTCCAATCACATTATCCTATATGGAATTTATTAAATTTCAGATGGAGACGATGGAATGAAAACTGGTTCTTGTCCAAATCGTGGCAAATCATCAACCATGAACACAAAATCAAAGTCATTGGTTTTGATGAACTACTTTCTTACTAGTGCTAATGCAAGTTCGGCTTGTGTTGACAATTCAACTCCATTAGTTAACATGTTGAAGACTTGTCATAATGCTTCTGGCGATCGATGGCCAAATTTCATTAGTGTTGATTTTTACCTGGTAAAATTAATTACTTGGATGCATTTCATTCATTTTGTAGCAAAATATTAATTTGAATCTTCACATATTTAAAAACATAAATATGTAATCTTTGGGGAAAAGGAACATATAAATTACAATTATATTTCAAAATATGATACCATAATGCTCTTTTTAATTGGATTTTTTTTCAAATGTCTCGTATAAAGAGTATATTTGTTTCAAGTTACTAACCATTTTTCTTTTTGTTAAAAGAGGAGTGATGGTGGAGGAGCACCTGAAGCAGTTGATGTAGCAAATGGTCACTTAACTTGCGGATGTGACAACATTTCCTATTGCAAGGTTACCTAACTTTTCTCTCTCTCACACATACATAACTAAAAATATCAAAGTAATAACTTTAATTGATAATACATTCATTCTAGAGAACAAAGAGACATATGTAGAAACACAAATGCTAATATACATCCATTTATTTTTAGAAAGAACATACCATTACTAGAAAATTACATCAATCAAAGTTATAAAATTTGAATATATTCTTTTAAATAACTAGTTTTTGTGTGTGTCTTACAAACTTATAATAATTAGTAAGTTTTTCAATAGTAATAACAATTTTTTATTAAAACAATTTTAAAATTGAAATTTAATTATTAGCAAATTCTGAAATTTAGAAATATTAAGAAAACAAAGAAAAAATAGGTATTAAAATTTTAATATCCAATGAGACATTACATTCTCTCATTATGATGAATTATGTTATGGCTTGTTTTCCTATATACAAGAGGTCGTCTATAAATTCATTGAATATTGAATATTTTGGTGGTAAATTATTACTATTTGGCTATAAATATATGCAGCCAAATGCAACATATGGCACATGTAATGTACCTCCAATTGCTCCACCGCCACCTGCTACCGCTCCCCCCACCATCGTAGAAGAAGCAAACCATCAGCCAGAACAAGAGAAATTTCATGTAGACACCCCTCTAAAGTTGGTGAAGTTTTTATGGGTAATGTGGGGAGTGAACACTTTCTTGACTTGACAATAAAAATTTAATACATTTTTTTTTTGCATAGCTTCATTTTTTAACTGAGTATCTGCATTGAAATTATTTTTTTGTAATTTGTTAGGTATTGTGGTTTAATGTTTGGCCTTCTTTAACTTATGTCCATTAAACTTAGTCTAATGATATGTTTAGTTTTCTTTAAAAGTTTGTTTGTGCACCTATATTTGGCTTAAAATTAAGTTTTAATTGGAAGCATTATTAAAGTTATTTTTTGCAACCTCAATTTGCAAAATGAAATTCGTTCAAACTTAAATTTGCAAACTTTAATCCAAACACACACTTAGTTAGAGATCTTTTAATCCTACAATCTACTAATAAATAATTCCTATTTTGATATGGGGAATACCAACACAACAGTATTCTTATAACAATTGAGCAAAAGCAAAGATGAAGAAAGGCAACTCAATGAAGTTGTATGGTGAAGGTTTAATTAGATAGAAAGACTACCTGCAAGGACATGGACAACTCATGCAACACTTGAACTCAGCCTCCAACAGCCACAAATGGCTAGCACTTCGATGGAACTAAGTGCAAGGAAGCTTGACAAACTAGAGCATAAAAGTTAGTTGACAAACTCCATATCTTAAGGGATTTCCTTGGCCCAAACCAGTCTAGGTGAAAGCCATTAGTGCCTTAATCAAAAGTGTTTTGTCCACCATTCCCTTGGTGTGAAGAGACCATAGCAGGTTATTGTGTGCAGCCAATAGCAAGTGCTACTGAAGAGAGCTAATGAAGGGTAGTCAGGTGACTATTGCTTTTAAAGTTTTGGGAGCACAACAAGTGGTTGTGTGAGTGTCCAACAAAGGTGTTGCTAAAGAGAGCTAGGAATGGCAAGCAAGTGAATATGGCTTCTTAGGTTCTACAGAACATAATAGGTTGTGGTTGTGTACAATATAAGATCTATTATGGGTGAAATCTGAAAAAGCTTGTTGAAAGAATACTAGGGTGGGAGCCTAGTGATTGCTAATGCATAAGAGATGTGGTGGGGACAAGGAGAGACTCCTGGAAGGATTACAACAAGAGGGATACATGAACAAATCGAATATACTCCCAAATAAGAGGGATGCAAAGACTATGTAGGTATGAGACAATACAGTTGATGATGACTTAAATGATTTAATTGATACTACTAATACCAATAAAATGCATATACTTTTTGGTAGCCTATCACTTAAGAGTGTTTAGTTTTGAGCAAGTATGGGATAGGTGACTTGCTGGGAAGTTCCCCGGGAAGCATTTGGGTGACGACAAAGCACGTTGCAAAGCCTCGTGTTGGTTTGTGGAGACAATCAACTTTACTATGTTCCATTAAATGAAAATCAAAAGCTATGTACAATAGATTTTGTATCATTGATGAGTAGGTTCTAAAGCAGTAACCAATAAGTTTATTAGTCATAGAGCTTTAAGAAAACTTGTTACTCCTACAAGTCTTCTATTCTCTCAACAAATTATTAATAATTAAAGAAGAAAATTCAAAAGCTAGCGAGTTTGTGTGAAAACTAGTCATGTCAGTAAAGGGTCACCATTCAACCTCCCTTTTAGTGATTGACTTATTCACTTTAAGAAATGGCTCAACTAAAATCAAGTAATGGTATAAAGAGTCGCAAACAAGTACAATAATTTGTACTCACAATTAACAAAAACAACAAAGTACCAATGCTTACAAATGAGATTTCTTTTTATAAAAATAGTCCAAAAATAGAATAGTTATTATAAGCATAATATCTTATACTCCATTCCTCTAATCCCCAATCCAACCATTAAGAACCAAGAATTACATGTTGAAAACATTTTTAAAATTTTGAGTATGATCCAATGTTGAATAAATCTTTTATCATAATTTTATTGTAACTTTCAAGGTTGTATGTGAGTTGGCTTTTCCTTCTTCTTTTCTCTTTAGTTATTGTTGTCACTTAGAAAAATAAATTTGTCATACCATAATCTAACCAATCTTATTTTAGACAAGTGAGACATAAAATGAACTCTCACATTTAAGCTTTTCTCCATTTGAGAAGGGATCTCAATACCCACAATGTCCCCCTCACAACTAAGTAGAGATGGCTGCCAAACCAATGATATCTAAAGTTTCAAACTTCCTTCTTAGTAATGTTTTAGTCATCATATTAGCACTATTATGATTACTATGAACTTGGATGCAAAGTTGAATTCTCACCAAGATGAAATTCAATTTGATCACCAGCAAACAACAAATATTTGTCTTGAACAAAATCAAGCTCTTATATGAATATCTTTACTTATTAAACCAAGTTCAAATATTTGTCTTAAACAAATTTTATTAGGAACTTCCCTATTCAACGAAATCGTAGGACATAAATTAACAACATACACCACCATACAATGCCTCACCCTAGTAGTGTTTGGGTGACTTAGCTTCAAAGAGCTAACACCTAACTCTGTTAATATTTTGTTCATTCTTTCTAGTAAATCATTTAGCTCAGGTGTTTTAGGAGGCATATTTTCACATACAATACCTTGTTGCTTGCAATATGCATCAAATGTCCATAATTGATGACTTCCAAGACATGAATGCTTGGATTGGATCATTTCCGGAATGCAAACTTCAAGACTCCATGAATTGTGGTTTGAAACTCAAATAGAAAAATGGAGAAGATTGAGGAATGATTAGGAATGACGCCACGATCCACAAACGAAATGATAAGTCGTAGGAGGATTTGCCACAAAGCAAAGCTTCCTTGATAAGAATCAATTTGGTTTCAATCAAGAACCAACAAGAGGCTAAGCTCTCAATTCAAGCAAAAGTTTAATTTCATTAATCAAAGTTAACTAAAAATAGCAAAGTCTGAGTATTTATATGGCTAAAAACGTAAGTTTAGGCTTATTTGTGGAAATATCAAAGCCCATTACAAAAATAACAAAAATATATAGAAGCACTATGATTTTAACTGAAAATAATCGATTAATACTACCTGTAATCGATTAAAACAGAGCATTCCAACACTGTATAATCGATTACAGAAACATTGTAATCAATTAAAATAGACAGGATTTGCTTTGTGTAATCGATTACAGAAACGTTGTAATTGATTAAAATAGACAGACAAACAGACAACACTAGCTTGTGTAATTGATTACAGAAACGTTGTAATCGATTAAAACAAACAGCACTTGCTTATTACAACAGACGAGACTTTTGATGTGATCTTGAAAGGCTTGGGTTCTACCTGTTGTCATGTGTGCTTCAAAGCTCACCAAAGGAAGTGCTTTAAGCTCTCATTCTAGACCTTTGGCTTGGAATGGACCTCCATCATCATGATCCTTAGATAGTCCTCTATCATCCCCTCCTTCTTGAAAAGAATCTGTCCACGGATTTGCATTCAAAATACCTACATCACAAGAAGAAACATCAGCGACATTAAAACTAGAACTCACCCCATGCTCACTTCGCAAGTCAATCATGAAGGCATTGTCAGAAATCCTCTCTAAGATCTTGAAAGGACCAACACCCATATGTTGGAGTTTAGATATCCTTGGAAAGGAAACCTATCCTTCCTTATATGTATGCAAACCCAATCTCTGGGGTCAAATACCAATGTCTTTCTCCCCTTGTTGCCAAGTCGTGCAAATCGCCCCATCTTCCACTCAATTTGATTTCGTATACTTCCATGGAGATTCCTAACAAAAGTAGCTCTAAAAAGCCCATGCATACTCAAAATAGAAGAATCATTAGGAAAGGAAATGAGATCAAGAGGGAATAATGTGTGAAAACCATAAAAATGCCTCAAAAGGATGTTGATACCTTAGGTGCTGTTGGTTTCTTCCGGAATAGGCATATAGGCAGTCCTATTAGGAAGTGAAGCTCCAGAAACAAGAACAAATTGATTCTCATTTCCTCTTAAAGGAGGCAAGCCGTGGGGTATATCTTGTGGAAGGACATCCTCAAAATCCTTGACAAGTGTACCAAAACCTTAAGGTAATTCAAGGGAGGACAAGCATATATAATTGGAAATGAGTAAATACATTTGTTGTCTAGCTAGCATCACTCTTTTGAACTCCTTAGGTTTGATGAACAAACCCGGTTTTATCACCAATTCTTTTTCACTCTTTTTTTCTATTTTGTTTTGTTCTTTCTTTTCACTCTTTTTACAATATATTTCTTTTCGGATTTTCTCTCTCAAAGGACTCTTTTCTTCTTTGAATTTCTTTTCTTCTTCTCTTTTCAATCTCATTTTTATTTGATCCTCACACACCTCACTTGGAGACAAAGGTGAGAGAACTACCTTTTGACCTTTATGAAGGAAAGAGTAACGATTGGTGACCCCATTGTGTACAACATCTCTATCATATTGCCAAGGTCTACCAAGCAACACATGGCTAGCTTCAATAGGATCCGCACTTCATCAACATATTTTCCAATGGAGAATGTAAGCAACACTTGCTTATCCACAACCAAGTCACCATTGTCACTCAACCATTGCAATTTATAATGTTTAGGGTGAGGGGCAGTTTGTAAACCAAGCATCTCCACTAATCAAGTGCTTGCAACATTTGTGCAACTTCCTCCATCAATGATTAAAGAACAAACCTTTCCACTCACTAAGCATCTAAATTGAAAAAAGTTTTCTCTTTGTGTATCATCTCTATCTTTGTACAAGCTCCCCATGAGTCGTAATACCATCAAAAGATCTCCTTCTTCCGATTGAAGAAAATAATCATCCTCAACTTCACTAGAGAAACTATGAGAACTCCTAGATGACTCACTATTGACCTCTCCATTTTTCAACAAAATCATGGCCCTTTTGTTAAGGCATTGGGATGCAATATGACCCTTACCCAAACACTTAAAACATTTAATTGAACTAGATTTATTGGAAAGGGAATGAGGAGGAGAAGTAGAATTACCTCTTGAAGACTTTCGTTCAATATAGTAGGAAGAAGAACCTTCCTTCTTGGAAGTGTCATTATCCTTCCATGATGAATGACCATATGAAGACTTCTTGTAGGCTTGTTTTCTCTTCAATTGTTGCTCCACTTTCATAGCCCTATGTATAAGTTCATCCACGGTGTTGTAGGTTTGAAGTTCTACAACATCTTGAATGTCCCTATTCAAGCCATTCTAAAATCTAGCCATTGTAGCCTCATTAGTCTCCTCAATGTTTGCTCTTACCAAAGAAATCCTCATCTCCTTGTAATATTCATCAACGCATCTAAAATTGTGACAATCGAAAACTTGGTCAACTTTTATCTCCCAATCAAAGTAAGCTTCTGGGTCATTAGTACCTAGGAACTTGGAAAGTTTAAATTTCACATCTTCTATTCCATCCCTATTCTTACTATGCCTATGCCTTCTACCATCATCATGGCCATCATCACTCCCTTGAGAAGAATGAGGTGACCTATGATGTCTCTTCTCTCCATGTGCTCCATTCTTCCACTCAACTCTTAAGTACTTCGTTGTATCTCATCAAAACTTTCTCCCATCCTCCTTTCAACATTTCTTTGCAACCTATCCATTTGCTTAGCCAATGAAGTCATTAGCTTAGCGGTTCTAGGTGAAGGTGGATCACTATCGCTATCGGACACCATTGCTACAAGAAAATGGACCTTACCACTCACTAAGTGTTTACACTTTTCAACACTTGTGTTTCACACTTATAAGACTTTTTCTATAAGGTTCACTCTTATCTTTTTCCACTCTCTAACTCTTTTGCAACTCTTGAAATTCAACCAAAGATTCCAATTCAAAGAATATCTAAAGTGAAAGATGAAACAAATCCAAACTCAACTTAAGAGGTCAAGGAAGAAAGAAAAACTCTAATACAAAACCTTGGAAATTTAGAAGACAAGCAACAAAGCTCAACAATAAAAGCACCACTCAAAAGGAATGTCAAATAAGACAATGATGAAGATATATAAAAAAAAAATTGACTAAATATAAACCATTGTAATTATGCAAAAAGATAGTGCTATAAAGTCACAAGAAACACACTCTTGAGAGGGCTTTTAAAATAAAATTTTGGCTGACAACTTTTTTTACTCTTGGGTCCTCATATTTTTTATATTTCATTTTGACCCCAATATACTTTTTAAAAATTGCCTTTTGGTCCTTCATAATTTCTCTTTTAGGACCTGAAACTTTTGATATTTGCATAGACGGCCCAATTCTCTCTAAACAGAAATTTATGAATCAAACTCAGAAATTTTCCAGAAATGATATGAGTTTTATGAAGAACACGAAGAATAACCCATATTCAAAACAATTCCAAATTCAACAAAATGATAGGGGAATTGAAGGCTTGTAAGCTAAACTCAAAAATCACATAAGAAACACACAAAGAACAACAAACAAGCAAGAATCATGATTTTCAATTTTCATTTTTTGGAAAAAAATAAAAATGAAAATGAAAATGCAATTAACATAGATAGAAATCTTTACGAAATGCTTTTGGAATCAAGCTCTGATTACCACATGATGACTTCCAAGACATGAATGCTTGGATTGGATAGTTTCTGGAATGCAAACTTCAAGACTCCATGAATTGTGCTTTGAAACTCAAATAGAAAAATGGAGAAGATTAAGGAATGATTAGGAATGATGCCACGATCCACAAACAGAATGATAAGTCATAGGAGGATTTGTCACAAAGGAAAGCTTCCTTGATAAAAATCAATTTGGTTTCAAAGAACCAACAAGAGGCTAAGCTCTCAATTCAAGCAAAAGCTTAATTTCATTAATCAAAGTTAACCAAAAATAGCAAAGTCTGAGTATTTATATGGCTAGGCCTCTAATTAAACACCTAAAAATGTAAGTTTAGGCCTATTTATGAAAATATCAAAGCCCATTACAAAAATAACAAAAATATATAAAAGTACTATGATTTTAACTGAAAATAATCGACTAATACGACCCGTAATCGATTAAAATAGAGCGTTCCAGCATTGTGTAATCGATTATAGTAATGTTGTAATCGGTTAAAATAGACAGGATTTGCTTTGTGCAATCGATTAAAACAGACAGACAAACAGACAACACTAGCTTGTGTAATCGATTATAGAAACGTTGAAATCGATTAAAACAAATAGCACTTGCTTATTACAACAGACAAGACTTTTGATGTGATCTTGAAAGGCTTGGGTTCTAGCTCTTGTCATGGGTGCTTCAAAGCTAACCAAAAAAAAGTGTTTTAAGCTCTCATTCTAGACCTTTGGCTTGGAATAGACCTCCATCATCATGATCCTTAGATAGTCCTCTATCAATAATACTCACCACTATTGCTAACATGAATTCATTTAAGCTTCTCGCATGACTATCTCTCAACCAAAGCCTGGAACTATTTGAACTTTTTAAACACTTGCTCCTTTTATGTTCAATACATAAACCCATAGTTATTTGGAAATGTAAACCAAAAATAATTGTGATGAAAATTTTCCATAAAAAAGTCCATGCAAAAAAGCTTAAAGTTGAGTTTAAAATATTGACTCTTGCAGCATCAAATTTCTTTTTGTAAACCACATAGTCTAGCAACATAAACCAAACCTCTAAAAGGTCCACAAAAACATATTTGTTAATCACCTAACGATTAAGAAAAGAGAGAGCAAGGCTAGCTATACTACAAGGAACATCTTGACAACTAGGTTTCTCACAAAAACGTCATGCAATATGCAATTACTGAGAATAGTGTGACTCTTTAGGAATTAGGTGCTACCTTATATAGTATCTCTTTTGCATCTTAACCCTTGCAACTTCAGGCTCTAACATTAAGTTTGAACCTTCTAATTATTCTAACATTCTTTTAAGTAGACTTATACATTATGAGTCAAGTTGTAAGAAATATTATAGTCATACTTGATATTTCTTTTCTTCCTTAATATGTTTTATGTTTGTGACTTTATAAGTTCTCATTACATTGTCAATAATATTAAATAGTATTTAACATTATAAACAATAAGCGATATCTAAAAACACATAAGTGCTATCAAAGTAATAAGAATGTTGTGATTTGACATAACCTTTGTGACATATGTTATGATTTGAATTTTGAACATAAGGCATAGAATGTGACATCCTTGTATATTTCAATTTATCTATTTTTTGATATTCAAATAAGCATATGAATGCATGATATCAATATCCCTTATTGACTCGTTTTAGCATTATCATGCATTTTTGTCCTTACAAATGACCCATAAATATCACTCCTATATGAAGGAGGGATTAACCTCATCTGCATCACTCATCACATCCTTCTTTATTATTTATTATATGTTCAATTACCAACTTTCTAATCACCCTATTAAAAAAAAAAACACATGTCATCCAAACAAGAAACATAGCTCAACTAAAATCAAGTAAGGGTATAAAAAGAGTCACAAACAAGTGCATTGGATTGTCTTGACAGTCAACCAAATAACAAAGTACTCATGCTTACAAATAATGAACAAGAATATAAAAACATTAAAAATCAAAATAATTATAGAAAGCAAGTTAACTCTAATAATTGATCCAACTGTTGAAAACTAAGAATCACATGTTTAGAATGTATTTCCAAAATTGGAGCCGAATCCAACAATAAACAAATTCATGTCACGAATTTTTAGTGAATTCCAAATAAGAATGAGTTGTCTTTTCCTTCTTATATTCTCTCAAGTTGTTGTTCTCAGTCATAAAATTGAATCTTTCATACCCTAACTCCACTTAGACAAGTGAAACATAAAATAGGCTTGTACATTTGGGCCTTTCTCCATATAGGAGAGCTCAAAAACTACAATATTTTGCTTTAGAGGTATATGATTTTCTTAAAACAAATCTTTGATTTCTACTTATTTAACATGCTCATCTATGAGATTGTTTTGCATGGTAATAAAGAAATTGACTTTTTATTATTAAGGTGGAAAGTACAATGTATTCCAATAGGTTTGGTTCATTTTAATATTTATCAAACCAATTCCTTCTACATGGTTGAAGCACAATAGTTATGTCATCTATGTGGAATTTAACCTATTGGAAGAACTAAATGTCAATCAATTATAAAATAATTATGTTAAAATAATGTCATGAACTCATTCACTAAATATAATTATATAAATACACATTTGATTTTTAACTTCAATTTTGTTGAAAATAATGATATTACGTGGGTTATACTTTTTGTTTTACAAGTCTTATTCATGATTTTATAGTTTAAAATAAATTTTAATTAATAGTAAAAAATTAATTAAAAAAATATGATACTAACACTCTCTAATTTTTTCAGACATTGATGCATAATATGTCTTCTCAAAATCAAGATTCAAAAGGCATCTCCAATGGGATTATTTGAATTTCTTTTTTTTCTTTTCTTTTGTAAATTGTGTTACTAGTCTATTCCTCTTCTTATATTTATGATCAGTTTGTTATGTCACATTACCATATGATATAATTATTTGCTAACTGACTACTATTGGAAGTAGTTCCTCATCATTTTCTATAATACTCATAATCTTACACATCATTTCTTGTTACAAAGTAAACTTTAAATAAGAAAATCATATGAGTTGTTCATTTGTTCTTTAATTTGTTGCTTACTTTTTAAATTCTAGCAATTGTCAAACTTGTTGATGTTTTGATCATATATGACTAAACTCACCAATTCAACCTTTCCTTTAAGGGAATTAGGTTGGGGTCTTCTTCCCACCAACCTATTTTGACTACTCTTCTTAATTTGTCAAGAAAACATATTGAGTGACTTAAGGCGAATCAACTAACTCATTAGTTATTTTCAACACCATATATAGATCAATTCTTTCTCAATGATAAGTCAAGGCAAAAATGTAACACATGAAAAAAATTGAGATAGCATTATATTAACCCCGTATGTTGTGGCCCCTTAAACTTGAGTGCACATGTACTTATCCAAAAGTGTCATAATATCATATCATCCTTTTAGTTTAATTGAGAAAATTATTTGATAAACAAATTTTAAGAAGAAATTTAAAACCTTTTTAAAACTTAGAGTAAATTGATTGTTCATTTCCTAAAACATTTTTTAAAACTCTTTACGCATGTAAAGAAATCAATCATAAGCTTTGTTTACTAAATTTGTCTTTGATAACTAGTAAACGAAACATAATATAATTTCCTTCACAAACAATTGATTACTTAAACCATAAACTTGAAAGTCAATATTTCTAAAACCCTCATCATAAAAACTATACCATAATCCATAACTCTGATCTCAAAGAGTATCAAAATAGGTAAAGTAAATTGCATCAATAGAGATAAAATGGTGTCACATACAACCTAAAATGAAAGTAAAGTAAAAGTAGAAAAGGAGATATATAAGTGACAAAATACAAAATGTGAACCCTAATCTACCCATATCAAAATACATTAAAAAATAGGAAAACTAGACCTCAAAGCGACCCATGTACAACATACCACATAGACTGTACACCCTAAACCTCAAAACTATCTTAAGAAGTACGCTCAGAGATATCTATAATGACCCTGAGACCTGGCGCGGGTGGCGCGGAGGTCCGCGCGGTTAGCGCCAGGGTGCTTAAGCTGGAAAACCATGTCTGTGATTTGGCGCGGGCAGCGCCGTGTTGGCGCGGGTGGCGCCAGAGTTTCTGGAATGTGGCGCTAGTGGCGCCATGGTGACGCGGTCAGCGCCACAAGTGGTCCAGAAATCCAATTCTCTCTGGAAACCCACGCTATCAGTGCGAGTGTGGCGCTGGAGGCGCCATTGGTTTTAGGCCAGCGCGGTCGGCGCCAAGGGTGGCGCGGGTCGCGCCACAAGTGGCCTGGAAAATCAGTTTTCTCTGGAATCCGGCGCGGTCAGCGCCAGGGTTGGCGCGGTTGGCGCCACAGGTTTGAGAAAGCGTGGCGCGATCAGCGCCAGGTGTGGCGCGGTTGGCGCCATGGGTTTTAAGTGTGGCGCGGTTAGCGCGGGGCGTGGCGCGGTCAGCGCGGGACGTCTGACAGAGTTGGTATAAAAGGGGAAAGTCGCGATTTTTGGGAGAAAATCAGCCTTCTTCTTCCTTGGACATCCCAGTAGCCATTGTTGAGCTTCCAAGCTTCAATCTTGCCCCATAGTTCACCAAATCAAGCCTTTTAAACATCAATCTTGATGGAAAACATCTTGTGATCCTAAATCTTTCATCCATTTCTCTTGAAAAACCCCAAATTTGAGAATCCCTTTCTCAAGGGAAGTTCTTGAAACTTGAGTTCGGCGAGGAACGGCGACAAATCGTGAGTACCCAAGCTAGGGGAAGTTGCTATTGGGCTTTCCTTGTCGTCATTGAGGTAAGAAACTCGAGTTTCACCGTTTAAATTGTTGATTGGGGTTTTGGGTGAATAGTGACCCACTTTTGATAGAG
>PYAF01004030.1:25886-37253 GCA_007407185.1 Glycine tomentella | reverse complement strand
ATAGAGGACGAGAGATTGAGTAAGACCTGATGTGAGATGTTCCTGTGATATAGATGTAGCCTCCCGAATGGAGATGTTCCTATATCCACAGATGTAGCCTCCTCAGGCAATTGTTTGGTATAGGATGTGAGATGTTCCTGTGGTATAGATGTAGCCTCCGTGAATGGAGATGTTCCTATACACAGATGTAGCCTCACTAGACGGAGATGTGCCTGTTACATAGATGTAGCCTCTTAAGTGAGATGTTCCTATGTTTCAGATGAAGCCTCCAATAGATGTGTTGTGGTCCGGGCAAGAGATGTTCCTAGTATATAGATGTAGCCTCCGTGAGTGGAGATGTTCCTATATACCTAGATGTAGCCTCTACCGGATGATGTGCTGTGTACCACCTGTTTGCAGACAGGATGGGGTGATATCATAGAAATGGTATATGTGAAAAGGGATGAGACCCTTTGTGATCTGATGATGAATGAGAAATGCTCTGTGATTGATGAAACGTACTATTTCTATGTATGTGCCTGAAAGTGAACCAGGGGAAGGAAATACCTTCAAGGGCCCTGAGTTTACTGAGATTTTATATCTCACCCCTTGTGTGGGCCTTATGTTTTGCAGGTGAATCCTCAGGAGGAGCAGACAGATCCCAAGGCAAGAAGCCTATGCAGGGATAGCGCTGGATAGACACCTTAGGCTAGATGATATGAGCTTGTGGCTCAGATGTTTTGTATTAGCCTTTGGTTTTGATTTTTTGTACCCTGAGGGGAATTGTGTACAGTTTTGTACTTGAACTGAAAACATGTATGTAATCACCATATTATAATGTAAAGCGTGTATGCTTATGGCATTTGTTGATGCCTTTTGTTATTTTGCTTCCAAAACTGCTAATCTCTGATGTATGGTATGTATGGATGGTTGTCTATACGTGGTAATGACCCCGGTGCATGTAAGGGGTGTTACAATATCCTTCTCGGGATCTTCCTTTATACACTTAGTAGAGTCCTTGGGTGGGTCTTCCTCAGTATCCTCATCATCTAAGGCATACTCAAATGTGATATCCAAGCAAAAGAAGATATGATAAACATCATATCAACATACTTGGATTCAGTCATCCCATAATCTCCAATGAAAACTCTCTTGTGAAGTTCCATACTTTGTTTTTGTGCATATTTGAAATTCAAATGATTAAGAATTCAAAACATTTGAGGGAATAAAATATGTCGGAGCTTCTAGAACATGAATTAGCCACATGAAGTGTACATGTATACAAACATATCATTGGCTACTAACTAACTTAATCAGAAAGTATTTATGCAAGTTATTTAGCTCTAATTGGGCGCTTAAAAAGACACAAAGGTTTGGATGATTATTTGTTTACAACATATTGGATGCTGGTTAGTTCATTAATAAACCAAGTTCCAGATTGTGCACTTTGAGATAATGTAATAATAAAGCTGAAGGTTAGGATTTCAATACCAAACTTTATTTAGACTATATCGTTCCCAAAATACACAATAAATTCCATTAGTCCACTAAGATTTTAATAAATTTTTCATCATCAAAACCATGATATTTTTAAGGGGTCAAACATCATCCGATGTTTTTCATTATAATATAAGGGGGTTGAATAATGACACTTGATTGACTATGGCTTTTTATTCTGAAGTTTATAAGATATCTTAGAGTTTAGTTTTCCAAAAGCCTTGTTAGAAGCAATGGTTTATCCTTTTATAGTACTTTGTATAACAATAGTTTTCTAGTAAATCCTTCAAAAATACTAGAGTATATTACTTGAGAAGTTATTCAAAATATCATACTCTAGGAAGTGTATAATCTATATTTATCTTTTATAGAAAAAAATAGATGTTGCTTCTAAACTATGAAAGTAGTTGGGAAAACTTCATATAATTTTATATCAAAGATATATATAACGTTGTAAAACATGTTTTCCAAGTAAAACATATAAAAAAAGAAATAAGGAAGGATAAAGAACACGAAAATTTATCCTAATTTACCCACAACCTTGGGCTACATCCAATCCCTACACTTGGAGGATTTTTACAAACACAAGCACCAACTGTGGTACTCTTTCTTTCCTAAATCCTCCACAGGCTCCTACACTAGTATTATCCAAGCCTTTATAGGCTCCCCCTGAGTATTCTTTCAAAAAGTATCTCTAAGCTTCACCCATGTATTCTTTGTAAAATCCTCTCTAGGCCTCCTTACCAATATTCTTTAACCCTCTACAAGCTCTACCCAAGTATTATTTCTAAAAGCCTTTCTAGGCTTCAAACCCAAAGTAGCACCTGCTACATGACTCACACAACACCCTGTTGTGCTCACTCACACCCTTCATAAGCAATAATCCCCTGATGTTCTCCTAAGGTTCCCTATCCTACATGGGTTATGTATAGGGACAAGTACCTTGTACATCTTTCAAGAAAAACTTGTCAATAAGCTCTCCTTGAGAAGATGTTTACAGACTCTATGGCTAGATGGATATGGCTCTAAGGTCCTAAAGAGTCTAGGCTAAGGAAAATAATGTCAAAAGCTAATGAATATATATATATATATATATATCAAAGAGTAACTATATTATTTTGGTCAACCTTTATTTTACACCAAAAAAACCATTTTATTTGATGACAATTCTATAAGGAAATTTGACTAAGTTAAAGGTTGGTAATTAATACAATTTTTAATAATTATACTATTCTATAATACCTTTGGACTGAAAGTTGTTTAGAAATATGGCACATGGAAATACAAACCAAGAGAGGAGGGAGAGGGTGAATTAATTTCAAGTTGATTTTAGACCTAATTGAAGAGCTTTTGCAATTTTCTTTCTTTAAACCAGTTGAATCAAGAGATTTAGGTGTGTTGCAAATACTCTTTGATTTCTTAAACACAATGATACAATCACTAGGAAAAACCCACAAAACCTTATTTTATTTATTTGTTATTGTCACCATAGGTAACAAAACCTTAGTTTTTTTTGCCGTTAGAAAGACAAATTTTGATTTGTCTCTAGTCATATATGCCTTGAGCAGCAACCACTATCCAAATACCATATTCATTGATTGGCTTTAAGGCATACCTACAAAATAAAATTAGAGAAAAGATTGAGTTACCCAATTAACGTTGGTCCTTATGGGTTAGTAATCTTTTGGTTTCCTTTAGGAATCCACATGTACTTCCTACTTGGAACACCATATCTTTTGATGAAACATGATAAAGAGCTGTGACCTTTATGCATGCAATAGTGACATGAAATGAAAATTGTAGTGGAGGGTGTAGAGAAGTTAAAGAAATTCTTATACGCTTTTTTCTTTCTAGACCATAACCGAGTCTGTAACGACCTAAAATTATTCTAGATATTATATTTTTATTAAGGTTAAATTTTCAAGAATCATTAGATAATTTTTATTACTATTTTATTTTTACTGAACGGATCCTAGTATAAATTCTAAAATATATAAATTATAGAAGTTATAAAAATTGTTAAACTGATATATATAATACGTAGCCACAGTCCTTGTACAAGAGTCATTCTCAACAAAACATAAGATACTACAACACTTTCATCATTCATTTCCTAGAGACAATTCTTTATCTTTGTACCACCATCAGTCCAAGGCGTCAATGAAATTGACCATTGTTGCCATCTATATATAAAAAATGAAACAAATCTAGTGAGAAATAAAATTTCTCAGTAGGCAAAATTAAACCACCAAAACACGTTAGTACATTAGTAAATCATCAGAAAATAATTATGCAATTTATATGAATGCATGAAATGAATTTTCCCAGGATGCACATGGCCTCTACATATCGTACTGTATGTAGCTACACCTCGTACTGGATGTAGACGCTGCGATCGTGTTACGTAAACATGCATGATTTATTCCATGTATCTGCCCCTGGTCACTACATATTGTACTGTATGTAGTATCAAATTTTGTTTCACAAATCTCGTACTGGACTTGGAAACATAAATCAACATTTCATCAATCAAAATCCATTCATAATAAAATCCATAAGCAAAATACATACCATCTTATAAAAAAAAATTGTTGTTGTCATAACATCATACGTACCACAAGTATGATTTAACCACCATACCTTATTCAGGCAAAATTATACCAACTTAGACATGACAATTTAATATCTTCAAGCTACAAACAAATCATGTTAGTAGTCTAACTAATAAACCATAATATATCTTTCAAATAATTTCTAACTCCTTTAAACTTTCACAAGAAAATTATAAGCTAGCATGCATTTTAATCTCCTTTCACCTACCACCTTACTACTTCATCCTCAAATTTAATTACTCAAGCATTTGAACCATTTATCTACATATCATTCAACCTCTACTTCTAAAAATTAATTCAAAATATTACCATAATAAAACTATGAACAAACAACCCAAATATCATCAAAATTACTTCCAAAGATCACCAAATATACTTCCAAACATCACCAATATTTTAGCCTATAAATCATCACCTATCCTATGGTTTAAATAAACATTTCCATATCATAAAATAACCTTCAAATAACATGAATTTCCAACTTAAATAGTAACCATAAATCTGCCCAATTAAGCATATATGTTAATCCAAATAAATGATTAACTAGAGATTTAAGCCTAGCCTACCTCAAATGGATTTGGATTTGAAATTGATTAAGTGGCTGCTTCTCTTTTAAATCCTTTAAAGAATGAAATCTTGAAAAGAAGAAAATTTGATGTAGAGGTGAAGCTATGGTTTGAAAGTAATAAGAGAAGATAAGAAATGAAAAGCTAGGTGCAAGGAAGCAAGTAACCGTGGGATGAGTGTTGGTGCTAGTGGTTTATGAAAAAAATTTGGAGCAGCCAAGATATTTATACTATGTTAATTAGTTCAGATGTAAGGGTTTTAGTTGGATTAGAAAATGGTTTAGAAGTTAGTTTGGTTAGATTCTAACTAGGTAATCATTTACCTTAGAAGATTTTATGACTTAAGCTTTATCTTGACTTGATTTTATGCCATGTGGAAAGGCTTGGACATGAAACACAATCTGATTGGTGCTTATGTCTTGGCTGAAACTAGATTTTTTATTTGCAAGATTCCCTCATTTAATGCTTGCTTTCCACCTCGAAGGCCACCTAGAAAGGTTGGTTCAAAAAGCTTATCTTCATTGACTTACCATTGACTTTGGTTTACCAAACTTTTCTTCCTATTAGTTCACTTAGCTATGCCTATTCTATTGCTTTTCCACGTGAATACACTTCTGGAGGGTCCAAATTTGAGCTGAATATTTGATTCCTTGGGCCAAAATTCCAAGAATTACAAGTTGTGCCCAATCCAAAAGGTCCAAAGGGCTAGAAACACTTAACCAGAATGGGTTCACTCATTGTTTATTCTGTACCAATATACTAGTCCAAAAATTATCATCTTCTAGTATGTTAAACTAGACTTCCTAAGATTTCTAACAAGGTATCACATGCATTATTTGGAGTTATAAAACTCTGGCTATAACATTTTTAATCTAGACTTCAAAAGCAAGCTGAGAAATTCCATACTGACATCCTTAAAGGTTTAAATTACTGCATGCAGTACACAAACTATATTTATCTGAAATTTTTATATGTTGTAGTAGACATCTAGATCTTTAATTCCATATATTATACACTAAATTTGGATAAGAATTGAGAGAGAAATAAATTTCTTAATTCAGGTGGTAGAAATGGAAGTTTTGGGCAGCTTATGTTCAAATAAAATTTATCTTATTCTTGTATCCATCTCTCTGTAAAATATAGGAATACTTCACACTTAACCAAGAGGGGGGGTGAATTGGTTAGGCTTGGTAAATTAAAAATTTCTTTAACAAAATCAGAGTTTCCCTTTGGATCTTTATCACTTTAGAAACCAAGAATCTTTATTCAATCAAATGTTCAGTCCAAGGTATCCAATAGCTCAAGATTGAATTAATAAACAAGGCAATATTATCAAGTTAAATAGAATACTATCAAGAAAGAGATCAAGATCAAAACACACAAGCTTTATAAACAAGGCAATATTATCAAGTTAAATAGAATATCATCAAGAAAGAGATCAAGATCAAAACACACAAGATTTATACTGGTTCACTTCAAACACTATGAAGCTACATCCAGTTTTCTTCCACTCAACACTAGAATGGAGTTCCACTATTGCAATATTTCTGTTCTTACAAGTAATAACAAAGTCTCTCTTTATCCACCCTAGATAAAGTTCAGAAATCTAAAACACTATTAGATTCTTAGAGACAGCCCCACTAAGAACACTACTCAGCAAACCCCTAGAGAAACTCTATCTCTAGTTTACAAGCAAGAAACCCAATTACAATAGACAATCAAATACAAGTTTACAAAAGAATTACAACCACAAAGTTTAAGGAGAGAGAACACCTGATGATCTAATGAATGATATGCTTATGAATGAATATACCAGGTTGAATGATGAAAACAATCTCAGAACATCTCTTTCCTTAACCTTTGAAAAGACTCTTCTTGCTTCAAGAATCACTTAAAAACCCATAAGAGTTTTAGTGAAGACAAGCACTCATAGAACCCAGAAAAATTACTAAGAAAGTGTTTAGAAAGCTTAGGTAGGCTCAGAATACGAATTGATCAAGTTACTAAACAAGCTGAGCAAGGGTTCTATTTATAACAAACTTTTCTAACCGTCAGTAATCGATTAAACGCGCTCAATAATCGATTATTTCACTTATGTAATCGATTAAATCAAGCATGTAATTGATTAAAGGGTTCTATAAAAATCTGGGTTGAAGCAACGAACAGAATAATCGATTATTTCGATACGTAATCGATTAAAACAGGAAGCTTCATAACCATGAAATATACTATGTAATCGATTACAGATTCTAGTAATCGATTAATGTAGGAAGCTTCATAAACATGAAATACACATAGTAATCGATTACGAATTCTGGTAATTGATTAAAGAAGCAAGATATGTTAAGCATAGGTATATGATGTAATCGATTACAGTATTTGGTAATCGATTAAGACAGAGAGATGATTTTTCTTGTTTAACCTATGTAATCGATTACAGCTCAAAGGTAATCGATTAAAATGATCATCAAGGCAGTTTATATTTGAACCAAGGTAAAATAATCGATTAAACCGATAAGTAATCGATTACATTGTTCTTGAAAAGTTTTCCAGAAAGCACTAAGAACAATATTATCGATTATCTCGATTAAGTAATCGATTAACTCAGTAGAAAACTTATTTTTCCAAAAACCTTTGATTTATCAATAAAACTTAAGCATTTTATTAAGCCTTGTGAATTCTATTTTTTAAACTAATTTACTAAATGAATGATGTGAATGCAATGCACTTGGATCACCAGAAATGCTTCTTCCTTTTACATTTAATTACAAGTAATTCTTCAATGCTTCAAGGCATGTTGAAAGCTAAAACCAAGCTTTGATTCTTTGTCCATTCTTCAAGTGATTCCATTGAATCCAACACTCTCATCCTACTTCCATAATAAATCATAAATATAACTCATAATATAATTTTGAGGATGTTACAGAGTCCAACCTTAAGCATGACATACTTTTGAGAACTCAACCAGTTGTTTGCTCTTTCACTTGTTAACTTTGCAAGTGTCTTTTCAAGATAATCAATTTTGCATTGAAGATATTTGCAATTTTCATAATTTGAGTTAGAAGTAATATTGCTAGATTTACATTTACAATGTCCAGCCTTACCAATGGCACACTTTTGAGAACTCAACAAGGCATCTAAGTTTGCTTTTCCACTCTTGAACTTTGTAAGTGTCTTTTCAAGATAATCAATTTTGCATTGAAGATGCTTGCAATTTTCATAATTTGAGCTAGAAACAATATTGCTAGATTTACATTTACAAATAGAGTCCTCAACAGATTTTCTAAATTCACTTTCCCTTTTCTCAAATCATAAACTTCTTTTTGTAATATAGTAAATTTCTCAATATGCCATCTAACTTGGCCTTTTAGAGTCTTGTTCACAAAGGTGAGTCTTTGTGCCTCTTGATGTAACTCTTTGAATGATCAAGTAGATTGTCATAGTTTGTGTAAGATTTAGAAGAAGAGTCACTTACATTGCTTTGAAATATCAAAGATCACACTAGAATAAGGAATTGAATAGTGTGTTAACAAATTTAATAACTTTTTCGCAAAGAAAAACTTTTTTACAAACAGATTTGTAAAACACAGATTCAGACTGTGTGATCTAGTGATAGAAAAATAATTTTAGTAAAACCAAAAACCTATCGTCCAATGAAAGGTAAAGAAGAGTCTTCACAAAGGCTTTTCAAATAAACACTTGGTGACCCCAGTGTGTCAAAATAAGCTTAAGGAAATAATAATCATAGAGCTAGAACACTTCAAATGAGCAATGTCAAAATACAAACACGCTAGAATGATGTCTCCTTCCTCCCGCTCTTCTTTCAAATTCATAACTTTAGCCCGCCTTCATTTTTCTCATATAACCTGTAAATGATGTCGCCAAGAGGTGCCACTTGCAACCTCCATCATGACTTGCGTCACTATAAGCTCACTGGTGTTCTTTTGACATCTCACTACTTGCTTGTCTCCTTTCTATTCACATTATCCCTCCCCTTCTCTAGATCCTCCTTCATCTTTGCACTTCACTTTTTTACTCATTTTTTTGAATGATTTTTCAAGATACCATTCAAACCGTTGAATTGTCGATCTTACCAGTTCTGTTGGTTTTACATTGGTTTATTAACTTTTTTTGCCAATTTTCGTAGACTCTGGTTGTGTGGCCATATTGAACTGATCACTAGGCCGATTCACTAGTTTTTCGATTCAACCGGCCAATCCGGTTTGATTTTGTTAACATTGATCTTGGAAGTAAAGGGTAAACTTGAATTATGACTAAGCTTATGATTAAAATATAGTTGCACGTTGCATTGATAAATTTAATATATATTAACTCACATAAATCATTTTAAAATATGCGTGAAAATTCAATGTGACTCGCACAATCACATAGGTACATTGCTAGTATTTGTGTAGAAGTCTACGATCCAAACTGTTGCAAGAATTTTTCTTGAAAATTTTTGTAAGTATCCATTTACTAGGTTCAAAATTCTTTGACTTCTAATTTTCTTTTGACACGTATTTGTGAGATTGGCCGATGATTGATCCAACAACATCAACAATACCAAATGTCAATGACCGTGGTGCTTATGGCTAGCCAAGATCTTGAGAATATAGTTTGATCTGCAAATTTAATGTCATGTTAGGCTTGTATGATAGTCCAATCAGTTTTATTTTGAAAGTCTCCTAATTTTTCACACAACAACTTCATAGCATCTACAATACTGTTTTATATAAAATATTTATCATAATTTTGTGGATTTTATAGATTTAAGTATTTTAAATAAAAATTCACAGTAATACTAAAATTACTAAAGTGGGTGTTTAAATTAATTATGTGAATCCTACAATACTTAAAAATGTTAGGGGAGTTATACATTTGTGTATTGATAAGATTGTTCACTATTTCTTGAAGCTCGATCTCTCCCCCGGATGAACCATATAGCCAAGAGAAACCATGAACCAGAATAGAAGAGCTTGCCCCACCCATGAGTAAATATTTCGTAGTAGCCTCATTAGACCGTACATCTTTCTAATTGAAAAAAATTTAAACAATATTATTTAAAATTAAGCAACTCATAAAAAGATTCTAATTGAAGACACTCTTATTAATTTATTTTAATGGAGTTGCAGGAGATTGGGGTGTAATTAGTGATGTAAAAGCATCTCCAATGCAAGCTCCTTGGTGGGTTTCTTAGGCTAAGCAACTGTGTCTTATGGGTTCTTCCGCGTTAGAGCAACATGACGTGGCAGAATCCATTTCTTGAGCGCACAGTCCGTTCCTTATATAAGGAACAGTTTCTTACCATTAAAAAATAATTAATTTGGCATAAAAATCGTTGTTCCCGTTAGAGCAACACAATCCACATGAACATCAAAGGGATTGAAAAAAGAAAAAGATAAACAGTTCGGAGAGTAAATATTACACAAAACAAATTAAAGAGTACCACTGGACAGCGGCGCCATTCTGATCCCATTGGCGCATGCGGCGACAGCGACTGGACAGCGACGGCGAGAGGATGTTGCTTGTAACACCCCAAAATTTTGGAATCACAACCAATTACTAGGGTAAAATATTGATTAGAGGCAGTATAAAAAGATTCAGGGGAAATGACGAAAATACCCCTGGACATTTTGGAAATGACTAAAATGCCCCTAGATATTTTAGTAAGATATTTTAAGGAGGAAATTTTATAAATACTCTTGGATGTTTGAAAAATGATCAGAATACCCTTAGGGTGATATTTACAGAGATATCCTGAACATTTTTGGAAATGACGATTATACCCTAAGGTGAGTGGTGAAATTACCAAAATACCCTTTAGGTCAAAAATGACCAGATGACTTTAGAAAATTGTGGGAATCTCAGTATTGGATAAAATGCTTTTAGATAACAAACTATCAACATGGTTGGTGGCAGATAACCATAAAACAGGAATTTCTAGGAATTTTGGAAAAGAATTTGAAAAGAGCTTATAGACTAACTCAGGAATCAGAAAATTATAAGAAAAAGGATGGACATAATCTACAGAATTTTCTCTTAATTATGGGAGGAATAAGTGTTCTAAATGAGTTGGTTTAGTAATTTTAATCATTCAAGGCAAAATGAACCAATAAGAAATTAGAATCTAGCTATTATAGGTAATAAAGGAAAATTGGATTTATTTGGATTTCTAATAAAGCCTCAAAACCGTATGATGCAAGATCAATGGAGGAAAACTCTAAGAAACTCCAAGAATGGACACATGGATGCTTAAAAGGCTAGGATACATGCCATTGGTCCATTTGTAAAGAAAGGTATTAATGAATTAAGAAGATTTTTTTGAAGTAAATTTCCTCTTGACTCCTTTGAACCCGTAGACATTTCTAGACATTATTTCAAAGATCACAACGGTCATGATTTACATATGTGAGATAGGATTATACCTTTAAAATTTCAAGGAGATCCAACGGTTAACGAATCCAGAATCAATATTTTACTAAAATGGGTTTTTGGGAAAATTCAAGAAATGAATAAAGCACGAAATTCCCTTAAAAGCTTGGCTAGTCCACGTGAATTGGTGACATTTGCTCTCCAAGTAAGCTATGGCACGTGTACCATCAAGAAGAATGAAGAAACCTTGAGAAAAATCAAGAATAAGGACACTTGGATGGTTAGAAATCAATAGCCATTAGGATTTGTCCATGTAGAAAGCAAGGTAATTATGAGTTTGG
>PYAF01004030.1:12289-25786 GCA_007407185.1 Glycine tomentella | reverse complement strand
AACTGTATTATTATTATTTTGGATTTTAAAACGAACGTTTGACGATAAAGAGCTTATTCACGATATTGATGGTTAAAACTTGAAGCAAGAAGAAAAGAATTTTTCGTGAAATTTATAACTAAGATAATTCTAATACAAAGTGGACACGGAATTTCATCTAAAATCAATCAAGCACGAGAGAGCAAAAGGAGGCGTTACATTGCTTCCCTCAACGGCGACGACAACTGGACAACGAAAAACGCAGCAGCGATGGCTAGTGGAAGTGGCGGACGCAGCGGCGACGGTGAGAGCACGAGTGAAGAGATAGGTGAGCCAGAGAGAGGAGAGGGTGTGGGTGTGGAGAAGGTCAAGAAAGCTGAGCGAGTTGAGTGGGTGTGGCCTTGTGGGTGTGGAGAAGGTGAGCGGGAGTGAAGAGAGGTGAGCGAGAATGAAGAGAGATGTGAGCTGGAGTGAAGAGAAGCAAAGGACGCTTGGGTTTTGAGGGAGACGCATAGGGGAAGTTTCTGTAAATAAAAGGAGAAGGAGACGCATGTATGTGTGTGGTGTGGTGTGTCCGTGTGTGTGAAAAAGAAAGCTTTGTGTGTGAAAAAAGCTAATTTTTTTGTTTGAAAAGAAAGAGTGCAAGACACATAATGACATGGCACTATGGAGAGTGAATTGAAGAAGATCAATATTACATTAATTGCTTATTCAACATCTCTAGTATCTCACATCACTTCATTTCCAAGTGCTCTCTATACTTAATTTTCTAGCCATATCTTGTAGTTATGTAATATTTTTTTCAAGATCTAGGTTTTTTATTTATTTCGATGTTATTGTGTTTAATTATTTATTATTATGTAAAATTTTATTTTATATTGTTACGCATTTCATTTTATTTATTTTAATTTATATTTATGAAAACTGAAAAAATGTTAAGTTTTATTAAATATATATATATATATATATATATGTGGATTTTCTTTGTTTCCTTGTGATTTCTTGCATTTGAGCAAAATATTGAGTGAGTTCCTTAGGAGTGACATGGCACTGTGGAGATCACAATAAGTACTGTGGGGCCACAAAAAGTACTGCGGGGGCACAAAAAATTGCTTAAGAAACCCAATTGAGTATCTCCCATTGGAGATGCTCTAAGTTTCTATGACTTGTAATAATCCAATGTCAACCTTCTCACTAGTGGTCATATTTGGGAACACAAGTGGATTAGCAACATGTCAATTGTTCTTATCGAGTTTCATTCAGTGTATTATGAAAGTTGAAGAATATGATGTAGTCTAAACTCCTATTTTATTGGATGTCTTAAAGGGGCTGAGTCTACTTGTGAATAAAAGTATGTATTTTCATCTATGAAAAAGGGGATGAAAAATAAAGTCCTGAATATGTCATGTTTGATTTTTTTGGGGGGGGGGGGGTCATATGTATGATGAAAGTATAAATAATCGTGTCTTTATATAAAACTATTTATCATTTCAAAATAATCGATTTAATTATAAGTTTTCCTCTGCACAATGGACTCGAAATAAGAAATGAAGTCAGCAACCAGATTAGTAGAACTTAACCAACCCTCCTACAATTAAAAAGGACCAAGTTAATAAAGTCAGCAACTAGATCATTGTTGCCTAAAAACACCCCTCAACTAAAAAGGACAAATGTTAACAAATGTCTACAAGAAAATAATTAAGGAATAAAAGTAAAAAAGATATGTATTACATAAAAAGGATAAAAGTTACTCTAAAAATATTTCATTTGTTAATTTGAATAAATTTAGTTGACTAAAAATTATGAATAGTAACTTCAAATATTCAATTTCTCATCTATTCATGTTTTATTTCTTTCTTTTTTATCTCATTCTTTTATTCTCCCTCAGTAAGGCTCTAAGGAATATTCTAAGATTCCATTTGAAACAAAAAAAAATTAATAAAATGTACTTAATACTACTTATGATTCTTTTTTACATGTAAGAAATAAGTGTGTCGGTAAAAAAAAAAAATGTGCGTGTATTTTTTCCAATTATAAAAACAAATCATTTTTAAATATATTAATTATTAATTTCCTTTTATACTCTAAGTTTATTATGAAGTCTATTACCTGCATTTATTCATCAAGCATTCATCCATTGCAAAAAGTTTCTCATTTATACCTCCTATGGAGTTTTAGTTTTATCTCAATCCCAGTGTAATTGATCATCCTCTTGGACGAAATACTAATGGCTTTAATAAATTATTGCTTCACCAACTGGCTAATTGAACGTGAGCCCCTCCTCAGATGGAATACTCTTTTTTCCCATCAACCTACAAGGAATAAACAATTATTTCTAGTTGTTATTTACTTCTCAAAAGTACGTTCTTACACATTACTTACTCATCCTTCCATTGGAAACACCAAATGTATTACCAAACATCCTATTTAAAAGCCCAAACCAATCCTTACTTTTTAATGGCCCAAAGATAACAAGGCTCAACGCTGATCTTCAGAGTCATGTAAAACATGGCATGCAAGTTGAAAGTTGAGGAATGTTTTGTTAAAATCCATATTCTAGAGAAACAAATAAATAAATGGCAGAAAGGTAATAGATATAAGACATGATATAATGTATATATATGTGTGTGTGTGTATATATATATATATATATATATAAAGACATGATATATCAACTGCATTGGTTCATATTTTTCACTTGTATCAATTTCTCCCTTTTTCAAAAAAATATTGACATTTTTATACCATTTGTGCATTTTGACTAATACAAAAATATTGACGATGATAGTTTATAAAAAATTATAAATTTAAGATAAATTTATTATTATTAATTAAATTAAGCACTTTCTTTAATGTTGATGATTGGATAATTAAGTTTTATAAATAAATAAAAAGAGAAGGAGTAATTTATAGTCACCATGTTTAGATAATTAAGTCTAATAGATAAAATGAGAGAAAAATAATTAAGTCATAAGACTTATTTTTATCATTTAAATATCTTGATTGAATATCATAAGACTTTTTTTATAAAAAAAATCTCTTAAAATTCTTTAAAATTATAATTAAATACATCCCTTACATTACATTCCAATTTAAATTATTTATAGTAAATATAAAATAGTATTATACTCTATATGGTTAAATATATTATTTATTATTAATTTTAATTATATATAAAATATTTATCATGTCCAATTTTAATATAAAATTTATATTTATATTTTAATTAAAAAATTCACTCTCTAAATTGTGTACTTTAATTTTTATAGTATAGAAATAAATTATAGGTTGAATTACCTACTTTATCTTTTATTTTATTATTTTATTCAATTTGATTGTTTATCTTTTAAAAAGTTTAGTTTGATCAAAGAATCAAATAGGTCATTTGAATTAATTTATATTATATCTTTAAACATAATTTAGTTTGGATTAATTTTTAAAATTAAATTTAAAATTCAAACTAGTGTTGTTAAAATGTTCAATTTTTTTTCAATTTTTAATAATTTTTTATTTACGTCAATTCATAATTATTTTTTACCTACTGTTATTTGATGATGAAATATAATTTCAAAATTCATTATAGAATTTAGAGTTTTACTCATCCTTAGTTTATTTTTTGTTTTAATATTCATAAAATCTGAATGGATGCCAAAAGAAACCCTAGCATGAATTCAATTTCCTTGTTTGGCATTTTATTGTTTTGAAATCGGAACCATTGAATTAATCCAACGACTCATACTTGTGCTGGAGAGGGATGAAGAGAGCACCATGCTAGAGAGGATTCGGATTTATTAAGGGAGTGTATATTTCATGAATATTTTTGGAAAATAAAATCCAAAAGAGAGTGTACCAATAAAAAGGAAAAATGGATATACCCATTCCCAGTATATGGTTCTGAGAGGGCGGGGTCGTGGTATAAGCGTGGGGTTAGGTGAGGCTGTGAAGTGTGGTATGGGCCAATTCAATGCTAATAATTCAATGAAATTGCTAGTTTCACTCTCTTTTTAATTGGCGGTGCTTATTGTAGGAGCAAGGAATCAGCAAAGAACTCTACCACAATTTGCAAGCAAGTTTGATGTGCAATTGACAATAAAACAATATTATATGGCAGAGCATCGTACAATCGTGGTAAATAAAGTGATATGAAAAGGCTTATAATGGTTTATGAAAATCATAATGACGATTGTTCATGGAGGATGAGGGCATACGAAAAAAAGGGTGGCACTGAATGGGTTGTAGGAATATGGAACAACCAACACACATGTGTTTGTCAGAATCTTTCTCAAGATCACAAGCAGCTTGACTCAAATTTCATATGTTCGTTGACCTTAGGTACATAAAATACCTTATATTGGACTCATTATTTTGCTGTGATATTTATTAATATGTTATTATGTTATTGTTTGAAAAATTGCAGAAATGATTAGGGAGGATCTTAGTATTAAAATTGGGTTAATTCAAGAAAGAATTGCAACGACTCTCGGATTCCATATTTCATATAGGAAGGCATGGAAGGCAAAGCAAAAGGTGGTTTTCGGGGATTGACTTACATGTTAAATTTTGCTCAAGGGTCTGCGTATAAGCTAGAGATAAATAACCATTTTATTGATGGGCAACTGGATGGAAGTGCTAAGGTCTTCAGAGGGTGTTTTGGACTTTTAAGCAGTGTTGTGATGCTTTTAATTACTGCAAACCCGTTATCAGCATTGATGGTACCCATTTGTATGGGAAATACAGGGGAACATTGCTCGTTGCTACATCAATTGACGGCAACAATTACGTCCTTCCAATTGCATTTGCGGTTGTTTCCGGGGAGAATATTGACAACTGGTCATGGTTTTTGGCACTAATTCAGATTCATGTGACGCAGAAAGAGAGAATTTGTCTAATTTCAAATCGGCATGCAGGCATAGTGGCGGCGGTGAACAATGAGGAACCAAGATGGCAATCACCCAAGGCATACCATGTTTATTGCATTCACCAGTTGGGGAGTAATTTTAATAACAAGTTCAAGAATTTCATGTTGAAGAAACAATTTAAGAAATTAGGTATGTCTGCCTATACGACAATGTTATTACATCCGCTAACTCCACTGATTTTATGTCCTGATTTTTACCTCGTGTTTGTATATGCAGCTTATACAACCTCGCGCTTAGATTTCAATGCCAAATTAGAAAAATTTAAAGAAACAAACCCTTAAATAGCCGCATGGATTGATAACATCTTAAAGGAGAAGTGGAGTATAGCTTATGATGAACAAGGAAAAAGGTTTTGTCACATGACAACCAACCTTTCAGAGTGTTTTAACAAGGTACTTAAAGGCGCCAGAAACCTTCCTATTACTTCACTTGTGCGGTTCACATACGCTCGACTAGTGGCATATTTTTTACAACATGATCAGGAGGTGCGTGAAGAGATTGTGAGAGGTAATCATTTGTGCAGATTAGCATACCAAAAATATATCAAGTTGGTTGATAAATCTGTGACAAATTATGTAACTTCTTACGACCCATTGAAGACAATCTTTAAGGTACAAGAGTCGTACAACATACATACTCATCGAGGCGGTAAGAAATGGTCGGTCTCCTTATCTGAAAGAAATTGTCAATGTGGTGAGTTCACTACCTTCAAGTTTCCATGTAGTCATGTTATTGCAGCATGCCGATCCACACACCACGACCCAAGTCAATATATAGACCCTGTATATAGTGTCGCGTATCAAGTCAATTGTATTCACCACAGTGGTTTCCGATTGGAAACAAGGACTTCATACCACCTACTGGACAACCACCCATCATACCAGATGTGTCACTTAGACGTCGAAGAGGAAGGCCCAGGACTACACGCTTATGAAACAAAATGGATTCGCAGGAAGGATCGACAACTCGTACAAGATATGGTTATTGTAAGGTTGTTGGTCACAATAGGAGGAACTGCCCTTCACGTTTGCAGGGTCAATGATGTTTACTTCTCACTTGTATGTCAAATTGTGTATGTAATATGTATTAATATTCAGAGTGGTGTTATTAAACAAACCCAGGCTTATTTTAATTTACTATGCAATCATTAATTAATAAATAACTGCAAAATAACTAATATGTGCACCACATGTGCATTGAACGCAGGTCTACGGGTCATCCAGTGACGTGTGACGGTGTAGTACTACTACATGTACTCACTGTGGATAGATAAATACCCATCTCTACACATAGGAGTAAGATCCTGCAACACAAGGGCATCTCTGTCTTCCCATTGGGCAATGAAGAAACCATGTCGCTGCCTCCAATCCACGTCTGTTTCCCTATAATACATTTGGTGGTCAGCAGCTCACTACAATTAATAGGATCCTCCAGGATAGGCTCGTCAAACCCAAACTGGCGCAGAACTCGATCCAGCTGATGGTAAACCATAATCTCCTAACAAATTAGGGGACAGACAGCCAACCATCGCCTAGCCATGTCAACCTCCGGTGGATGAACTAGATCAACAAGTTCGTACGACCTCCAATAGATATCTCTCCTACGCATGACATCGATATAATGCCGATATCTGCGAATATGTGTATATCTGGTTTGGCGCGTGTCATACACATTAAACCTGCAAAAACAAAATATTAGCAACAACAACATATACTCCAAATAATGGCAAACCCACAATTGCAATACTTGTAACCATATATCTCGCACTCAATCACATCCTAATCTTCCACCCAGGGAAGGTTAGGAGAGATAGTCGGGAATCTCGTCCAAGCCCACAATTGCAACAACAATGCACATCCACCCATCTCACGACGTGATGCACGTGTGGCCTTGCACAACTCCCTACACAAGGCTGCAAGAACCACATATCCCCAACTAATCGAACTTGTGAGCTCAAAATTGTCCAAATATAGCAGGTATCGAGCTGGCACAAAGCTAGAGGTGATGTCCACAAACAACATCCCGTCTAAAATATGCAATATCAATGCACGGGTGTATCTCATTTGTCCAACTTTTGTGCCAGCATGGACGACATAAACATCGAATTGCTCCTGTAAATAGTGGAGCCCCAATAAACATCCATGTAAATCCCGACCCGCGCAAGCTCAACCCCTAAAAGGTCACCAACTATATCGCAGAAGTTATGTCATCCATGACGGCCTGAAACAACTTCATCATCTGTCGGCAGCCCCAACAGATGATGTACATTCTCAAGGGTGATAGTCACCTCACCCAAGGTCGTGTGGAATTACGTATCTCAGGTCGCCATCACTCAACAAGCGCTAAGACAAGGTGGTGGTCGATCTGAAATAATACATTAAGCCATAGTTGCATATACATTACAATACAAGCATAACACCATAATACAAGCAACGTACAATGTAGAATATGTTTACCTCGTGATTGCGAAGATGCATAACATGGTAAAAACCCACTTGTATTAGCCACGGTGGATCTCCTCATGTATAGCCTGATGATCGTGTGTCGTGGCATGCCTCACATTAAGTACACGATCTCGCGCGGTCGGATCATCCTGCGAATTCCACACATTCGTCGATATATGTCTATCCTGTAACATCAACAGAGTCCGTATAGATGGACCGAGGTCAATGACACTCAATGTAGACTCAGTCACTGGCAGTGCTGAGACATGTTGATCATGATCCATTCTTCTATGTGGGAGATTTTCCTGCAAAAATTTTCATTATTTTTAATAAAGTATTTCACTATGTCTACCTTATGTTCATTAAAAAAATGTAATAAACAAGCATAATTAAATATTCTATAGGTTAATTAAAAAATTTAATATCCTAATCTAACAACATTGTCATTTCTTTATACATTAATTTTATTAACAATTTTGTGTGTCAATATATATATTTTTTCACTTCAAATATAATACATTAGTACTTTAAAAAATTATACCATATGCAAAATTTATAAATTATAAAACTAGTTTCTGTACAAAGCACATATTTGTATTACTATTTAAATTATATTGTCAAATAATTTGTAAATTAATTTATTTACTTAAATATATATGTTTAATTATTATATGCGTATATGTTTAATAATTTGTATTATATATTTCAAATAATCAAATTAACAATATAATGTATATATAACTACAAATTAAACACAACTATTCAAAATTTAATGTATATATCACTAAATTTAATTATATACTGAAAAATATTTTTTTAAAAATCATTATGTCCACAAAAAATGGAATAATATAATTAAAGAAATTTAATATATATATATATATATATATGACTAAAATTAAATACAATGAATATAATATTCTGTTAATATAATATTTTCAAAAATATTTAAATAAATTTTTATCTTTCAAATTATATGTATTAACTATAATATATCATTAATGTTAATATTATTACTATTATTATATTTTTTAATTAATTTTTTATCAAATTAAATAAATATAGGCATTTAGTTCAACCATGATTGAGTTTTCCTGGTTGCCATTGAAACTATGATAGGGAACAAATAACTAAATTAAGAGTAGATGCAAGGTAATTCTTTCTAAGTTGTAATTTAGCTAAAGAGAGTGTGTATATCACAACTATTCAATTCCCATTCACTCTGTTGAAAGCCTAGCATCTAGAACTCACTATGGGCCTCAACTCTTCCAAGTCAAATTAGGACTCAGGTGAACCCACTCCCACTGGCATAACTCTACTAAGTGCCTATTTGCTCCATTTACAACATCCAAAATTAAGAGCTTAATTAAGGGAAACAATAATCCTTACCACTTAAACCAGAAGATATTGTTGGTAAAAAGAACAAAACAAACACAACTAATATGTATTTGTGTTAATCTAAAACTCACCACCTAACATATTCAAACGATTCATGGCAATACGGTAACCAAATAAATATTGTGTTCGGAGAGTTTAGCAATGTAGTGGGTGAAGGAAGTTACCTTTTTATCTGTAGTCTTTATCTTGTCCTCCATGTTGCACAACAGAGACTTCGCTAAAAAGGAAGAAGGGAAGCGGTTTTGAACTCCTTGTGCTTAAACACAGGAAGGAACAGAAGCAGGTAACATATGTAGAAGAGATGATACCTAGGGTTTGTTAGAATCAAAGAAGCTGAAGCAAAGGATTCAAAGATGATTGAAGTTAATGAGTTTTGATATTTTACATGCCCAATCAATTTGATGGCATATGTAATTGTGTCTGAGCTTGGTTCATTAGATAAAGCTTTATAATCCTTATTGGCTATTGATAATTCATGCATTCATACATTCATTTGATAGGAATTAATCCTATGGTAATTAGTCTTGATACTCAAGATTTAAAGAGTTTCTCAAGCTAGTGCTTAAATAAGTGATCAAGAAAGATTGGTAGTCATCATTTACATATAATCTCAGGTTGATTGAATCATTCATATCATTGTAATTGCTGAGGATTATAAGGTGATATCTTTCTTGTACCCAAAGTTTGAGTTTGGTTAATATTTGTTGTTTGATTGTTCTGTATTTCCATATAACATTTGTAGTCTTTAAAGCTTGTTCTAGAAAGGGTTTCTAGAGGGAAGAACAGAGAGGGGATCTCTGGTTCTTGGTCTTTTGAAAAGTCTATAGGAAGTAGATTTTGAATTTTACCTAGGGAGGGTAAGAGAGATCATTTGTAAGCTTGTAAAGAACATATATTTGTTATAGTGGAACTCTAACCAAGATTTGGTTGGAAGAAAATTGGATGTAGCCTTCGGGGTTGAGATGTGAACCAGTATAAAACTTGTGTGCATTTGATTTCAGTTTATATTTCATTTAAATTCTTGAAGTATAGAATTTGTTCATCATATAAACTTGGTTGCTGGACAAGAGTAATTTGATTGATGAAGTGATTTGATTTCCTGTTGGTTTTAAAAAGATACGATCTTTGTAAAGTAAGCATTGTTACATATTTTGAAAGGAAATTTTAAAACTCTGAGGTAAAACCAATTCCCCCCCCTTGGTTATTTGCATAAGTGTTCATTCTATTCTCAATTGGCATCAAGAGCTGGTGGTTCTTGTAATTTGCTCAAGATTTTTCTAAATCATTGACAATGAATGCTAATCAAGTAACATTCAAGGAAGGAGCCTCATTGAACAGACCACCTTTGTTTGAAGGAGAACATTTTAAAAACAGAATGCAAAACTTCATCCAATCTAATGACCCAGGTGCTTAGAATTGTATTGAGAAAGGCCCTTTCATTCCCACCAAAGTTGTTGTGGCAAATCAATACCAAAGGAATGGGATGAAATGTCTGAAATAGAAAAGAAGTCAACTCAATATGATTTCAAGGCAAAGAACATGATAACTTCTGCATTATCTTCCGATGAATTTTTCAGGACTGTTAGGTGTAAAACGCCAAAGAAATGTGGGAACTACTTAAAGTAACGCATGAAGGTACAGACGATATGAGAAGATCAAGGAAACACACTCTCATCCATGAATATGAAATGTTCAAAATGAGAGATGATGATAATATCTCACAGCTTCAAACTAGGTTCACCCACATAGTGAATCACTTGCTTGGGCTAGAGAAGATTTTTGATGTAGAAGAGCTGAACATCAAGATCCTCAAATGCCTAACAAGGGAATGGCAACCTAAAGTCACGTCCATCAAAGAATCAAAGGATTTATCAAAGATGTCCATGGCAGCTATGTTTGGTAAGCTCCTTGAGTATGAACTTGAATTGTCTCAATTAACTAATAGTAAAGATGCAGATAAAAGGCATAAGAGTATAGCATTAAAAGTTGCACCTTCTAAGATTGAAAAAGAAGAAGATTCAAGTAAAGATGATGATGATGAGAATATGAATCTCATAGTAAGGAAGTTTACCAAGTTTTTGAGGAAGAATAAAAACAGAAGGCAACCACAACAAAAGAAAAGAATCATATAAACAAGAACAACAACTCCTCCTCCATCACTTGCTTTGAATGTGGAAAGCAAGGTCATATAAAGTCTGAATTTTCCTCATTAGCAAAGAAACCACAAGCTAAGAAGAGATCAAAAAGAGATGGAAAGTCTAGAAAAGTCTACATTGCTTGGGAGGATAATGAATCCATGAGTTCTGAATCCTCTTCTGAAAAACGTTGAAGCTCACATGTGCCTTACATCTACCATTTGTGAAGAAGAAGAAACATCAAGTACAAAATCTGAGGTAAATTCTGAATTTGATAATGTAGTTGATGCTTTTCATGAGATGCATTGTGAATCGATTACATGTATCCAAGCTTGCTGAATTGCAAGAAGAACTTTGTATATTGAATAAGGAACATGACAAACTTCTTTCAAGTTACAAGGAAAATGGATGTACATGCTCCTTAGCCATCTCTAAGGTTGATAAATGCAATGAATTGCAGAAAGAATTTGATGAATACAAGCTAAGCAAAGATAAGGAAAATATGTGTTTGCAAACTAAAAATTGTTGATTTGAGGAGGAGTTACTTGAAGCCTAAAAGAGATTTGAAGACAAGGAAGTGTTTTGGACTTTCAACATGTTTGAAGAATTGAAGAAAAGCTTGTGATCAAATGTAAAAGGAAGGCAATTTTCTGATGATCCAAGTCATTGCATTCATATGCATAAGCTTAAGAATTAAAACACAAGGCATTAGGAAATTGTTTTGAATCTTGAAATAAATTAAGTGTTTTTGGAAAAATAGCATTTCACTGGTTTAATCGATTATATAAGCAAAAAATCGATTATTTTGTTCTTGTTGCTTTCTGGAAAATTCTTGAGAACAGTTTAATCGATTACTTTATCGGATTAATCGATTATTTCAACTTAGTATATACATAATCTGCCTTTGTGTCCTTTTTAATCAATTACTACTGAGCTGTAATCGATTACATTACTCATACAGAAAATAACATCACTCTGGTGTAATCGATTACCATTTATTGTAATCGATTACTTAAGTTCAAACATGTTTTTCATAATGCCTGCTTTAATCGATTACCAATTATTGTAATCGATTACATAGTACAAATACATTTTTCATTGTGCCTGCTTTAATCGATTACACGTCGGGATAATCGATTAAATTGCTCGTTGTTGCTACCCAGAATCTTTATGAACACTTTAATCGATTACAGGAGCATGTGTAATCGATTACATATGCTAAATAATCGATTACAGGAGCATATTTAATCGATTACAAGTGGTTACAAAAAATCTTTATAAATAGAATCCTTGCTCAACTGTTTTCCTGACTTGAGTAATTCGTATTCTGAGCATTATAAGGCATTCTAAACATTCACAAAGTGATTTTTCTGGGCTCACTAAGTTCTTGCTTCCATGAAACTCATATGGGTCTAAGGGATTGAGTGAAGCAAGATTTCTCTTTTCAAAGTTTAAGGAAAGCCATGTTCTGAGTTTGTAATTCGCATTCAACCTGGTAATATCATTCTTATGCATATCATCTTTGGATCATCAGGTGATTTCTTTCCTTACTCTTTGAGTTTGTAATTCTCTGTTAAAATTGTATTTGCTTTTGTAACATCCTTCCAATTACTATATTATGCCTAGGTCATAATAAGTAACTAGAAGATGTTAACTTTTCTAACGTAAAATTTTTAACCAAAATCGATTGAGTTACACTTATATATAGAGCCTGTAGAGACTTTTTGGTCTCTTTAGTATATTACAACTTAGTAATAACTTGTAAATAACATTCCCTACAATAATAGTAATGTTCATATATTACAAAGCATATAACAAAATACTACAAGTCCACAACATTAAAAAAAATCTTTCAACTTGTCCTCACTTTGTAGCTCCTCCTTTCGATTTACCTGTCTGGAATGACACGGGAATATACTAAAACAGTGAGAATTCCAAAGAATTCCCAATAGGTGAAAATTTACTTATCATACAGTGTCATCGTCATCATTCCAGCTACTTCGATTTATTAAGAAAACATGTGAACAATTTTAGTTGATTTTTAATTTCATAAACATATAACCCAAAGTAGATTCATTTTATTCACAAATACTTAAAAATAATTTCATACTTCATAATTAATGCAAGCATCATTTTCAATCATGTCAATGCATAGCTTACCCTTGATATTTTCCTCTTTAATACCCTAAACTAGACAATAAGCTCATTACTAGACTTAGGTTGCTCCCGCAGGGTCGTACTCAGCTCAACTGTGTCACCCTTTGGGGTCCCATAGGGTCATGCTCAGCTTAACTGTATCACCCTTGGGTCAATATGTCTTTCCCGCAGGGTCGTGCTCGGCTTAACTGTATCACCCGTTGGGTACCATCAGGGTCATGCTCAGCTTAACTGTATCACCCTTCAGGTATTATCTTTCTTTAGTCTTTCCCTCAGGGTCGTGCTCGGCTTAACCGTATCACCCTTTGGGCACCATCAGGGTCGTGCTCAGCTTAACTGTATCACCCTTCAGGTCTTATCTTTTTATCTTTCTTAATGCACATGACATGCTCAAAGACATGCAAAGCTACATGACTTATGTCATACAATTATGTCACAAAACATCAAGATTTCATCATCACAAAA
>PYAF01004029.1:99029-120258 GCA_007407185.1 Glycine tomentella | reverse complement strand
TTAGAACCCCAACGTTCCCATTGCGAATCCTAACCCTATGTACTTAATCGAAGTGATCAATTCCAATCAAGATAAAATAAAGAACAGAAAAGAATTAAAACAAGCAAAACATATATTTCAATACCAGTCAATTACAGAAGATAACTCATCAGTTCATGGCCTTCCTACAATAAAGAGTTTAGCCTGCCATAGGCCTCAAAAACACACAAGTTGTTGATTGATTCATAATTCTGTTGCAATTCTTGTGTTGATTCTTGATTTCTAGGGTTTTGGATTGTAAGAATATGCTAATGGCTGCTCATAGATGCCTTTACTCAGTTCACAGGCTTAATATTTATACTAATGTTTAATTAAGATAAGAAAACCAAAAGATAATCCTAATTTCGAAATCAATCTTTTAAAACAGAAAATAAAATCAACTCCACGCGACCAGCGCGCGATTCCACGCTAATCGCGTGGGTCTTTCGAAAGCGTGACGCTATTAGCGCTAGTACTCACGCTAATAGCGTGAGTTCTTTGAATCTTCAAGCTGGTTTCAGGCTTCCTTCACGCTGATAGCGTGGATTCCCACGCTAATAGCGTGAATCATTCGAGAGCTTTAGCTTTCTCTCCCTGCATCTGGCGCTGATAGCGTGAGTTCCCACGCTGATAGCGTGGGATTTCAGACATGGTTTTCTCTTTTGCTTGAGTTTTCCTCCTTTTTACCTGTAAAATGCTCAAATGGTATTGACATTAGTTCAAGGTAATTAAAATACTTAAACTAGCCTAATCCTATTCTAGTTCCTACATATTTAATTAAAATCTAACCTTAAACTATACTAAAAACTAGATGTGTTTGCAACACATCACAAGGGTAACCCGTCATACACCCCCATGGGTATCCATGTATATCCACACACAATGACATTGTTCACATCAACATTATCTTTCATCAATGTCATTATCAACCTCAACATCATATCATCTCAATATCGTCATCATGCATATCAATATTATCTCATTTCAACATCATCAACCATGTCAACATTATCTCATTTAAACATCATCAACTACATCAATTGCATCTCAATTTCAATATCATCAACGACAAAACAAGCAATCACATTCACATCTATACATAATACATATGCCTGAGATTCACATTCCCCAGGTCTTCAGACAACTCAAAGTTCATACATTCACAATTCATCATATCACAAGACTGATATTTTTAGGAAAATTCTAAATTAAAGTTAAAGAGGAGGACTATAATATATAAAACACACTCTTATGCCCATTTAAAAATTTAATAAAGAATTAAATAGGAAAACATATTATAAAATTTTGGACAGAGTCTCCTCTGTAATTAAGACTTTTCCCAAAAATCCAATCATTACAACAACAATATCATTCACAGTTTTATCCATCAACAAGCTAATTCATTGCATCCCATTAGTTAAAAGTAGTTTTTCTTGAAAACGAGCACACACAGGAACAAACACACATCAATCATAAATATATCGCATCCCATTAGTTAAACACTTAGTTTTTCTTGAAAACCAGCACACAGCAGGGACAGGCAGTTATCTTCATAGTTGGACTCCCTGGCCCCCAGCTATGGTATCTAAACTATCACCAAAATAAGAAACTCCCCTTACCTAACCAGGAGTTCTCCCTATTACAGCCTAGCGGAGTTGCTTCACGATCCTTCAAAACGTGTGTTTTTGTCCAAATGCAGAGCTCTATATATCAAATCAAAGATAATTTAATATAGATTTCCAAGGTAAGATCAATATTAACATTTGGGTTCAAATACCCACTCAAATTTAAAAAGAGGCTAAAAGAGTATTTTGGGAGTTTACATCAAAAGACATCATTTTGAAATTTCGATCACACCAATGTGACCAGGGTTCAACAAGGATCACAAAAATGATATCAGTTTCATAAAAAGGAGACTTTTATAACATCTCATTTTCAAAGGGTTTTCAAAGGAAGTATAGAAACAACCAATAACAATACCCGAATCACAAGAGATATCAAGAGAGGCTTAAACTAGCTAGAAGAAGACAAAAGAAACTAAGATTAGCTCAAGGAAGCCAAGAAAGGAGGATTGGGAGCTTCGTTCTCTACCGAAATTTTGAGAAAAGTTTTGAAGATTCCGCTTCGATTAAAAGGTTCTTCACCGTGCCGGGATCTCATGGCAAGCAACGACGGTCCGTGGTGGTCTCTGGTGGCTGTGGGTGGTGGAGAAGGGTGGTACGAGAGCTTGGGGCTGTTTGGAGGAGGAAGAAACTCCATTTTCGTGACTTGGAAGCTTAAAAATGTATTCAGCACCGCCTCCACTCGCCCAGGTGACCAAAATGCCTGCAAAACTCGCCTGGGCGAGCTGACCCAATTCTAGAATTTTCCACTTCAGTGAAAAATTTATTGCTCACTCTACGGACATTATTTTTACAATCCCAACGGTCAAAAGTTATATATATGGGTTAGGAAGCTATCTTTAAAATTTGACAGAGATCCAACGGTTAACCAATCAAGAATTATGATTTTACTAAAATAGGTTTTCGGGTCAAACTCGGAATCACACAATTCAACGCAGCTCAAACAAACTCTGCATAACTTGACATCTACACCAAACAATTGCACATGGAGAATCCACATAACCTTTCAACTAATTATAAACTAATCAAATAATCAAATAACATAAGAAATACATCGAACATCTATTTTCGATTTTTGAAATTTCAGAGCGTTACAGTAGCAATCGCTGATTTTACACTAATAAATCTGGATGGAGGAAAGAATCTAGCAATGAATTTTTCCTCTAATTCATCCCAAGTGCTGAGACTTTGTTTGGTTGGGATTTTAGCCAAGTTTTTGCTTTACCTGTCAAGAAGAATGGAAAAGCTCTAAGATAGACAGCTTCAGCATCTTCATCAGAAGCTCCCATGGTACTACATAACTCCATGAAGGTAGACAAGTGAGTGGATGGATCCTCATGATCCATACCAGCAAAAGGATGTGAGCCAATCAGACTGAGCAATGTTGGCTTCAATTCCACAACCTTGTTACTGAAAGGAAGAATGACTATGTTGTTGTAATGCTTTGGTCTTTGTTGGTAAGCATAATCACCAAGAGTCCTCATTGCTGGTCTATTTCCTTCTCCCCTTCTATCAGTCATACTATCATTACAAGTGGCTTTTCTGGTTAAGGAGACTCAATAGAAGAAGTTTCACTCGGTGGCTTATTGGCTGTTTATTTCTTTGTCTTCCTGTTTTTCCTTTCAATCTTTGTAATTTCTGAATCAAATAATGATTTATCTGTAGAAAACTTACCTCGCATAAAGCAAAAAGAAAAAACTACAATAGCCCGTAAGTACCGAGGTTAGTGAAAATAAAATATAACAAGAGAATTTATACAAAATCAAAATAAAATAATTAACGAAAGGAAAATGTCCTACTAAACTGAAAAATAAAATCTTAAAAAACTGAGAAAGCGACTCAAGTCCCCGGTAATGGTGCCAGAAACTTGTTAGACTATTGGCAAGCGTACAAATGTCGTCGCAGGTTACAGAATTTATAAGAGATCGTCTCCACATGGACTTGAGCTATTCAATTATTCCAGATAAAAGTATCAGTTTAATAGTTATGTACAACAAATATAATCAAAATTTCATAGGTTTACGGAAATAAAGAAATTACGGATTTAAATAAATTATGGAAATAATGGATTTAGTGCGTCGAAAATACGAAAAATTACGAAAACTATTTAAACGGATTTAATTAATTCAAGAAAAAGGTAGGATTGAACTTCATCATTCATACCCTCAGTATCCAATTAACATTAACATATATGAATCATTTTCTAACATTACTGATGCACACATTAATTCATCCCGAATCGATCCCTCGCATTCGAGAATCCTAAGGATATTTACCTAATATCGATCCCTCGCATATGAAGTAAATAACCCAGCATTATAATCATATTCTAGTGTTATTTGCAATCAAAATATTATGCTCTATTCCTAGCAATATAATGTAGAAAGTAAAATCATTTAGTTCAAATTCTAAGAACACTTTCCAATCAAACTTAAAATCCAATTTCATGAAACTAGTGATCGAGTAGAAACAAGCATTACGAACAGAATGAAATCACCAACAATGAATGAGTAGAATATATTTATACATATATCAAATATCAAAAGAGATATATAAAGGTACAATCCTTTGGAGAAACTAGTTGATCATTGTGTAGAGCACAAGATCAACAGAAGACATGACGAAGGAGGCGATCCCCGACCCTTTCTGAAAGAGTTTCCTCTCCTTTTCTTTGTTCTCTCTACATTTTTCTAGCTATTTCTCACTTCTAGTCCATTCCTATGGCTTCCTTGCATGGCTATTTTTAGCAAATGGTGCAGGAGGTCAGATCAACTCGCCCAGTCGAGCTATAGCTCGCCAAGGCGAGTTGTTGCTTACTCCTAAAGAAAGGTAGCTCACCCAGGCTAGTTGTTGCTTAATCGTGAAGAAATTTCATTAGCCTAAGCGAGCTAATTGCTAGCTTGGGTGAATTTTACTTCTGGAAATTACTTAAATTGACATTTTTTCCCTTTCATTTTGTCTTGGTTGTTTGGATGCCACGGATACCTATCGAAACATCAAAATTAAATGGGTGAATCTTCCAAATTTAAACAATAATATTTATAAATGTACAAAATATAAAACAACTAGAATTAGGGGAAGTTTATAAGAAAAACTATTGAAATCAAAAGATAAGTGCTAACATTATAATCCTGAAAATAACTAAAATATGACACTTATCAATAAACTAAAAGAGACAAAAACATAAAGAAAAGCATGCATGTGTACGTGAGATTTTTAAGTAAAATCAATAGCAATGGAAGTGTAGTCGTGTGTGTGTGTGTGTGTACGTGGAAGTGGTGTGCAAGAGACAAAAGGGGTAGCCAATGCATTATTTGAATAAAACAAACAAAATCAAGCTACTTAGGAAGCTTTCCATGTGCACTTTGGTATTTAATGAAGGAATATTTGTAATGATGATTGGATAAGCATGAATTTAATGAATGAAGACAAAAAAAAATTAGTAATTATCTTTATGACATGATTACTTAGTTAGATTAGAACTAAACTAAAACCTAACTAGACTTTCATTCTAATTAATTTTTCTTTTATCAATACTTCATAAAACTTAAAAATTATGCACCTTATTACT
Source organism: Glycine tomentella (assembly GCA_007407185.1). NCBI lineage: Eukaryota > Viridiplantae > Streptophyta > Magnoliopsida > Fabales > Fabaceae > Glycine > Glycine tomentella. The sequence goes on along the minus strand of PYAF01004029.1, from coordinate 115,047 downwards.
CATTCTTCTCACTTCTTTATTGTCTCCAAAACGTAGCCATCACTTCTATTCCTTCTCTTCTTCATTCCAAACCATTAAATACAAGATAAAAACTTTCATTCTTTCAATACCTTGAGTTTTAGTCAAGTACTTGGAGGAGTTGGAAGAAAACTTGCTTAAGGTAGGTGTAGAAGTAAGTGTAAGTAGTAGATCTGAGTTGTGACCATTTTTAGAATTCTATATCTCCCTTTGTACTTAACCAAATTAAATGTTTGACCACTCATTTTAAAACTTAGGATGTCCTCTATGTTATTCTAAAATATGGGACCAAATTGAGCAGTGAATCATGCACAGAATTTATTTGAACACAAATTGTCCGAAATTGTCCAAACCCAAATAGCTACTGCCCCTCATTTTTATAAAATTATATCTCTCTCATTTCTTACTCAAATTTGGCTTATGATATATAGAATTAACGATATAGATGTCAAATCTATCATATCAAAAATTTAGCCAAATCTAAATTTTTTACTGCTTGCAGCCGCAAAGACAATAAGAGATGTTAGTGTCCCATTTTAAGCCTGCTGGTAGATTTGAAGTTTTGATTTTAAAATACTATATCTAGAGTTTCAGAACTTCAATTGAGGCATGGGATACCTTGTTAGAAAGCTTCAGAAGTCTAGTTTAACATACTAAAAGATGAGAATTTAATGAATTGTAGATGAGCACGGATTATAGGAAGAACTTAATCATATGTGGTGTGAAATCTTGATGTCATTTTTTTGTGACTTTCGTTGAGCCTCGGTCACATTGGTGTGATCGGAATTTCAAAATGATGTCCTTTTTATGTGGACTTCCAAAACACAATTTTAGCCATTTTAAATTTGAGTGGATATTTGACCCTGAATGTTAATATTAACATTGTCTTTGAAATCTATATTAAGTTATCTTCGATTTGGTATATAGAGCTCTGTGTTTAGGTCAAAGCACATGAACTTGAGAGATCTCAAAACGAAGCTACAAGGAGATGACAAAGGGATATAGATAGATGATGTGAATTTTTTGTTTAGTTACAACTTTTGATACCATAGTTGGGGGTCACAGAACCCAATTATGGAGATGTATGTTTGTCCCTGTTGTGTGCTAATTTTCAAGAAAAATTGTGTTTTAAACTAATGGGATGTGATATATTTGTTATTGATGACTGAGATTATGTTGATGATTATATTGATATGAGATGATATTGATTTTTATGATGATGATGTTGAAATGAAATGATGTTGATGTTGTTGATGATATTGAAATGAAATGATGATTGATGTTGTTGATGATATTAAGATTGAGATGATATTGATGTTGATGATGACATAGATGAGAGATGATGTTGATGTTAATGATTTCATCATGATAGATGTATGTTGTGTATGTACATGGGAGGTGTAGTGACCTGTTGGATATCCCTGGGAGGGAAGATGATGAGTTTAAGAATTTTAAGCATCCCTGGAGAGGGAAAGGGATTGGTTAGAATATTTAACTATCCACAGTCAGTGCACTGATGGGCTCATGTTTCATACTTCATAATTGCATGGAAATAAAATAAAGGTAGTACGTACCTGTGGTTTTTCTGAGGATAAAAATGTGGGTACTAGGCGGCAGGCATGTCACTCGGTTTGGAACTCCTTTGTGACTCAGGCTGATCACCATGGGGGGAGTGGCCAGTGCACGATAGGGTGACTCCGACGAACTACTGAATCATTTTCCTAAGTGAGAGTGTCATGTGGGCACGCTTAGGCTATTTCCTTATGAATGGTACCACATTGCATTTTGAGAGTTGAGTCAGGAACATGCATCATTCTAAGCATAATTGATTTGAATTGTGGAAAAAATTAATGACTAGTTTGTGAGTATGTGTTGAACTAATTGATTACTGAGAATAATTATGGTTATCATTATTGTTTTCTTGCTAATCATTGTTATCTGATGCTTGTTGATCTTGTATAATAAAATCAACCTTGCAATTTTGTATTGTGTGGTTGGTACCTACTTGTGATGATCGTGAACCTTCATTTGTGGGAGGAGATGAGCAACAATGTGATATTAGAGAGAGATCCTTTTGTTGGAGCCGCCAAGCCGATGTGATAATGTTGGAATTTATTTTGGGAGAGAGTTGTGTTTTTGTTAATCAACTCTTTCTTAGTTGGTTCCTTGTTTCTCTTTGATCGAACATGTAATCTCAATCTTATATATATATAGATGTAAAAACTGAATTATATTTTGACATATGAATGATATGTATTTGTTTAATATATATATATATATATATATATATATATATATGTATTTATTTACATATGTGTGTGTTTGTTATGAATGTATTATCGCGAGAAATTTACTCTCATTTCACAATCAAATTAATAGAGTTTTCATTTAAAATTTGAAAATTATAATTTTAGAGTAGTGATATCGTAGTGATGAGGCGGGTCGTTACAATACCAACTTATTATACGCAAGCGTCTCTTCTACCGTTATCATTGTTAGAAGAAATACAAAAGATGTTAAATTCATTTTGGTGGGGATCACAGAATGGAAATGGCAAACAATTCTGCTAGATGAGGTGGGAACGCTTGATCCTAAAAAGTGAAGAATGTAGCATGAATTTCAGGGATTTACATGATTTCAACTTAGCTCTCATTAGCAAGCAAGGTTGGAGGTTGCTCTATTTCCATAATTTGTTAGTCTCTCGTACGCTAAAAGCGTGTTATTTTGCTAATGAAGACTATTTGAATGCTCAATTAGGCCATAATCCTAATTTTTCTTGGAGAAGTTTACGGAGTGTTCAAGCCCTTATTCATGAAGAGTGTAGATGGCACATCAGATTTAGAGATAATGTCAAAGTCTGGGAGGATTTGTGGCTTCGAGGAGCAAACTAGAAAACTATCTGATCATCACCACCAAGTGGATATTAAAATATGGTGGTTAAAAACCTTATAAATAATGATAAGGGTGACTCGAACCTAGACCTCCTTAACAACATTCTCTACTATGAGGATGTCGAGGAAGTTCTTCATGTACAGATTATGACTAATGGGGATGAAGACGTGCTAGTGTGGCCGTGGAGTAAGGATGGAGATTACTCTATCAAATCTGCATATCATGGAGACGTCAATCCTTGATTATCAGCACCTTAGGGTTGAAGGGGATTGGACTCGCATTTAGAACTTGAAAATTCCTCCCAAAATCAAGCATTTTTTTATGGAGGGCTTGCCGGATTTGTCTTCCCACTCATCTTCGACCTCAACAAAAGGGTAATGTGTGTTCGGCTAGTTGCATCACTTGTGAAACCAATTTTGAAAATTGTTGCTACTTGTTTATTGCATGTGAGAAAGCAGAGCAATGCTAGAGCAAAGTTGGCTTATCAAATGCCATTGTTTCTATAGAAAATCGAGTTGAAGGTTTTAAAGAATTCATTTTCTACTATTATTTTCCTTTCACTCAAACAATTTTTGTGCATGTGTGCATGATTCTTTGGAGTCTCTAGCATGACCAAAACTAGCATATTTGGAATAATACCATCAATCCTATTGACCACATTGTTTTCAAGGTGGATGAGTTGTTTTCTGCATAGAGTAGTGCCCTGGTTCCAAACATTACTTCCAATGCAACTTCTTTATCTTCTCAGTTGCTACCCCAATTGACGCCTCCTACCCCTGGCTCATTCAAATGTAATGTTGATCCTGCATTTTTTGTAGATCAGCACTTACTAGGATTGGGATTTTGTCTTCGTGATGCTGAAGGGTCTTTTATACGAGCTCTTACAGCAGCTAATAATTTCTTTCCCCTTGTTGGTGAGGACAAAGTTATTGTTGTAATGGAAAATATCAAGTGGCTCCTCGCTTTAGATTGGTGAATGTCAACGTTACAATAATGACTGATTGCCAGCAAGTTGCTAATAGCATAAGCGAAGGGTCAAAGGATGTGTCCGAATTTGGTAGTATCATTCATATCTGCAGGAGCTTATTGCTTGATTGCCCTAATGTCAAAGTTATTTTTGCCAATTGACATGCAAACTCTGTGACTCATGGATTAGCTAGAGCTCAATAAACTTTGCTAATCCTCATGTTTTTTATTTTGTTCCAAGTTGTATTGTTGAACAATTTTCTTTGGATCAAATAATGAGTTGTTGCCTTTCTGAAAAAATAAATAAATGGCAATTAAGATATAATAATTACAAAATAAATTATGACATAATTGAATATCGTCTCCATTTATTTATCTTTGGTATCCATGCCTTTGTATAAATTATCTTAGAATTATTTATTTCCTGGAACTGCTTATTTATTTATTATTATATTGCTAAGATAAAATTACTGAAATATGTGTATATATTCTATTATGATTATTGAATGATAAGATCGGCAGGGTGTGAACTCCGACAATTATATTTGTGGCATGCAAAGTTATTTGATAATATATATTGTCTGCATGTTGTTATTTTTGTCTGTACGCGTTGTGGTTTGGGTCTGGGAGTGTTTGAACCTCGGCAAATTGCTTGTTATGTCTGGTTAGATAGCCATAATTACAGCCGTTATGTTGTCTGATTATTTTATGTGACAAGTGGTTTTATCTCTTAAGGGGCCACGATTGGTTCCCTAAGAGTAGTACGTAGGCCCGACCCTCGTCTCTCTTTCTTATTTGTTTGTTTGTACGTGTTTGTTGATACACGTGGCATAAAGGGTATGCACGTGATGCAGCAACAACAATCAAGAGGATTGGATAAAGATTAAGAAACCATTGGCTATATTTCCTTCTGTGAGAAGGTGAGGTTACGTTGAGTAAGTGGATAATGGACAGAGATACACTAAGGTATAGTGGGCAGAGAGGTTCAAAGAACCTAGGGGAATCAGCGAGTGGTACCTGCCCAACATTTGGTGCACTCATTTAGCATGGATAATTCACAGACCTCACTTTGCCACTCTTGACGGACTCCGGGTCTATTCTTTTTGAGTTGGGAGATGAGGGGTCGGTGTACGATGTATCCGTATGTAACGATTGTTCTCAACTATCATCCACATTATTTGTAAGACCACCTAGACCTGGGAGAATTGGTGGCAGTGATTAGGCCCAACGATGAATTAAGTATGATAGTTACATGCTTAGAATGCAAGAGTGTTGTTTGTTAAACAACCACACACGGTGGTTACATAGATTGTATGTGTTAATTTTTTTTTACTATTGTCTATTGTTTGTGGCGTTCGAGAAGTAGAGGAGTCACCCTTGCAACCACCAATTTCAGGGAAAGATCATGGAGCATCAGCGGAGGATGTTCAGATGGATCAGTAGTTATCACTACAACTAGACGATGAAACAAGAGGCACGCCTCCACACACGTTTTGGATAGATTTGGTGCAATGTTTTGCTGTTAGATGAGCCCCATGTTCCACTAATCACCATAGAGGCAAATGCCCCATATCACTACCCACTCGAGCGTACCTCGTAGTGTTATATCGCCCATATCATTATCTATTATCTTACTTTAGACTTACACGACCGCACAACCCCCTGCTATTCGTGCAGCAGTTCTTCGAGCACGATGTCAACAGGAGGGCTACTAGATCTACCTTCCACCAGGACACACCTATTGAAGTTTACGAGGATGTGGGAGATTTCAGTGATGATGAGGATCTCACGCCATTCTAGATTTTCTACTACCACCGAGATATTATCGGTGAAAAGATACTTGATGGAAAGATGCTTTCATCCAACGAGGAACGCGATTCCTCTGGAGACGAGAGTATCCCTTCTGAAGATATGATTTCGCCTTAGGTAGTTGTGGGTCTTGGATAGTGACTGCTCTAAGTGTAGGATGATTTTCCTTTTTTGATGTATATTTGGGGTGGGAAATTTTTATACTCAGCGACATAATATTTTATTGTATAAAACCTTTTGGTGATACTGTGTGATGTTTTGAGGGGGTCAATGAATCTGTATTTCTTGTTACGATTGTAATGATTCTGGTACACTTATGTTTAAACCTTAAGGGTCACTAAGACTCAATATGAATTTTTAATATTCCTTCCAATTATCTTCATCATTTAATTTTTGTGCAAGTTATTTCCTGATAATTGTACTTTATTATAGCGTTGCGTAAAAAGACAAAAGAAAAATGATAACAACTTTCAAAATGTTTATTTCTTTTTTCGCATTTTGAGAGTCCCTTTTATTCATGAACATTTAATTATATGTATATATTTTAACCAAGCGCAATAAATATATAGATATATGTGTTCCTTCTTTTCCCAAAAGAAAAAAATATTGAGATATTTTGTCAACTTAAAAATAGAAACTAAAATTTAATGATGCTTATTCCGCAATATTTTTCTATATAGATGATTTGAAAGCAATATTTCAAGAAAAAGAAATTGAGACGTTACAATAATCATACTTATAATTACAATAATTATAGAATAAATAATTTTTTCTTCATAAAATACATTCTTTGAGAGGAACTAGTAACTTAATTATGGCTAAATTTTAAATTAAATATTTATATATATATATATATATATATATATATCAAACTAATGAGTGTACATTAAGTTAATAAATTTAGTATGTATAAACTTATTAGTATATTTACATGTCATTTTAAAAAATAAATAAAAACAAAAACCCATGCAACCCGTGCACCAGGTACCCTGCTAGTTGGAATAGAAAAATAAACCGAGCCAAGCGCGTTAAAAAGTGAATGCGACGGGGCCCGTAAACAACCAATTAATCACGATTAGTGAGGGAGTGAGAATCCCTCTTCCAAATCTGACGCTACGAAATATTCACCAATTCGCAGGTACTCTGAACCCTCTTTACCAAATCGAAACGCTTCAAATCAATAGTTGTCTTCGCAAAGTTCCCCATTATACTGAAAACCAAACTTTTTTTTTTTCCAATTCTTTCTTCAGTTCCGTGGACTGCAGCACCCTTAGATTTCGTTACCAAGGAGAAGGAGAAGCGCCCGAAGCGCAATTAAATGGTATGTGCATAAATTTTCTGTGCTGTTCGAACCGTTGTTCTCTGTGTTGAAACTACTTGGAGGGGTGCTATGGAATTTTACAGTGAAATATGGCTTCAAATTGAAAGTTAAGAATTGGGTTTGCGTGTTTGTTTTCAAGTCATTCCAAGTAAAGTGAGGAAACTGGTCCAAAATGTTTTTTTTATCTCTTTATGTCTATAGGCTGTGATAAATAATAAAAGAGAAAAGGAATTGGTAAAAGCAATTGCCTTTGCTGTGTTTTCATGAGAAAGGAAATAGGGGACCGCATGTATGTACGTACGTGAAATTACCCTCTTTTAACAGTGTGTTAGTGCTTGAGCCTTGAGAAATTCATTGGATTTTATATAGTTGTGAATGTGATGTTAGGACTTGGGAGATCATGAAGATGTTTATAGCTTGTTTGATTTTTTTGTTTCCTTTAGGCTACACATTGAGTAACTGCAGTTGGATCATGCCATATGGTAGTATTTTGGTTTGTGTTTGTGAAAGAACATGTTATTCCCTTTTTTCTTTCACTTTCATTATCAATTTCTAGAGGCCTCTGCCTGGTGTGCTTTAACATCGGATCATGTTCAATTATAAAATGGATACTCCGAGCTATGATAGGCTGTCAGTGCTATAATGTTAATGCTGATGTTACTCATAGCATAGATGGGGATTTGTTAGCTAATTATTTTTGGATATCTGTTGTGCGTTATGGGAAATTTCGAGTGATCTCAATCCAAACTGCCGTTTATTGGCAGGATATGTACATTCGTGTTAAACGTAGTAAGACAACCTACTTCATCAGGTGCAAGCCATCTGATAAAATTCTTGACATAAAGCAGAAGTTGCAAGAACTTGTTGATCAGCCAGCTAATAATCAACGGTTAATTCTACCTGTTACCGGAGAAATATTAGAAGACTCTAAGACTCTGGCAGATCAAAAGGTACAGTAGTATAAGAGTATACTTACTCGATATTCAATAAGAGTCTTTCTCTTTTTCTTTTCTGTATTACTGAAGTTATCAGTTTCTGTTTCTATGTGTTAGTTGTAGTTAGTCAACTAGAGTTTGACAGCTGTGTACTCCACTAACTTTTGTTATTTGACAGTTAGATCCTAGTATATATACCTGGTTGTAATCCTTACACAGTGGGTTCAATTTATTATATCCTCAATCACGGATTTAGTAAAACTCTCCTCTCTCTAAACTCTTTCAAGTAGCAAAACATCATCACACTTCATGCAATGTACATTTTTCATGTATTTTTTTTAATGTTTGCATTTATGTGTTATCTAATTCGGGTCTTTTAACATACCAGTTCTTAATCTCTAACTGGCAAAATTGTTCTACTTGCTCCTCTTATGGCTTATACCTGCGCTGCATCTTATAGGTGTTGACAATTTCCGATAATTTTTTTTCCTGTTCAGGTTGAAAATGATGCTGTTGTTGCACTGACCTTGAGAAAAGGTAATGGGTGTACTGTTATCCTTTTCCTTGCTGCCTATTTAGTTTCCTTTCTTCCTTCACTGGTTGTGTGCAGAGTCCTATTGCCTGTTGTCTATGTTGTGCATCAAAGATGCATAGGAGTTATGTGCATTTGGTAATTTTAATCACTTAGTTCCTTTACTCATCTACAATTTTAATCATTTTGGTAATTTTCAATTCTTTTGAAAATTACATTTGTTTTCTAATTTATAGAATCTTGAAACTAATCATAGTGGGTTCTTGTTGGATAAAAAATGTGTCTTTTACTCTATAGCTAGACCATATTCATATTCCTGTTATTCAAGAATAGGAGTGAATTGAAATCCATATTGTACAGCCAAGCCTTATCCCACTTTTCTAAATTTATTTAATGCTGTGAATTGTGATAGAGAAATAGATGTGGATTGTGGCGACAACCTTTGGAAGCACACGACTTTTAAGTAAAAGTTAAATGAAATATATGAAGTAGCAAGAGGTGCATCAATCCTAACTTGGCTCTTTGAGAGGCCAACTCTTCTTACATTTATTATTCTCCTCCCTCTGTCAGTCTTTCCTATTTATTTTCTCACCTCCTCTAACTAACTACTAGTAATTCATGACAGCTGTAACAATTATTATTTTGAAAATAGAATGACTATTACCTAGATTATTATTTCTCCTCTATGCTGTCAAAATATACACCTTTTTAACTAATGTGCGACTAGAATTAAAGTGGGGTGGATGAAATGGAGGAGTTGCCTCAAGTGTATTCTGTAACAATATCTAAGCTTAGAGGAAATTTTTATCACAAAACTATAAGACTTGTAGTGTTGTATTGTATGAAACTGAGGTTGAGTGGTAAAAAGCCATTAACAAAATACTCAATGTAGCATAGAAGAGAATGTTATGTTGGATAAGTGGACATATTAGACAAGATAGAATAAAATGAATGCATTAGAAAGAAAGTTGAGAACTTGACATAGCATCTGTTGTAGAAAAAAATGGTAGAATCTCACCTGAGGTGGTTTGGGCATGTATGCAGAAGACTAGTAGAAGCCCCACTTAAGAGGGCCTGTAGTCCTATGTGGGGAAGTTAGGCTGAAAAACATTATAGTCTAAACCATTAAGAAGGATTTAGAGGTCAATGGCTTCTCCATGGACATGATTTGTAATAAAACACTATGGCTCCATTTAATCCATGTAATTGACCTCATGTAGTGGGAAAAAGGCTTTGTTGTTGAATTGTGAATTGCTGCACCATAATTCATTACGTTTAGTTTTAAGGCTTCAAGGGACTTTTTATTTGGCATTGGCTTCCCTTTATCTACTGTACAAGGGTCTGACTCCAGTGACCAATAGTCCTTTTGAATAATTTTTTTTCTTTCTCTTTTACCAAATAAAATACTATTCAAATGCATTCTTCTAACGAGCTTTGTGCTGCTTTTATTGTCATCATCATCATCCAGAGTAGTCATGGTTAAGTTATGGAATCATATATTTGCTCTAATTCTGAAAATGGCAGACACAATATGTTCTTGTCAATTTAAGTAGAGGAATTGAAGTCTCAGTTTTTTGATGTATTATTATTTCCAACAAAAAAAAAAAAAAAGAAGCAATTGTTATAGTTAATTAGCATGTTATGGCTGCTTAGAATTGCATCCATTATTTTTTTATAACCACAGAAAAATTGTTTCAGTTGGATTTTAGTTCTATTGTCAAGGTCAAAACTTTTTGTTTCAAATTTCACTAAAACATATCATGTGCTTTTAATGGACTTTACCGAGGTTTGGGGAAACCAAAGGGGCAAAGAAGTAAATAATTTTTTTCAATCCAATAGTTAACTTGTGCTGCAGTTGTCAAGTGATTGATTGGACTGGGATTCTTCCTGGAATTAAAATTGTCATGTTAAAGTGATAATTCACATATTGAGGGGATATCTAATATAAGTTCAGTGGTAACTGATTGGAAACAAAAAACAAATTGAAGAAATGCATGAAGTATCTTTTGAACGCCCATTTTATTGATCCTTTTAACCTTTTTTTTTAATCTTAAGTTCAAGTAACTAGTCCCTCCCTCCCCTCACCCCCCTTTTTCCTTTCTCCCGGTTATTTCTTAAGACACAGATAATGGAGTCTTTCTTTGTATCTTTGAAGTGATCTTGACAATCATGCAGTTGGCATTTACGTGTAGCTTATATTCTCTTCTTCTCTACCACCTTTAGTTGTTGCAAATATTCCTGAAACTTCCATTTTGACTGCATTTTCTGTTAAAGAATTATTATGCATGTGCCTGCGCTATTTACCTTTGCTTTTCAGAAACAACATAATGATGAGTTATTCTTCTGTTATTTCCAGATGATAATGAGTTTGAGGAGGTCAACATTGTCCGGCCAAATGATTTCTACCAAGCTCGGGATGCAGATGGTGCCAATTGGTAAAGCCATACTCCAACAATGGCTGGCTCACAATTAATGGTACCCTGCCCATGGAATCATTGATAAATATTATTTTAAAACCTTAAATGAAACTTCCATGTTATGAGATAAGAGTACTGTCCCGTTAATTTTTCAGGTGGTATTATGAAATCCATAATGGCTCAGAAAACATTTTCAAACGATTGATCAAATGACGTGCTTGTTTGTATAATACTGAATTTATTGCCTTAAGAGAATATGGCACTTTCTTTTCTTTGGTAAAATGAAGAATTAAAAAAGGCAAGTTACATCACTGTCAAAGTGTCTGTCCACTGGTGTGCATAAGTGCAATGATTTTATATCATGTTAAATCAAATTTGTGTTTAAGGTCTAGATTTAGATTGGCTTTATACCAATGTGGGTTAAATATATTTTTAGTAATTGCAAATAGGAAAAAATTTGTTTTGTCCTTCAAAATTGGTCTCTCATTTTATGGAAATGTATTAGATAGGATCATTTTATGGTCCTTCAAAATTGGCCAAATGACCTATCTGGTCCTTTATCCTATGTTTTTGGTTCAATTTGGTTCTTTATATTTTCAAAAGTTTATTTTGATCATTTGTGTTTTAGAAAAGGATCAAAATGGTCATTCCATTAGTGCAAACTTGACGTTAATGAAATAAAAATATTAGTGGCTTTTAGCCATCACAAAATGCGAGTTTTTTTCTTCATCTATCTCTTTTTTCTTCTCACTTCTTCCTCCTCCCTCAAATTTCCTTTAGTTTTAGTTTTAGTTCATTCCATCTTTGTCATCATCACCATCACACACTCACCTTCTCATTCCACCAAAATTCAAAAATCTACAGGAGCCATGGGGTGCATGTCTTTGAGGGCTATGGGGTGGGTTTTGTGAGATAGTAAACCTACTCTCGAAGACATCATAGATTTGACCCTTGATGGCCATGAGCAAGGCTTCTTGAGATCGGTGTTGTCGTAGGCCTTGAGCTCCTCAATTGTGATCTTGTTTCTCTTAACTGGGGGCGCAAAGGCGACATCTCCTCCTCAACATGGCAATGACGGTGGTCGTCGGAGGAGCCAAAGAGACCCGTGACGACGTAGTAAACGACAAAAAGAAGTTCCAAATTGGAAACCCCCACCCCTACACCTCCTCTTTCCCAACTCCATTTGTGTTCCTTGCTACTGAGAGCAAAGATTCTTCTTCTTCTCCTCCTCTCACCCACTCTGAAACCATATGAAGATGTCAGCGCTCGTCAAAGATGTAGGGAAGACACCATCTGGTGATCTTGTAGCTCATCATGGCACCATCGTTGTTTGCCCTCCATATCCTCAACCTCAAAAAGGGATGCATCAAGGAAACCCTAAATTACGAAAATGTCACCAAACCCAGCTCCACCGTCCAAGCATTGAATCCTTGTTGGAAGACATACATGTTCAACAACTTTGAATCTTCCCAGCAAAACTTGAATTGGAAAATGGTTTATGATTTGCATGTGGAGTTGTGGGATGTTTGGTCTGAAAGGGGATTAAGGTTTGTGAATTTTGTAAAGAGCTTGCTCTAAGTGAGAGTTTTTTCTTATTTTTTGTTCTGTGGTGATTTTTAGCCGCTAGTATTTAAATACCATTGACGATGGTATCTTTTAATTGACGGAAGAATTATTTTGAACCAATTCAAAAAGATAAAGGATTAAATTGATCATTTGGCAAAAAAAATTGAAGTTATTTTTGAAATTTTATTGTTTTTGAAATTTGATTTGGAGAAGTATCAAAGTTTCAACACTTCCAATATTTAATTTTCAGATGTATAGAAGAACACTTATAATTTCTAAAGGTTGTGTTACATATTTTTAAAAATTAAATTTCATTAATGTACAAATTTTTTATACACCTAAAATTTAATAATTTAAAAAATGAATTCAGCCACCAGTAGAGAAGGGCTTTGTTGAAATAAAATTGGAAAAAATGTATTTTTAATCTCTATACTTTCACGAATAAATTTAGTCTTCAAACTTTAAAACACATGTTAATTCATCATTTTTTATTTCTAGATAGACTAAATTTATATAATTTTTAAAGATTGAGGACTAAATTCATCAATATAAAAGTAAAGAGACTAGAACACATTTTCAATAAAATTTGATAAAAAAAAAAGGAAAGAGTAGTGTGCTTAAAATCAATGTGATTAAAATTGGACATTATCGACCAATTTAATTGGGAATTGGCTCCATGATTGGTCCAAAAATACATAAAAACCATTTGTTTAACAAACAGATATTGAACCAAAACAATCGGCCTTAAATCAACAATAACTAATAACAAGTTTAAACAAGTTTTGAAAAGCCAAGGGTCAGGTGTCTCAATATTTGGAGAAAACTTCATTTTATAATATGAAATTCTCATTTTTGTTGGATAGACTAGAGCTGTCAAAATGGGTTAGTCCGACCCATGAAAACTCACTTATTAGGTGAGCCAACTCAACCTAACCCACTAGAAAATGCTAGTCCGAGTCAACCCAACACAAGTTGGTGGATTAAACAGGGTCTACCTAAAATAAAAAAATAAAGAAAAATCATTTAAAAAATCCAACACAAAATATCTCTTTTTTATTTTTTTGAAAATCATATTAATATATTGTCAAGGGAACTAACAACAATGTAAAAAGTCACCAGCAAAAACCCCTAAAAAGTGAGTGAGGACAAGTGAAGTGAGTTTTTTAGTACTTAGGCAAACTCACGGAGCAATCCGGCCCACCAAAGGTTCAACCTGATGGGTCGTGTCATAGGTGGGACAACCCAATTTTTTGTTATTATAGGAAAAAGTTATTTTTTCCCCAACCTACTTTGGACAAAACCCATGGTAGGCTAGGTTAGCCCACAATCAACCCATTTTGATGGCTCCAGGATAGACTATCGATGTGATATTTTTACTTTGCCAAAATAAATGAAAGTCGATCACAATGTGTATAAAATGGATAGATCCTGAGGTATTTCTACAAGCTTCAACCTTAGGTCATCTTTGAGACTAATCCTGGGTCTGAGCCTTAGTCACATTTAATCTCTTCACCCCTCTCCCATAGATTGATTATGTGAGAATCGTACCTAGGTCTCCCCCACAAACTTAAAAGTCAACAATGCAAAGCAAAGCAAAAGCATTATAACCAAACTGTAAAGGCAAAAGTCATAAGAAAAAGGGTTGAATTATGATTGAAAAAACTTTCACAATTTTTTTTTTTTCAAAATAGACAATACTTAATAGACTTAAAAACAACCCACAATTAGTATAAAGAAGATATAGAGAAAAGGCAAATGCACATAGAGATTTATACAAGTTTATCTTTACCACTAAGATTACGTCTAATTCTTGACAACCCACCAAGCTCCCACTATCTTTTAACAAAAAATAGAAGTATTTTTCACTGTCATTTCTAGTTCGTACACAAAGCTTATGCCCAAGCTTTTTACAACCCAATTATTTTTTTCTACCAAGGCACTTCTGGCTTTAAACAAATTTGCAGATTTGTAGAAAGAAGGTGCACACAAACAAGGCTATCATCTAACAAACGAATATCTAACTTAAGCACAATGTCTTTCTTCTCTCAGGATAGACAAGTTGTTTTGGGAGCTTTTTACAACTTAAAAAACAATTACAAAGAAGCGCTTTGTAAGAACCCTCACTATGGCGCGGTTGGCGCTAGATCCCGCGCGGTTAGTGCCGGGATTGTTCAGCAGAAAATCCTATAAGGGTTGTGGCGCAAGTAGCGCCAGGGCTGGCGCTGATGGCGCCAGACCCACTAGAACTTGACGCCCAGAGCGTCAGAGCCACGCGAGGGGCGCCAGATGTTTTTCCAGCCCGCGTGGATAGCGCCATGGGTGGCGCTGATGACACGGGAAGTGGCCTGAAAAACTAAGTTTCACTGGTTTTTCACGCGATCGGCGCCAGGTGTGGCGCGGGTGGCGCCACAGGTTCTGGAAGTTGACGCTGGGGGCGTGGGAGTGGCGCTGGTGGCGCCACATAAACCGCCATGGTGGCGCGGTTAGCGCCAGAGGTGGCGCGATCCGCGCCAGACCTCGGGCAGGCCCTGTATAAAGGGCAGAACGCGTTTTGCTGAAGGAGAAACCTCTTTTTCTTCCTCCCCACGCCCAGGACCTCCATTAGAGCAAGCCCAAGCTTCCTAGGACCTTGTATGTTGGCCTAAACACCTCCCAAAGACCTATAAGCTTGTGAGAATCACTTAGGAAGCTTGAATCCTTCATCCTTTACCTTGAAAAACCTCTTGTGAGTGAGAATTCCTTTCTGAAGGAAAAACTCTTGAACTTGAGTCTAGCTGAGACCCAAGGCTTAGAACGGACTTCAGAGCTAAGGGAAGCTGCAAGTTTCTCCGGTTGATTTTGAATTTGGGGTTTTCTGAGAATAGTGACCCATATGTGATGGGGCTTGAATTAGCCCAGGGTCCTGTAGAGAAACTTGTTCAGAGCTTTGTAGTGATGAAGGATTAGCTTTCAGTTTTTGGATTGGTGAATTTTGGATATTGGCTCTGTGGATGCATGTGTGGCTGTGTGATAGTCACTTGTGATGGTTAACTAACATGCTAGAGCCTTGATTATGTTTATCCTGAGCCTGAGAGGCTAGCGGAATGGTGCCTTGGTTGAGGCTTAGACCATTCCAGTCGTATGTTGAATTATGAGGCTGAAATGAGCTGGTGCTCAGTCATGTGGTTGCATTGAGTCTGGGAGGATGATGTGTTGCAAACACATCTAGTTTTTAGTATAGTTTTTAGGTTAGAATTTAATTAAATATGTAAGAAATAGAGTAGAATTAGGCTAGTTTAGTATTTTAATTACTTAGAACTAATTTCAAGACCATTTGAGCATTTTGCAGGTAAAAAGGAGGAAAATCAAGCAAAAAGAGAAAAATAAAAGTGAAGACTCACGCTATTAGCGTGAGAATTCACGCTACTAGCGCCAGTTGCAGGGAAATAGGAGCTGAGCTCTCGAACAAGTCACGCTATTAGCGTGAAATCCGCGCCATCAGCGTGAAGGAAACCTGGAACTCTCGAACAAGTCACGCTACTAGCGTGAATGACGACGCTAACCGCGTCACATTATTGAGAAG
>PYAF01004029.1:76284-98929 GCA_007407185.1 Glycine tomentella | reverse complement strand
AGGTTTCACAATTATAGAAAAGATTTATCATATGTGCACAGTAATTTAACTTAACAAATCAGTCAAGTAAAAGAGGAGGACTCAAAAGGGATTGCGCCTGACTACAATTCATCATCCATTGGTAAACTTAACTCAATTTACTGCATTTGTTTAATTTCTGTTTTACAATTCAACAACCAATCAATCAACAACATTCTCTGTGCGTAAATTTCTGTTTTACTTTCAATCACGACATTTCTTTTACTGTGAAAATTACCCCAATCCCTGTGGAGACGATAACTCACTTACTCACTTTATTACTTGTTAACGATCGGTGCACTTGCCGTAATCACGCAATAGAGGACTCATATGCTTGGAACTCGGCCTTAGTGGATCTTGTATATGTGTCTGTGATGGCCTAGTGTGCGCTAGGCTGAAATGGTTGAACCCTAAGATAGGGGAATTCTGAATATGCTATGTATTGCTGTGATTGAATGCCTGTGAATTGGTTTTGATATTAGTATATGCCTTGATTAGGGCGTGATTTTGAAACTGTTGGTGGCGGGAGCCACAGACTAGGGAAGGAATTGTAGAGTGATACCTTGCCAGGTAAGTTCTGAGTCCTTGGGGAATGATTCCCACTTGGTTGCACACCACACTCCGGAGGAGTGGTGGTCATATTCATAATGCATGCATTGATTGTTGCATACTTATATTACTATATGTGAAATTATACCTGGTTGTGCTATGAACTGTGAATGGCATTGAGGGATTCTCTGCCATGTATTGAGGGCATTGAGGGATTCTCTGCCATGTATTAACGGCATTGAGGGATTCTCTGCCATGTATTGAGGGCATTGAGGGATTCTCTGCCATATGGAACGACATTGAGGGTTCTCTGCCAGGACATTGAGGGATTCTCTGTCATGTGGAACGACATTGAGGGATTCTCTGCCAAAGCATCGAGGGATTCTCTGCCATGTTTGTGGAATAAATAACTGCTCATGTGTATGAGGGTCAGAGGACCAGGCCAGTGTGCCAGATTTGATATGTGTGCTTGTTTGATGTTTGTATTGTGAATTGTGGGCCAGGGTGGGGATGATTTCCGTAGGACCCTGAGCTTACTGAGATATGTATCTCACCCCGTATGGGGATTTGTGATTTCAGGTGACTCTTCAGGCAGAAGAGAGCAGTCTCAGAGCAGGAGGCCCGAGTAGAGACGTTTCTGCTTGACAGAAAGCAGTAGATGGAGCTCGAAGGCTCAGTTTTGATTTTGTTTATGTTTTGTACCCTGATAAGGGTTGTATAATTTTGTATACCATCGGTGAGGGCAGTTATTCTTTTGTATCACCACAGTGTGGTGAAGACATTGATATATATATGTACAGAACTATTTATGATATGTTTATGAGATTCCTCCTGAGTTCAGTTGTTGTATTTATGATTTTCTGCCTATGTATCCTTTTATCTGTCTAATTTGTGTATGAGATGAGAATTGTATCAGCAGGGGCGTGATTATGTGCCTTATATGTATGTTGTTATATGTTTGTTCTATACATAATAGATCAAGAAAAGCGATTCTGTGCTTCCGCTGAGTTTTAATTGATGTTAATGACGTGCTAAACTGATATTATTAATGATAACGCACCGGAGGCCTACAGGGTGTTACACGCTTGAGGTAAAAGAGAATATGCAATTCAAAATAGTGTTTCATCTCTTCAAAACTTCTAGTATTTATAGGCTTTCTCAGTAAGTATCTGTTGTCTCTAAACAATCTTCAAATGTGTCTAATGTTGCATCTAAGGAAGATGTCAAATGGAGCATTAAATGCAAGTCCCTTTTATTATGACAAACTACTCTGTTTATCTTTCTTGAGTCACACTCCTGCATAGTCTTCACCCTGGTCACATCAACTTTAGCGCAACAAGTCTGTTACAGCAGTGCCGCATCTTTTCAAGTGAAGAGAAAGGTTGATCTTGACTATTCTCTCACTTTTTTTCACTTCGACATATCCTAGGAAGGATGTTTGAACAAAATCTGCAAAAGAAATCACAAATACAAAGCATTAATTAATTTAGTCTTAAATGCTTTCCAGAACTTAACATTTGTTTACTATCATCTGATCCATCAGCAGATACAATGCTTTGGTCTATTGGCATATAAGACGCAACTTTAAAACTTAGTGTTTATTTGCATCTAATTAAATTTATCTAAGGTTCTAATTGGTTTTGACTCAACATACACGACTTGAATATATCCCTAACATTATGTCACTTTTATTTTTAGTTTCTCAAATTCAAATTCCTCTTTTTATTTCTTACTTTCGAAACGTTTTTTTTTAATTCTTGGTGCAATAAATAATTGTCACTAAATATAGATATAAACCGTAAAAAATTTAGTCAAGAAAGACTAAAAAACAATTTTTAAAAGTGAAAGGATTAAAATAAATAAATAAATTTTGGACAAAAATTTAAAGTTACCCAAATTTAAAGAACCGAAAGTGTCTTATCCGAATGAATCACAAACTACTGACTTTAGCTCTCTTAGTCACTTTACCAACACCATGTTCCTTCTTCCCTCCCCTTCGTCCTCCTACTTAATGAAGCACCAGAATCACAATGCTCTCTGGTTTCGAGGACTCCCTTATAGTAGTGGCAAGCAAACACGGCACATCCGGTGTGCGAAGAGAACCGGAAAACAGAGGTACCCGTCGGAGAAGAAGAGGCTGAGGACAAAGCAGAAAGAGCTCGTATCCGATTCCAAGGAGAAGAGCAAGTTTGAGGGCACATGGAGGTTCTTCAAGCTCGCCGTTCCACTCGATCAAGACCCTGGCAAAGACACTCTCCATGTCTCCGATGCCCTTCTCCAACAAATCGCCACAGTTCTCAAGTTCCCGGTATTGAAAAAACGACCTTCCTCATATATATATATATATGTGTGTGTGTGTGTGTGTGTGTGTGTGTGTGTGTGTGTGTGTGTGTGTGTGTTTTAATTATTGGGGTGTTTGTCAGGTTGCTTCGCTGTTGCCACCAGAGGCTTTCACCATTGTTAGGAAGTCCTTTGATGCTAGGAAGGTATTGGTAAATATTTGGCATGGCTATGTGCAATCTTGTCATGGATTAATTAATGAGTTTTTTGGTTGATATTTCAATTCTGTGTGTGTCAAACAGTAAACTAAATGCGGCTAATTTCAATTTGGATTGTCATAATTGAAATCATTGCTTTTGCATCCTCTTATTTTGTTTTGCTGATGCTTTTTTAGAAATTAAAAGAGCCCAAATTTGTGCATACTGTGGACATGGATGTCCAAAAACTCATCAGTCTGGAGCCTCGTTGTTGGGACTTTATTTCTCGGCTGGAGCCTAAAGTTGGCCTTGTCGAACGTGTGCATGATGAAAGAGATTTTGGTGATCTGCCGAGTATCATTCACGACTGTAAAGAAAATAAGAAAGTTGCATTGAAAGGGGAAAATGGACATTGCATTTTCTCAACAGAGTTGTACAAGAACCAGGCTACGAGTAAACCAAAAATTGCAGTAGTGGGAAGTGGGCCCTCTGGCCTATTTGCTGCTCTTGTTCTTGCAGAGCTAGGTGCAGATGTTACTTTGATAGAAAGAGGTCAACCAGTAGAAAAAAGGGGGCGTGATATTGGTGCTCTTGTAGTTCGTCGAATTTTAGAATTGGAAAGTAACTTCTGCTTTGGAGAGGTTGTACCTTGCTTCTTGATTTATTTTTTTTAAATGATGCTTTGTTGTCTCTATATGATAAACATGATTACATCATTCATCACGTTTGACTTAAAAACGAGTTTGTTTTTGGATGTCTTAGTCTTACAAGTCTCATCCACTAGGTTCTGACAAATATGGAATTTTGTTTTTTCAAAAGAAATCATGGAAATATTCTTTTGTTTCTAGTTGCTACAATTTGAGTTTTCTCCACAACCGTCGACAGACAAGGAGATTATTACAAGATGTTGTTTGAGTTAATGGAAATTAAGTGCACCTTTTAGTTGCTCATATAGCCTGCAATATTTATACATTTCTAAGACTTTTTGAAATGCAGCTGAAAATCATAATTGGAGTTTTAAAGATAGTTGGCCAGCACATTTGTAATTCTTGTGATGCTTTTCATTCATCTAGTTTTTCTCTCACATGAGTCTGCTTGTTTTTTTACTGTCATTTATTAAGGACTTATGTGTGGCAGGGTGGTGCAGGTACCTGGAGTGATGGAAAGTTGGTAACCAGAATTGGACGCAACAGTGGCAGTGTCCTTGCGGTTAGTTTCCTTATGTAGTATTTATGAAGTTGATATGTGCATCCTGTGTATGTGTTAAATTGATCTATTTTTCTTGTAGATTTATTAAGAAAACAGTGCTAACTGATAAATGGTTTATTTCTACCCATTTTTTATGTTAAAATCAGACACAGTAATAATTTGTGATGATTATAAATGCATGGTGTTTGTTGCCTTTGTCTGTAGTCCTTAGATCAAATTTACTAATTATATACTCCAGTATTAATTCCATTATCAGGTAGTATGTTTATGCTTAACTCAACTCATTTACTGAAAGAAGAAAAAGATATCTGTCCAAAATTGAATCAATGCTTTCAGAAAGCACAGTATGACTCTTAAATTTTTGTCTACCTCTAAAATCCCTTTTGTCTTGATATCATTAAGAAAATTTGAAACAACATTCTTTGCCCCTGTTATAATTGTTACTTATGCCATACTTATATTGAGATATTTGAACTCCTCTTTTCTCAAATAAATAGGCTGCATGACTAGTAATATTTGGGGATTGGGGTATTTAATGGAGGACTTCAACCAAATATCAAGTGCAGGATCCATCATCCATGCTTTTAACCCTTTGTCCTGTCTTCAAGCCATGCAATTGGTTCGAGATATTGAGACAGAAATGATCAAAATTAATCTGAGACTGGTTGTTGCACTGGGAAGTCTAATAATTGGCAATGAAACAGCATTGAGTTTGAAGTTTGGAGCAGGGATGCAAAATTGTGAGAAAATTTCTGTAACTGCTGCAACCCAGTTGAATAGTAGTTGGAATGGGAGAAATGACATAAATTATGGTTTAGAGGCTGAGTCTTTCACAAAACAGAGATCTTGCTTCCTCTTTGATGTCTATAGGGAGGAAGAATGAGGGGATCAAAGGAATTCATGAATCCTAGACTTCTGAGCATTCATAAAATAAGCACTATTCATGAATCTTCTGAACATTCATAAAAGATCCGTTTCCAACAAATAATATATTTTATTGGCTTATCAATTGTCCTATCAATGTGGCAATGCCTATCCTATATATCTTACTGAGTGGTTGACATGATGTCTTCTTTTTAGGTTATGAGAACTCTAGTGCATTTTGGAGCTCCAAAACAGATATTGATTGATGGAAAGCCTCACTTAGGAACAGATAGGTTGGTTCCTTTACTTCGCAACTTTAGGCAACATCTGCAAGATTTGGGTGTGAGTTCCAATAACTTTCTTGTGTTCAAAATAAATTCATGTCAGTATAGTTTTCCTTGCAGTTGTCTTCATTTGTCCAATTAACACTGCTGGTTCTTTTTTCTAGGTCACCATAAAGTTTGGGACAAGAGTAGATGATTTAGTTATAAAAGATAGACATGTTCTGGGGGTTATGGTATCTGAGTCAGCTGATAAATTACATTTAACAAGTCAGAAGATGGAATATGATGCAGTTATTCTGGCTGTTGGTCATTCTGCTCGTGATATATATGAAGTGCTTCTTGCTCACAATGTGGAATTAATACCCAAAGATTTTGCTGTGAGTTTGTATTGATATACTATATTAATCTTTATTTCAATTTATTTAAAGTCGAGATGCTTATTTGTATTAATCTGATAGGAGTAATAGGTGGGGGGAAATGTATAGTAGGAGGGTGTAATTAGCTTTATGACAGTTATAATCAGTATAACTAACTGTTAGTTAGTTATA
Source organism: Glycine tomentella (assembly GCA_007407185.1). Lineage (NCBI taxonomy): Eukaryota > Viridiplantae > Streptophyta > Magnoliopsida > Fabales > Fabaceae > Glycine > Glycine tomentella. Next base: position 92,980 of record PYAF01004029.1, on the reverse strand, counting down.
ACAGATTAGGGAAAGCTTTAAATAGAGAGACACTAACTGAATAGGGTACCTGGTTAGTATTAGGAGGTTAGTGACCTCGAAATCACTTGTATGCAGGAGATACATTCTCCAATTCATCAATAAAACAGTTTCCATTCTTTTTCGGCCTAGTCCAGTGTCTATCATAGTCTTGCTCACTGTGGCTTCTTCAGTACTGGCATGCTTCGTGTATAATTTATGCTTGATTCAGGTGGATTTATTTTATTTAGATTACATTTGACATTAAGAATTATATATTATTCTCGTCTTTCCCATTTTTATGTCTTACATTTGAAGGAACCGGTTTTGAAACCCTAAAGGATTGAAAATCTAAGCTGATGTTTTAGCGTTGGTGGTTGTTGATAATTATAACATTTTGGAGCATTTTGAACCATATCAAAGTAATACTTGGTAAATCCTTGAGTGACTAGGAGAATGGCCTACATTTATGTTACCTTGTCCTATCTGCACGGTCACTTCTGATGAACAATGGTTTTGTTTTATTGCAGTGAATTATTTTTATTTATTCTATATAAATGCTGCAGTGATTTAAATAGATTTACTGGATATTTCAATTTCCTTTTGATGGGGGTTGGATATTTAACACAATGATAGAGATGCCACTAAATTGACCAAATTCAATTTTAGTTGATATAAAAGGAATTTCTATTAAGTAAAGAACAGTACAAAGCAAGAGGATGAGACATCCTCACAAGATACGTCTTTCGCAATTTCCTATACAAATTAGTAAAAAGAAGAAATGAAAATAGAAAACATTTTCTCAAACCATAGGACCCAACAGGTTGAATCTTGTAACAAGGCATGATGCTACTCTCTTCATGTCTGACACAGAAAGCCCCTTATATTCAATGAGCAGAACACCACTGACAAGCTGAAACAATAACCTTGTCCCAAATCTGGAGCTGAAGTTCCCTTTGAACTTTCTAGCTTTTCCTTTCTGGCCATAGATACCAGAGAACCTTCTTTATGGAAACTGAAACCTCTAAATTCAGTAAGTAGAAACCAACATAGAAAATCCTTGATTGACCAATTCACATCTGTTATCATTATAAGTTATAACATCATGCACCCTGTTCTGGCCCATATGTAATTTTGTTTTTCAGTTGAATAAATGATCATATAATGTGATGTTTGCTATGGAAATTGTTTTTGTCATGATTTTCTTATTTTTATTGCTTTTTACATTGGTTACAGGTAGGGCTACGAATTGAGCATCCTCAAGAACTAATAAACAGCATACAGGTTTTTATCTAGTCGAATTGTTTCAACACCCTTGTTGTTTTTTATTAGTGTTAACTATACTGATGACAAGTGCTCCATATTGCTCATGTAATATAAGAATAGAGTCCCAAATGTCATTCCCGCAACAACTTAGTAGTAACCTTTAGATTCTCAAAACCCTTGTGTTATCTAGAAAATTGAAATTGAGTTAAGAGATTATGCAAGTAATTTAAAAGTGAAATTAAGAGGAATTAAACTGTGATTTTGAAACAACAGAAGAACTCTCTAATGGCTCTATGGTACCTAGAGCTGGGGTTCACTTGTATTCAATTGTTAATTTGTATTTTCTATAATTTGATAGTTAACTTCAGAAGTCAATACCTCGGCTAATTCTGTTAGCAATCAATGGTCATGACTCTTGAGATACTAATAATCTATTCTCAATTTAAATTCCCTATTTCCTCATTTAAGGAAATGAGTTAAATAAAACAAGCACGAACTATTAAGATGTTAAATGACTTTATGGGGCTATTTCACTTGATGCATTCTAAACAGATAATTTCAAATGAGCTAACTTCCCACAATGCATAGTATTGTAAGTCTGAATTCACAATCCAGCTGGTGCAGAATTATTGTTAATTTTGTTATTGCATTATCATATTGATCACGAATAGGGAACAAATGTTTTAGGTTTGAGGATAGAGTTTTCTTCTCCATCTTTTGTTATAATCTGAAACTGCCTTAGTTGGAGCTTAGTTGCTTATTGAGTGAGTTCTTTTTTTTTTTTTTTTTTTTTTTTTTTTTTTTTTTTTTTTTTTTTTTTTTTTTTTTTTTTTTTCTTATCTTCCCCTTTCCATAATGGGAAGGTATACGCTAAGTTATTATAATGTTTTATGTTTTACTATAATTCTCCTGCTTCATAAGAACTAGGACCACAATAAGTTTATCATGTTGACAGTCCTGTCAGTGATCTACAATATATTAACTATTAATCACAATCATTTTTTATTTTGGGGAGGAATTTATTTCATTGCTACAAATTTTTGGGGGATGGAAGAGATAATCATATCCCTTCCCCTTACCTGCGCATAGCGTGGAGCCTCCGGGCGATGGGGTATGTAGTTTTTTTTTTTTTTTTTTTTTTATAGAAGAGATAATCATGATAACTTCATACTCAAATGTGATGTAGTAATTAACTTGTTCTGTATTAGCAGAAGCTTTTCGTTTGTAATAAAAGCTATTTCTCAGACATATTTATCTATTTGTCATGATTAAGATGCATGCAATTTTTTTCATTTAAATGTGTAGTATGCTGAATTGGCTTCTGAGGTTTGTCATGGACGTAGTAAAATTCCAGTGGCCGATTACAAAGTTGCCAATTATATTGACAAGGAGGATTTCAATGGCGTATCTGATTCAGGGGTGGCAAATCGTAGTTGCTACTCTTTCTGCATGTGTCCAGGTGGGCAGGTAGGTGTTCTCATTTTACTTGTATATCATATATCATTTTAATTGGAAAATGACCTCTTTATGGTGCTGAGTCCATGCACATAATGTCATGGTATAGATATTTACTGATTGATTTACCAAGGGGGAAGAGGGAGGCGTGTCTGGCACATTTGTATCATTAAACTATTATTTCAGTATCTTAATTTACCTCAGCCATTATCAGATGTCATCAACTGGTACTGAACTACAGAAAATTGGAACTTTTAGGTTGTTCTCACTAGTACAAGTCCATCAGAAATATGCGTCAATGGTATGTCATTTTCTCGGCGAGCATCTAAGTGGGCAAATGCTGCACTTGTGGTGACTGTCACAACAAAGGATTTTGAAGCTTTGAATTATTATGGTCCTCTTGCCGGGGTCAAATTTCAGGTAGGTCTGAATTCTGTTAATCCTAGTTTTGTGTTGTTGTTAGGATGTATAAGGTATAAAATGAGATCTGAATAAGGACAACTGTTAGTCAGTTAGTCCATCAGTTAGTTCGTTAGATTAGTTTAGTTAGGTGGAATTGATTATGAATAGTATTAGGGGAAAATCAGATCAGACTGGATCATTATGTGAATTTGGCAGTGTTTTTTTGAAAGGAGAAATCTTTTGTGAACGGGAAACCCTTGAGGAGATATCTCCTAATCTCAATAAAACTGGTCAATTTCACTGTTTCTTTATATCAATTTATTTTTTCTCTTTTCCTGGTTTGTAGCTGTTCCTATGATTTTTAGTATTTAAACTATGTGTTCTACTGTCCTTTGTTGAAATTATGGGGATTTTAGGGTAGGGAAGAAATATATAAATATTATTTGCATTGCTTATAAATAAAAGAGTCTGTAATTATTTGTCTTAGAGTTGTAGTAAATACAGGAAATAGGGAAAGCCTATCAATAAATGCATGAAATAAGGACAGTTGATTACTAATAATGATGTAATTACGCTAAATATTTAACAGCATTAATTATGCTAACATCCTTCATTTCTTTTTTCATCTTTATTATTATCAAAAGCAAAGTGTGAAGTTAAATGTGGGATCTTTTGTCCAGTTATTTTATTAATAAATCTTTCTTTCATTCCATAGAGCCATATTTCAATCCTTGAATTATTAAATAACAGAATATGTAAATCTAGTTCCTGTTTCTCTGGCCTTTCAGCATAGGTGCCATGAGAAATGGACCAATATGTTCAGATGGAAATTGTTCAACTAGTTTGTCAGTGTTTTGATGTTATAAATTGACTGTATCTCGGTTTTATCTAATACTTCTATTATTTAGAGAGAGTTCGAACAAAGAGCTGCTATGATGGGAGGTGGAAATTTTATAGTGCCTGTCCAGACAGTTACAGATTTTCTTGAGAACAAGTTGTCAGGTAAAATTATCGACCATTACCTTTTATTTATTATTCCCAGGTTCTCAGCTTATAGATGAACTTAGCTTGATTAGTTTGTGCCAGTAACATCTGTACCCCCGTCAAGTTATCGATTGGGTGTGAAGGCAGCAAACCTCCATCAACTATTTCCCATTCATGTAACTGAAGCTTTGAAACATTCACTTGTAACATTTGACAAGGAGGTTTGCAGTTTCCCATGTTCTTCAAATTAGTCTTTTATAAATTTATCCAGCAAAACTACTATGGACATTTTTTTCATTCAGACTTCTTAACTTTTCAGTTACCAGGATTTATCTGCAATGATGCTCTCCTTCATGGTGTAGAGGTAATAAAAATACATGCTATTCATTTTGGTTTGGTCTAATATCAATATGTTCTACTGTATTTATGGATTTACCAAACTTCTGCAAATTTTTCCCCTGCTTCTGCTTCTTGCTTCAGTCTGCTGTTGTTGGTTAAAACTTCTGCACAAAGCAAGTGATTATCCATACTTTGGCTTCAGAACTGTTATTTGTTTGTGCTAAACAATGTTTTGGTTCCAGACTAGGACTAGTTCCTCAATCCAAATTCCACGCTATGGTGACTCTTACGAATGCACTTCGGTAAAAGGACTATATCCAGTTGGTGAAGGAGCAGGCTATGCTGGTGGGATCATTAGTGCAGCAGTAGATGGAATGCATGCTGGTTTTGCTGTGGCAAAAAAATTCAGCTTGTTTCATGGAGATGTTGAGTCTGTTCTGGGCAAGGCTCAAAATGTTGGAGTTGTCAAGTACTAGGAAGATCTAAGTTTCTTCAGACACTGTCTTTGGTGGGAGGAACGCCAACTTAAACAAGTTATCTTCTACATTTTTGGTATATTGATCAGCTGTAGATATTAGAAATGGTTCCATATTGCTGTTACACAACTGAATTTTTGAGGTAATATTTGTTTTTTTTTTTCCTTGTCCAAACAGAGTTGTCAGTTTCAGCTTGTGGTGGAAGAACATTGATGATAATTGCCACATCTATCTCTGTCATATTTGCTAACTAGGTTGTCTTCCAGGCTGGTGAGCCGAGATAGGAATTATCATTTTCAACATTCATTTAGGTGGCTGTCCTTGACATAAATTGAATAGCATGCCAAATGTTCGCTTGCTGCCAGGAAGTTGATACTTGTAGCAAGGACCTGTGAATATTGGATTCAGTGGCTGCAATTTAGGAAGATCACAAATTTGACAACATTTATGTGGCTACCCATGATATCTAGAAACATAGAATCTAGTATTTTACTAAAGCAATTGTAAACGGTGGCACCATTAAACTCGAGACGTATGCTCAAGTTCTCAGTAATATGTATCACAGTTTTTTTATTGAAAAAACATGGATCTATCATAGTACTGGTCTGCTCAATGTATTAGCAACCGAATTGACTGTTGCAAATAGTCCCTGAATCGGTTGTTTTCGGTCCCATACCATATCATGTTATTCAATTCAATCAAAATTGACTGTGGAATCAATCAAATTATGATTTAAAGCTAACATTGGCATATATAATCCAGCTTTTACAACAATGGGAACTAATGTCAATATGATCTTAGCTATTATGGGGAGCGTGCTTATAATGTTAGTAAATGTGTGTTAAATATGTTTGCCTTTTTTGTTTTAAATTATGGTATTCTCGTAAATTGTAGTTTGAGCAGCCTAGGTTCTACTAATTAAATAGATCATAATGAACGCGTGAATTTGGGTTCAAATCCTATTTTACCAACAAGTAATGAAGCAAGAGAAAATGTTTCCACAAACAGATCCACGAAATATAGCTCTTTTTTTATTAGTATGAAATGTAACAGACAGAAAGCTAAGGTCTAGGGAACAAAGTTCCCACTGCATCAGCAACTACACAGGGGCATCACATAGCTGGCATGAAACAAAAAAAGCTGAAAGGTAACAATGATTGAGCTCCTTTCGTCAACCAATCCGCACAAGAGTTTCCTTGTCTCAAAGTAAGCTTGAAAGAGATATCCCAAGAGGATTGCACTAGGGATCGAATAGTAGCAATGACAGCTTTTAACCACAATTCCTCTTGAAATGAGTTGAATCGAAAGAGTTGAATCTGTCTCACAGATTACACGCGAGTATCCAACTTCCTTGGCCACTTTAAGTCTATAGTAGATAGCATAAAGCTCAGTTGTGATGTTGGTTGAAAAATCATAGCTGCCCACGAAACCTGAAATCTAATGACCCAAATTATCACAGAGCACACCACCAAACCCAGATGGACTAGGGTTGCCAAAAGAACTTCCATCAATATTAATCTCAATGACATGAGGTTGGCGGAGGTTCCCAATTTACAAGAGTTGCCACTTGCCACCTTCATTCGTTGCAACTCTAGATGGGTGTTCTGATATGTAAACAGCAGAACCATGATCTGATTATGAGTGTACCAAGGAAACCAGATATTGTTGAAAATAGTTTCATTGTGCTCTTGCCGAATCATCCAACAAGAAAAGCCGAAGATGAGTTGATGTTTGCCTTGAATGTGATGACGTAACCAAGAAGTTGCATCCATGGTGTACAAAGATGGGGAAGAATCAAGCTGCATCATTCACCAAGTTTGTTGAGAAAACGGACAATCACGAAGAGTATGAAACCAAGTCTCATGAGCTGCTCCAGACCTCCGACAAGAAGGATCAAAAGAGATATGCCGCATAAAGCGGAAGAAGTTAGTAGGAAGGCTTCCTCTATTAGACAGCCAAAAGTGTTTAGTATTTTCAAGAAGCTTTGTTTTCCACACCTACGACCACGACTCTGCACAAGTAGAATGAAAAGCTAGCTCACCGTTCAACCACGCATAAGCAGATTTAGTATCATATTCCCCCGAGGATGAATGACTCCATGTGATAGTATTAGGCATAGCATAATTAAGGAAAAAGAGAGTCTCACGAATCTCTGCTGAGATATTTGTGAATAAAAAATCAAAGTGCCATTGGCCACCATGCACCCTAAGATGCAAATCCCTCTCATGAACCCCATCAATCTTCTAGCGCAAGTTTCCTCCTAACAACCTCAAATAAAACCAAAAGGAGCACTCCGCGCAACCAATACAAATTGAAAAGCCCGCTTTAAGATGAGCGAGACCTTCCATAATAGAGCACCAAGAATAGGAGCACCCTTTTGTGAGATCAAGATGCAACAAATTCGAGTGGCCAACATACTTGGCATAAAGCATTTTGACCCACAACTTGATGGGATCATGCATTGAAGCCCACACATGTATCCCTAACAACGCAATGTTCACCTAACGACATTTCCGAACACCCAAACCACCCTTTTGGCGTGATTTAGTAGTAGTGCCCCAGTCCACCCAATGATTATGGTTTCCACCCCAAATAAAACATCTCAGCCTAGAATCAACCTTATTGCAAATGCTATCTGGAATCCACAAGTTTTGCACTGTATAAGAAGGGATGCTGACAGAACTGAGTTAGCAAGAGTAACTCTACCAACACGGTTAAGGAGTTTACTCTTCCAACCAGCTATATTTTCAAGAAGGAAAGAAAAATCAGATTGTTTCGTTCAACCAACCAAAATCCCAAATACTTGCCTGGAGATGAGCGTGCTGGAAATCCAAAATAGATACAATTTTTTTATTTGGCTACAGGATACATTCTTGGAAACATAGAATTTTGATTTTTGAACATTCACCTTAAGACTAGAAGCAAGACAAAACATCCGGAAAACATCTTGCACCAATTTGAATTGAGAAATAGTTGCTTTAGTTAACAAGTAGTTATCAGCAAAAAAAAAAATAATCTTCGGGTTACCTCTTGATATAATCATTGAATTCCAATGTCCTTCAACCATCTTTTCTTCAATGAGAAGAGCTAATTTTCTTCATACAGAGCAGGAAAAGATATGGTGACATAGGATCACCCTGATGAAGGCCCTTGAGGGGTGCAAAAGAAGGTAACTTCTCATTGTTCCATTTCCGGGACAAAGAAGTAGCAATGGGTTCATAATCAAATCAACAATATTAGGAGGAAACCCAAAGTCACAAAGTGTCAACCTTAAGAAGATCCAATCAACATGATCATAAGCTTTTTCAAAATCAATTTTTGAACATAATGTATCTTGTCTTACTCATCTTCTTATTCTTATGCTTGTGATGGAAAATCTCCTGAGTTATAATGGCATTATCACAAATCCCCCTATTTGGAATGAAGTTGCTATGAGGAGGCCCAATCACCGAATCCAAATGCGGATGGGTCCAATTAACTAAGACTTTACAGACTAGCTTAAAAAAATGTTACACCAACCAATAGGACTTTAGAGACTAGCTTAAACAAATTGTTACACCAACCAATAGGCCTGGAGTCCCAAAAAGTAGGGTTGTCAAATTCTTTTATAGGGACAATCAAGTTTTCCACAAGTTGGGGGAACCAAACTAGTAGGGAAGATATTAGATATCATACTCCAAATGTCATTCTTGATGTGGGGCCAATAAGTTCTAAAGAAAATTGGATAGAAACCATGTTAGCCAGGAGCTTTGTAAAGGTTCATAGCAAAAAGAACATCCTTGACATCCTTGTTGTAAAGGTTGGAAACCATGTTAGCCTGGAGCTTTGTAAAGGTGAATCTCTAACTATTTGTGCATACCTCGAATGTGGCCTTCTAGAGTTATTTTTCTTTAAAAATATTTCCAAAAACATCCTTGTTGAAAACAATGGAATCCTCTTGGATCTTCTTCAATTTAGCTATAGCATCAACATTAGTATTCCCCTAAGCCAGGGAAAGAATGTTTTTATATTCAAGATGAGATATCAATGCAGCCTGAAAGTGTAATGAGAGAGCCTTTAAAGCATCAAACTTACAATAATAGAGAATAAGAGGGTTATGGTCCATACTGTGAGGGATAAGGACCTCCAAAGCATTGGGGAAAGTTATTCTCCGGTTCATATTAGCCATACATCTGTCTATTTTATTTTTGGATATAGAATCCTGCATGTAACACCCTAAAAATCCCGCAACTCAGTTTCTAGTTTTATCTATGTGACTTAATTTTAGATAATTACATTTAATTACTAATGCTCATGAAATGACTTATATGGCAATAAATATATGTGATTATGGTGGTAAAAAATAAAATAAAGTGCTTAATACCTATATGGTTTTATTGACTTGTTTAAGTGAGATAATTGCTAGAAATTAATTCTAGAGTGGATATTAATGAAATAATTTGAGAAAGGTTAATTTAATTAATTTATAATGATATGACATTTAGAAAATTAATATTTTCATTTTAGGTCAATAATTAGAAAAAGGAGTAAATTGTAATTAATTAAAAATTGGTAGGAAGTGACACACAATAGATATTTGCAAGAGGGTCCTTAGGATTGCAAGCCCTATAAAAACACAAACTAAGGCCCCCAACCCTAAAAACTGGGAGAGGGACAATTTTTGTGTGTTCTAAGCGAAAAGGGAGGGATTTTGGGTGTTGTTTGGTGATTTTTAAGTCATTTCCCTTAATCTCTTCTATCTATCAGTCAAAGGTATGGGGAGTTTTCCAATCACCCTCATGAATCAGGCTGGTTTTGGTGTGTTTGGGCTGTTATGGGTGTCTTAAAACATGGAAATGACTTTGGTTTGAGTTCATGTCGTAAAAGGGTGAAAATGCTTCATTTTCTTATTTCAGCTGAGACCTATTTCAATTTTTTAATTTCATTTTGGGACATTTTAGAGGTCTTTGGAACTTGTCGAAACTATTCTAGATTTTTTTGAATACTCCTATTTTATTTCAATTTATCTTTCTTTTTTCCCAAATCTGTTAGTTATGATTTTTTAATTTTCATAATTTTTATGGGTTGAATTTGGGGAAACCAATTGGTACAAATCTCACCCTAGTCATGGGGAATTGCGACAAAAGTTGGCCAAGCTAGAAGATGAGTGGAAGTAAATGTAATGACTCAATATATTGAAACTGGACTCTTGGACAAAGAAGACATTTAATTTGGACAAAAATGGTTTTGCAATGAATTGGACTTGGGCGAATTTATATGTTGAACTATGGACATGTAGTAATGTATAGTATTTTTTTGAGAATTTTTTTGAAGTCAGAAACTATTTTCCATGAGTTAAATGGTGTGGATTCGATTTCCTAACAGTTGATGAAAAAAAAATGGATTTTAAACATTTTCCATGAGTTGTGAGTCTCTGAATAAATATATGTTGAAGTTGACATGTTAATGAAGCTATCTGGAAAGTAATTTGCAATTCTAAGCTAATTTAGTATTTTTGGGATTTTCCAAATAGTGATTTCAAGTTAGAGGACATAATACTTTTTTTAAAAAAGAAATAAATTATTATTTGATGTGAATTCATATATATGTAATTTTGAATTCACTATGATTTACTTTCATTACTTAACTGTCATGTTTATCCTATGAGCCTAAAAAGTGTGAAATCAAGGCATTAGATTTTGTGTGCATGATATTGTTTGATTCTTGAATAATGATTGTAGGGGATGGGGAATTGAGACATGTGTGGGTGCAAATGGACTCCGAAAGAAGGACATGTATGGAAATTAATAATTATTGACCGAGAAATTCATTATAGAAAGTAATAAACCATTGTGAGAAATGACATAAAATGTAATAAGATAGTGCAATCACAAATGTGGGTTCATGACAGAATGTGTGTTTGAATGCACGCATGTGATGTATGTTTTTATCTTGTTATTTGATTGTGAGGATTGAAGAAAGTGAAACCTTTTATTTTGGGGTCAAGTGTGACTGATAACAATGAAGTGACATCGAAGCGAGATGCACGCCGTTTGAGGATTGAGATGTATGCAACGTGTGGTCACGAAGATGAAGCGTATCTTGTGTGATATTCGACCATATCATTTCTTTGTCAGAGGTGCGAATGTGTGAGGAAATTGTGCCAGTGTAGGAAAGAAGATTGCTGTAAAAGGATCTATAAAATTATGAAGCATAGTCTCTTACCGTGGTGATAAGCGCCATATTTCAGTTAAAATCATGTTTCAGTGATGACACTTATCTTTTGATTTCATTAGCTTTATCTATGAACTTGCCCTAAAACCTAGTTAGTTTGTATTTAGTACTAGGATAAATTGTTTTCATATTTTGGAAGATTAATCCAATCATATTTTGCATTTTGTTAGATTTGAGGAATTCCGAAAGCTTCCGTACACTTAAAGCAAGCAAAAATGACTCATAACAGCAAACCTGGGGGTGCAGAAAGCAAATCAGGCCCAAAGACCTTTCTGGAAGTACCTTTAACTCGCCCAAGCGAGTGAATGTAGTGTATTTTGCTCGCTTGGGCGAGCAACAACTGCAAATGGGCCTTCAATTGGCCAAGTGGACGTGCAACTTGGGCTGCAAATTGGTCTTAACTCGCCCAAGCGACCAAACAAAGGCAAAAATGGTCGCTTGGGCGAGTGAACTCGAGCAGATCACCCACTATAAATACCCACGCACCCCCAAGGCAAAAGCATCCCTTGCAATCCAATTTTCTTCATTCCTTTGCTTCTCAATGCTTTTTCTTTAGCTTAGGTTCTTAAATATTATATTAGGTAGGTTAGGAAAGTGAGAGAAGTGAAATTTAGTGTGGAGACTCTGCCGGAAAGAAGCGGTGATGAGACCCTTCATCAATTCTTCTCTTAAGGAGGTTCTCTCCATGCTTGGTTAGTTTCTCTTATGAATTGGATGTAATCTTCTACTTTTAAATATCTCTTTTAATATTTATTTATGCATAAGTCTTTTCTATTTATTATTGATAATTTTGTTCCGTTCTTAATGCTTGATTCTACTTGATCACTAGTTTCATGAAATTGGATTCTAAGTTTAACTGGAAAGTACTCTTAGGATTTGAACTGAATAATTTTACTCTTTACGTTACATTGCTAGGAATAGAGCATAGCGTTTAGATTGCAAATAGCACGCGATTATGATTGTAATGCTGGGTTATTTACTTCATATGCGAGGGATCGATATTTGGTAAATATCCTTAGAACTCGATTGCGAGGAATTGATTCGAGGTTAATTAATGTGTGCATCAATAATAATAGAAAATGATTCATACATGGTAATATTAATTGGATACCAAGGTATGAATGATGAAACCCAATCCTACGCTTTTCTTTAGTTAATTAAAATCGTTTATTAGCTTCCGTAATCTTTCGTAATCTTTCGTTATTTCCGTAAAATCATCAAAACTTCGACTATACTCGTTGTACATAACTATTCAATTGTTGAATTCTATTTGGATTAACTGAGTAGCACAAGTCCCTGTGGAGACGAACTTTTATAAATTTTGTAACTTACAACGACAATTGGTACGTTTGCCAAAAATCTAACACGTGGCTATGGAAACCACATCAATCGGTGGGAAAATACCTGTTGGGAGTGTTGTTGAGGATGAAATACAATGAATCACACTAGAAGGGGGTTGAATAGTGTGTTAGATAAACGTTTTAGATCCTTTCACAATGGAAGTGATTTATAAACAAAATAATTCACAGAACCTATCATCCAATGATAGGTAGATTTTTACAACCAGTAATAGACTGTCGTCAGTGATTTATAAACATAATAGTTAAAAGAAATCAACGATGTGCCAATAATATGGCTTAAGAATATTATGATAAGATGAAGGACATTAGTAGAAACACTTAGTTTTATATTGGTTCACTCAACTTGAGTTACGTCCAGTTCTCCTGGATTTCACTAATCAAATTGACTACAACAAGTATTTTTCCTGTCACTAAGCTTACAAGTATTCTCTAGGTCACTACTGGCATAACCCTTACACTCCCCCTTAATATAAGATACTCAAGTATTATTTTATCACTATACAACTCTTGGCTTTCTCAAACAACTGTTTGAAAATAGAATCAGAAATTCCAAGACTCAAAGAGTGTGTTTACAATGAAAATATTAATCTTAGAATCGAACTTTACTAGGCAAAGAATAAACTCTTTAAGCTCAGTGTTTCTTTTGAAATATATCCTTTTCTCTTTGAGTTCTTGACTTGATCAGTTTTCTCTTGTTTTATGTCTTTCTTCTTTTCTCTCTTCATTCTTGAATGTTCAAATGAATTTCTTTTTTATAATTGTTGAAGGAGAAGATCTTCACTGGGATCAACGCATTGAATATTTGATTGTTTTCAGTCTTTATGGCACAATGACAATTGGAGGTGAAAATCTTTCTAAATAAGGCCAACTCTGCACAGTTCCAGTAGTGGATCCTTCTTGAATAAATCCTTTCTAAATCTGTCTCAATCATGCTAGATTCAAACATTAGTTTTAAATCAAGTAATAAAGAACAATTTAAAGTAGGCATATTATAGTATGAACGAATCCACTCGTAATTGGACTACACTTATAAAAGAAATAAATATTTATGCAAGTGTTTAGGTGTCCTTTTGGACATATGATAAGAGCATAGTGGATGATCCACTATTTTTCAACATTTGTTCTATTAGAAGTGCATTGGACGTTGGATATTGCTTTTTAAAAGCAGGTACTAAAGGGAATGAATGGATCAACCAGTAATGGATTGTCCAGTTCTAACAGAGGAGTTCGTCCTCAAAGCAATGGATGACCACAAAGTTGTATTCGGGAGATAATTACATGGCATGATTGTCCTAGGTGATGTGGCACTGAGTTGTGACTATAGATCATATAAGCTAACTCGACAACCCCAAAATAGTATGCGAGCCATCATCAGTTGGTGAGTATGACATTGTACCGTGGTGAAGGTGTACTCACAACAATCATCTAGCTTAAAAGCATAAGAATGTTGTGTTTTAGGAGTTCTGGTGGTAGTGTGCTCGTGTGAAATAAGATTTGTAAGTTGACCTATGGGATAACGAGTGAGACAGAGAGTGTGACTTTAGTATGTATATGTTTTATTTGTGGTATGCATTATTTGTGACCTAAGGGTCATCTGTTGCGAAGACTTGGATGATTGAGGGATATTGGTCCCACTATGAGAAGTATCATTCAGATGACTTTGTCGAACTCCTCAAAGCTTATGTGACAAGGTTAGATAAGCTAGAAGTGTAACACCGTATTTTTCATAATGTCTAATTGATGGAGGTCCATGGCAAACTAAAGGTCTAGAAGAAGAGCTTGAAGCACTTCCTTTGGTGGACTTTAAAGGACCCATGACAAGGGCTAGAACTCAAGCACTTCAAGACCACATCAAGGCTAATTTGGACAAGCATGAAGCACACCAACTCATGGATAACAAGGGCTGGATTTTGATGTCTCAAGTCCAATTTAAATCCATAAATTCCAGCACTTGTTAGTAGCAAAAATAGTTGTAATAAAAAGGATTTTTAGTGCATTTGTGTATAGCATTGTAGGTGCACTTGTGTGTGAATTATGGGTTGCACTTAGAGGCTGAAAACTGCACCTTAAGCCTTAAAATACTGCACCTTTACACGAATTGGTTCAGCCAAGGTTACCTTAGGGAAGCTTGCATTTAGGCTCCATTAGTTGCATTTCAAAGCTTCATTTTAATTTGCATTTCCCTTACATTTGCTTTGTAATTTCGTGGCCTATAATAAACTGGTCCAAAAACTGTTGTAACTAACTTTGAGTTCATTAATACAATTCTGAAAATCGTGTAGAGTTTATCTCTTGTTCTTGTGCAAGAACCTCTTGTTTCTTATCAATGGTTTCTTGCAATTGTGGCGATTCTTCCTAGGCTTATTGGAAAACTTTTTCCATGGTGTCATCCCTCTTCATCCCTTACCTTTTCCATCTTCCATAGTTGAAATTAAAAAGCTTACAAACAGACCATGTTCCACGTGAAAGCTGGACAAATTTGTATTCTTGAGAAAAGCTTGAAGTTTGGGTTTCAATGCAAGGTAGATTTGGAAAATTCATGGCTAATGGGTTCAGCCATACATCACTAATTAAGTGGTTTTAATTATTTATCAAGTTAGTTAAATTTAAATTAAGTGCTTGAAGTAAATTTATTATTCATGTGATGATGTTTTGCTTATATTTGTGTGTGCTTAGTGAGTTTGGGCCTAAACAGATGGAGCTTGATGTATGTTAAAGGGTGGGTGTGCTTAGAGAAATCCTACTTGAGGTTTGGTGTTGGTGATCAAATGGGACCTTTTTACTTCAAGCACTTAATTTAAATTTAATTAAACTTGATCAAATGGAGGCATTTGATGTTTTTTGGCTGAGTTATGGAGTGGTAAGCACCTTTTCTTCCTCACTAGGGTACCATTTTCATTTTTCTCATAGAGCACCCATGGGAGCTCATGAGAAAACTTTGTTTTGGGGTTTTGATTCTATTTATTTTTGTTTTTGGGTTTTGGGTGGTGTTGATGTGATGAGCTTGTTGTTGGAGTAGAGGAAAACTCCTTCTTTGGAAGGGAAACTTTGATTCTATTTATTATTGTTTTTGTTTCTATATAGGCAAGCAAAACTTTTATTTGGTTTGATTAAAGCTTTGATTGTGATATTTATACTTGGAATGATGATGCTTTGGTGTTGTTATATGTTGGATATGATGGAAAACTACTTGGGTTTGATGTGAGATGAATGAGTTTTTTGAAAAACTTCCAAAATGGAAGCTTGGATGAACCAATTCGAAATCTATTCTACATAATTCTAGTTGCAAAACTTCCAAAATGGAAGCTTCGGGAAGAGGATGAACCAATTCAAAATCTGTTCTACATAATTCTAGTTGGGTGCAACTTTTGGCTCCCTAGGCTCGAATTCAATTTTTGGAAATGTTTCCTCTGTAGCATTTTGGTTGGGCTGTGCATTCGTTGGCTTATTAGGCTAGAGTTGGCTTTTAAAAATGTTGCCTTTGGAGCATTCTGACTGGGCTACGATTTTGGCTTCAAATGGCATATTGAAGTGGTGAGAACTACTTCCGAAGAGGTTTAGCGACTTTTCAATGTATATGGGATGGATTTTTCTTGATGGTGAAACTTGGATCCTTGAGACCGACCATAAGTGAGATGATGGATACAAAGTGTCTGAAACCTCAAAGAATCCAAGTTTAGTTATTGCTGTTGAGATTGGGCATGCAAGTTGCGGGTGCTAAGAAGGCCCTCAACTTAGTGTTGGAGGTTGTCGTGGTGGCTAACGTTGAATGGGCCTACAGAATGGTTGGGTTGGCGAATCCTTGATAGATTATGGTCTTTGCAAACCATATTGAGGTAAACCACTATCCACGCTCATCCATTTTTGATAAAACCACATTTCTTCTGCATGATTAATTTGAGTATCCTCGAATTGTCAAATCATAAAGTGTGACTATGTTAAGGGATGTGCTTAGGTTAATCACTTATTTAGTATAAATCTGTTAAAACTCTTGGCAAGTGTATCAATTGTCGTTGTAAGTTATCAAATTTATAAAGATTGTCTCCACAGGGATTTGATTTTTACTTTAGTTAATTCAAATAAAGCTTATCAAGTTAATAGTTATGTACAATGAGCGTGAACGGAGTTGCATGTAGTAATGATTTAACAGAAATTCTCAATTTTAAAGGAAAACGGAAATAATAAATTTAATATAAATGATTA
>PYAF01004029.1:32139-70272 GCA_007407185.1 Glycine tomentella | reverse complement strand
TAGAAAGCTTGAAATTTTTGGTCCATTCACTCCTTTATATAGGGTTGAAGGAGATGCCTTTGCTACAAAAATCTTCTAGGTCATTATGACCTTGCTTTCTACATGGACACATCTTAATGGCTATTGATTTCTAACCATACAAGTGTCCTTATTCTTGATTTTTCTCAAGGCTTCTCCATTCTTCTTGATGGTACACGTGAAGTAGCTTGTGTTTAGGGAAAATCTTCACTTATTCTCCTTAATTCACGTGGAATAGCTAAGATTGGGAGAATTATTGTGCTTTTCGTTATTTCTTAAATTTTCCTAAAACCCGTTTTTGTAAAATATTAATTCTGGATTCGTTAACCGTTGGATCTCCTTAAAATTTTAAAGGCACACTCCTATCTCACATATATAATTTGTGACCGTTAGGATCGTTGAAATAATGTCTAGAATTATTTATGTGTTCTGCCAAAGGGACAAGATAAGATTTTTGCTTTTTAAGAAAAATCTACTTAAACTAAATCTACACCATACAATTGTCTTGACACTTGTTTGATTCATGAAGCCTTCTCTTAATCTTCTTCCAAGTGTCCCTTTGAGTTGGCAAAATCATGAAGCTTCACTATTATTTTCCAAGTTTCACGTAAATGCTAGAGTAAAAATCTTTATCATATGCCTTTCAAGTGTCCTAACACTTGTATTCATCACATGGCTTACTTTTATAAGTGGTTTTGAATATTCTCTTTCTTTCTACATGGTTCTACATGTGATCTTCACACCTAAGGATGGGAACATAAATTTTTCTTCCTTTTATATCATTGGATGCTTAAGAAAAACCTAATTCCACTTTATGGTTTCTTGTCACAACTATTTTGATAATCTATTATCTCGGAATATTCGGTATTTCCATCTCTATATTTCTATTAGGTTCTTACAGAATCCCTAAGAATATCTGATCATTTCTGGCTTGAAGGCATTATGGTAATTTCATCCTTCATCCTAGGGGCATAATTGTCATATTCTACTAAAATATCTAAGGGTGTTCTTGTCATTTTTAAAATATCCAAAGGCATTTATGTAAATTTTCCTCTTAAAATATCTTTCTAAAATATCTAGGGGTACCTTTGTAATTCTCAAAATATCCGAGGGCATTATCGTCCTTTTACCCTTAAGGGCATTTTTGTCATTTCAAATTTACGGTAAGGGCAATATGGGCAATATGGTTATTTTTCCCCAAACATTTCCGTAATGTCTCTAATTGACATTTCATCAAATCTTTCCTAACTTAAGGCTTTCATAAATATCTATTGAACTATAGTTATGAAATTTTAGGGTGTTACATTAAGGATGAAATCTTACTCACTACCCATCATGTTGTAGGATCTAAGAAGAATTTTTAAATGAATCTTCTTTGATCTTTGATGTCTCCCTAGCATTGCTTTGATACTTAGAAGGATCCTCCTCCTCATCAATGGCACCATCAACGTAGTCCTCTAAGACAGATGACCAATCAATTGGATGTCCCAGCGAAAGGAATCTGGTATAGGTAACTGGATCATATGGAGGATATGCTGACAAGGGAATCTCCTTATCGGGAGATGGAGGAATGTACTCCCCCAAAATCGGCTGAGATATCTCCTTGACCATCATCACAATATCAGCCATAGACGATGTTGATGATGAAGAGCAGGAAGGTGAAGAAAACATAGTCAGAAGAATTCCCATGTAACCGGGAACTGGATACTGAGTAAGTACTAGAGGTAAATCAAAATAAAATAGTGAAATATGTGGCTCCCTGACCACCGGTGAGAGACCAAATCTAACATTGCCAGCAAAATGGTCCTCCTCTAACCATAAATCATGATTACATTGGCAATCCAGTGGGCAGATTGACATCCTAAATTCTGGTCTCCATTCCTTCACCATCATCCTCTTAAAAATGCTGCATGAGTGAGTTCTCTAGTCCCTCTGAAAGATTAATATAGTGATGTGGTTACTAAGGCACAATCCCTAGGCCCTCTGAGCTTGAAGCTCTCATTGGTGGCTCTCCTATCCAACTTAATCATCATAAAGACCATCATCACACCCCCATGGGACACAAGCCATTTAGACCACAATGCTACGCACAAAATGTCATGCTATCTCAGTGCATAGTCGTACACCATCATCTTTCATCGTATGCTAGGAATTGAGTTCTTCTATAGTCGGTGTCCACCTGTGCTTTATATCCCACTCGTGTCATAATAAGATAGGTTCTAGAAGTTGTCATAATATCCATCAACCACACCAAGTAATGATTTCAATCATCACTTTTCTTATCACATACAATTTCACTTCAAGTGCATAATCATTGTTCAAAGAACCACATGGAGTACTAAATGTCTCCTTGCTTCCTACCACACAACTGTCGCATCAACAAGTCATTCAAGTCTTATGAGATTATTCACTCCTCTTCAAGTTCCTCATTCTCACAATACTAATATTAATAAATAAGGGATCTTATCATATCTTCACTATGTGTCTACATTTGTGCATATTTGGAATTGCTTCTATGTTGCTTCCACTTCGATCTTTGGTAATTGTTTCGCTTGCTTTATGTTCAGTTTCTACTTCTCTTAGTGACACCCACACTTCTTAGTTGTTATAACACGTTTCACATGATCTTGATTGGTTTCCAAACTAGGTTTTTTGGTCATCGTGGTCCCTTCAATGGTCGCTTCTACTTAACTACAATATTGCTTCTTACAAAAATAGTTACCGCTTTCATTTCCCATCACTTTCCTTAGTCATACTCTTCTATTATTTAATATTTAGGGGTTAGGTCACAACTAGAGTTGGGCATGGGGGTAAGCCTGCCCCGCGAACTCCGCACCCATGAAACCCGCAACCCACGAAGCCTACATTCTAAATGGGTTTGTTTTTTTTTTTTTGAACCTGCACCCGCCCTGCCTAGCTTGAGGGTTTTAGGGGCTAGCTCGCATTCACACACAAAAGAAGTTAAAAAATTGTGAATTGTTTAAAAAACTATTCTAAATGCACATAAAATAAATACAAAGAAGATTTTTTTTTTGTATAAAGTAAAAGAGTAATTATAAACTTGGTTAGGATGGAATGGAATGATATGAAACTAAGTTCTAATGGAACCAAATGGGAGTAACTAGCTAGAAAGGGTAAAAATGTCCTTGAATATTTTATTATTTTCCAAACTCTATATAAAGGGAGGAAGGCCTTAAGTGGAAGTAATTCTTCAAGTTTTCCTTTCTACCCACCTTCACGTGAACTACTCTCCTCTCATCTCTTTCATTTCATTTTCATCCTTCCTTTTCAAAAGCATAAAGAGACTCCATTCCCCCTTGAAGAATCACGTGTAAAGCTAGCACCTTTAGGAAGAGAAAGACAAGCTTATTAAGAGGTTATAAGGTATGTATGGGAAAGTTTTATGATAAAGATAGTTTAAGTGTTACTTGTGTTTGAATAAGTGTTTGAAGTTCTATGAAGTATGACTGGTATCTGAATAATTGTTGGATTTAAGTTATAATTATATGATTGAGTGCCTGAATGAAGTTTTATACTTGCTGAAGTGTTATATGAATCTCTGTACATGAATGATATGTTGAGTTTCTGTACATGAGTATCAAGCCGAGTTCTGTACTTGATTTATGTTGAATTTCTGAGTAAAGTATATGAGACAGTGATTGAAGATTGATGTTGAAAATAATTATGAGTTGATAAAATGAAAAGAGTTATGCATTAAGTGAATCAGTCTCATGTGCATAAGAGTTGCCTCAGAGAGGAGGTGTGTATAAGAGTTGCCTCAGAGAGGAGGTGTGTCAGATAGCTGCAGGAACTGAGTTCGAGCGTTCAGACAAGAGGAGTCTGAGCTGGGGGGTAACTCAGCAGTGGGGACATCACGCCACCCATGATAATCACATGAAGTGTGGGTGAGAATCCTGTTGCAACACTGTGGTACCCTGCCTGATCGTCTCAGTTCTGTGCCACTGGGATGGGGCTATCTTGACTGTTGGTACCACATGATAAGAGTTTAAGAGAATCATGCAACATGATAAGAGTCTAAGATAATCATGCATCTTTGAGGATGTTGTTATGAATATCTACATATTGAATATATTCTGTTGCTTAAATTATGTTTATCATAAACTTACCCTATATTTTATGTCTATGTTTGACACCTGCTATGACCTCGATTTTATTCGGGCGAGCAGATGAACAGCGAAGAGAGAGACTGCCTAATTGTCTACAAGAAGAAGATTTTGTTTAAATGTATGTTGTTTGAAGATATATTCTTTTGTTTAAAGATATGTTGTTTGAAGATATGTTGTTATGAATATCTGCATATTGAATATATTCCTAGTTATTTGTATTATGTAATAAAATCAGTGCTAGTTTGTACTATTATTATATGTTATTTTAGGTTTATAAATATTAATCAGTGATGAAATTTTCTTGGAGTATCAGTTATTGGCAAAATTTTGTTATATTCAATTGGGTGCTCTTAAGTAAGTTGAAAAGAATTTTCATTAAAAATCAATAATAACAAGATCGTAAGTTGAGGTGTTACAACAACCTTCACACCTTTTGGAGTTGGCCACTCCATTACGACTTTCACTTTCTCTTGATCCACTTGGACTCCTTGAGCACCTACTACAAAACCTAGAAACACAACTTGGGAAGTGCAAAAGGAACATTTATCAATTGCTCCATATAAAGTTTTTTTCCTTAGCATCTCCAAGACACTTTAATGATCATTTAAATTGGCACTATAAACAAGAATGTTGTAACACCTCGTTTTACCATCTTGTATTTTATTGATTTTGAATGGAATTTCTTTTCCACTTGCTTTAGAACTATCTTAGTTACAATTTCACGGAAAATTTCTTTCTTCTTGCTTAGAATAATTCATACGAAAGGTACTAATCATCAATATTGTAATCGTGTTCGTTCGAAGTCCATAATAATTAAATTCAATCCATAATACAGTCATAATACAGTCCAAACTAATAAAATACAGACCGTTTCTTAGTTTTATTACATAATACATATCACCAAAATAAATATCATAATATCTGCATCAAAATAGCTTTCCAACATCTTCCACAAAATCCATCTGCTTGCTATGCTTTTACTGTTCCTCTGCTCGCCCAAATAAATTGAGGTCATCGCAGGTGTCAACCACAGACAAAAAATATAGGATAAGTTTACGATAAACATAGTTCAAGTTACATAGTATATACAACATACAGATAATCATACAACATACTCATCATGCGATGCATGCTCATCTTCTTTATATGATGCATGAATCTCTCTCAAATTCTCATCAATTGGTACCATAGTCAAGATAGTCCCAATCACTGGTCCAGAACTTGCACGATCAATCAGGGTGTCACAGTGGTGCACAGGAAAGTCACCCACGCTACATGTGATCATCATGGGTGGCGTGAGTTCCCCACTGTCGAAGCACCCCCCAGCTCAGACTCCTCTTTGTCTGAACGCTCGTACTCAGTTCCTCTAACTATCTGACACATCTCCTCTTGAGGTAAATCACACGGACTAGCCCCCGCCAGGCATATGCATATGAAACATGCATGAATGATTCTCTTTTTTATCTCATATTTACTCTTCAACATAAATTTATATCTCATATTCTCATATGCTTATACTGTAAACTTTCAACAAACTGTTAGCATAAAATTTGATAGGCATGCTCAAAGATTTATAACACACTTTTAACAACATATAAACTCATAAACTTCATTGAAACATTCCATTATGTAATTACAATTCAAATCAACCATTTTCTTAAAGATAGTCATAATACATGAAGATTCAAGTTACTTAAACATTCACCCATCAAGCTAATTTCAAGTTATTCATTCAAGCAATCACTCATTAATCTAAGTTCAAGTTACTTTTTTAAATAATCATTCATTTAACAAGCTATATCTCTTAGAAGCATTTCATCGAACACATGGTGTGCTTTCATAGAAACACTCAACAACACAAAAAATAATACATAACTTTTACTAAAGCACTCAACCATGCAAATATAATCCAAATCCAACAACTTCTTGTATATAAGTCATACTTCACAAAGATTCAAACACTTATTCCAACAAGCAACTCTTAAACATATTTCGTTTCTTTGAACAATGTGTCAAACACATGGTGGGCAAGCTTTATAGAAATAGAAGAAACACCTTAAATAAAACACTTAAACTATATTTAACAGAAACCTCCTCATACCTTGCTTTAAAATTTTGGAAAACCTTGCTCCTAGCTTTCACGTGGAATATTAAGTTGATGGGCCTTTTTTTTTGTTTCAAGTAAAAGGTGACAAAGGTGGAATATTGGAAAGTGATGGAATGAAAGTGATGTGGAGTGAAATTTTGCACGTATGCTTGCCTTCCCACCAGCCCATGTTTTCGGTCCTCACATCCTTTTATAAGTTTATTAAAGTTGCCTTGGCTACAAATATCCCAAAGGTTATGATGGCTTACTTTCCGTTTGGTCCATTCTTATTGGCTAGTGGTTTTCCACCCTACAAGTGTCCATTGTCTTGAAAATTCTACATCATTCTCCTTTGCTCTCCAATTGCACGTGGAATTCCAAGCTTGTGGTGAAATCTTCATTTGTTTTCCCTTTCCTACGTAGGGTGGCTTGGTTTTTAGTGGATTTTTATGTTTTTTTCTTTATTCTTGAAAAACCCGTTTTTGTAAATCAGTGATTCTGGATTCGTTAACCATTGGATCTCTTTAAACTTTTAAAGGTATATTCCTATCCCACATATGTAACTTTTGACCGTTGGAATTTTTGAAATAATGTCTAGAACTGTCCACGTGTTCTGCCAAAGGAGACAAGATAAGATTTTTTTCTTTTTAAGAAAAATCTACTTAAACTAAATCTACACCATACTTGTTCAATTCATGAAGCCTTCTCTTAATCTCCTTCCAAGTGTCCCATTGAGTTGGCAAAATCATGAAGCTTCACTATTATTTTCCAAGCTTCACATAAATGTTTGAGGAAAAATCTTCATCATGTGCCTTACAAGTGTCCTAACACTTGTATTCATCACATGGCTTCACTTTTGCAAGTGGCTTTCATGAATATTCTCTTCCTTTCTACATGATTCTTCACATGCTCTTCACACCTAAGTTTTCTTCCTTTTATATCATTGGATGCGTAAGAAAACCTAATTCCACTTATAGTTTCCTGTCACAAACTATTTTAATAATTTATTATCTAAGAGTATTCTGTATTTCCATCATAAAAATATCTATTCAAAATATCTAAGGATGTTCTTGTCCTTTCCAAAATATTCAAGGGTGTTTATATAAGTTTCCATTCTAAAATATCTCTCTAAAATATCTAGGGGCAGTTTTGTAATTTTTAAAATATCCTGGGGCATTTTCGTCATTTTAACCTCAAGGATATTTTTGTCATTTCTAATTTATGGAAAGGGTAATATGGTCATTTCTCTTTAAATATTTCCGTAATATCTCCAATTGATATTTCACTCTAATCTTTCAAATATAGAGCATCAACTCCTAATATGTGCATTAATAATTATGCAAGAATAATTCTATAGTTATGGAAATTTTGGGGTGTTACAAACGTCATCAAAGTACACTACCACAAACTTGCCTATAAAGTGTCTAAGAACATGATTCATGAGCCTCATATACTAGGTGCATTAGTCAAACCAAAAGGCATAACTAACCATTCATAAAGTCCAAATTTAGTTTTGAAAGTCATTTTCCATTCATCTCCTTCCCTCATCCTTATTTGATGGTAACTACCCTTAAGATCAATTTTAGAGAAAATGGTACCACCGTGCAATTCATCTAAAAGATCATTAAGTCTAGGGATGGGATGTCTACACCTTATGGTGATGTTGTTTATTGCCCTACAATCCGTGCACATTCTCCAAGTTCCTTCCTTCTTAGGCACAAGAATAATAGGTATGGCACAAGGGCTCATGCTCTCACGGATCCACCCTTTGTCAAGTAGCTTTTCCACTTGTGTTAGGATCTCCTTTGCTTCCATGGGAAAATCTTATATGCTGTCCCATTTGGAAGTGAACAACCTGGAATAAAGTCAATTTAGTGCTCTATACCTCTCAAAGGAGGCAAGCCATTAGACACTTCTTTTGGAAAAACATCATGATATTCCTCCAAAAAATAGATTGCATAGCTTTTGGGAATTTTTCACCTTCTTTTTCAACATGTAAACAAAGAGAGTTAGGAAGCATAAAATAAAGAGGTTGTTGTTCCAATAACACTCTCTTAATTTTCTTTCTCTTTTTTATGCTTCCCACTAGTTTTTCTCTTTGGAAGCTCACTTTTTTCCCTTTTTTGTGCAAAATTTTTTGTCAAGTGCAATTTTTTTTTTCAACTCCTTAATTCTTTTCTCTTTCATCCTTACTTGATCCTCACACACTTGTCTAGGAGTCAAAGGCCTCAAAATAATTTTCTTACCTAAGTGCTCAATCTCAAAATTGTTGGATATAGGAGCAGCTGAAGAAGAAGATCAAGGATAAAGCCCATCTCACTTGAAGGTTTTAGCTTTTTATATGCCATTCAATTTAAGGCATTTGTAATTTGTAGAATGGTTTAAGAAGGCTTATCTCGTGATCTTTGCATTGCATAAAGCATAAACATATTCATGCATAAAATGTTTTTAGAAAAATAACTTAAGAGTTTATCTGTGCATATTCCATGGCTTTTTATACTTTAATCGATTACACAAGGATAGAATTAATTACAAGCTGATTGTAATCGATTACATATATGTATTTCTAAAACATGCATGACAGCCTTAATCGATTACCATAATCTATAATCAATTACATAGGCTTAGGCTTATTCTGGAATTTCTACATGATTGTCTTAATCGATTACCACAATCTTTAATCAATTACCAAGGCCTATTGCATATACGAGACTGACTAGTTTAATCAATTACTTCATGGAATAATCGATTACTTTGTTCATTAAAGATTTCCAGATTGTCTCAAGAACATTTTAATCGATTACTTGGTTAAATAATCGATTACATATGTTAAACTAATCGATTACACTTGCATAATAATCAATTATTGTCTGTTAAACTATTTTCTATTTAAAACTGCTTAGGTCTACGATTTCAATAATGATCATACTTCAGTCTATTAGAGATTTACAAAATACCCAACACAAGCAAAAGTTCTCATTGTCCAAGAAACAATTTTCTGAGTACTAAATTTCTTGCTTGAGATTAAAAGATCATTTTGCTTCATAGTTGAAAATGAGTTAAGAAAATTTTTTCAAGAGAGTTGATTTTGAGCTTTGATTTCATGCAACCTGGTGTTGATTGGTAAAATCATTCGTGCATTCATTCATCCATTGAGGATCATATGTTGTGTTTCTCTTAAACTTTCTTGTAGATTGTTTTGAGTTTCAAAATACTTTGTAAGGCTAAGTTCAAAGAGTTTCTTTCAAGCTTACTAGAGTAGTGTTCTCTATGGGTAAAGATCTGAGTAAGGTTCTCAGAATCTTTGTGATTTGATTTCTAATAGGGTGTTACAATTCTTATTCTTTGTCTAGGGTTGATAGAGAAGATCACTTGTCATTGATTGTAAAGAATACATTTGAATTAGTGAAACTCTAATCTAGTTTGATTAGAAGAACTGAATGTAGCTTCTCTTGAGAAGTGAACCAGTATATGTGCTTGTGTTACATTCTATTGTTATATCTCTTCTTGCTATCTTGATCTCTCAACTGTTGTGATTTCTTCATTACTCAACAAGTGTTATTTTTTGTTATTGGAATCTTGGACTGAGTTGTTTGATTGAATTGATGTCTTATTGGTTTTAAAAGTGATTAAGATCCTAAACTCTAATTTCATAAAGAATTTTAAAAGGTCAAGATTATACCAATTCACCCCACTCTTGTTATTTAAGTGTATTCATATTGTTTTCAATTGGTATCAGAACTATTTCTTGAAAGTTATTCAAGATCACTTTCTTTTAAAAGAAAATGAATACTACATAAATAACTTTTAAAGAAGGAGTCTCTCTCAATCGTCCTTTGATGTTTAAGGGAGAATATTTTAACTTTTTGAAAAATCGTATACAAATCTTTATTCAATCAAACGACCCAGGTGCTTGGAATGCTATTGAGAAGGGTCCTTTGATCCCTACAAAAGTGGTTGATAATGAAAGAATTCCCAAGGAGTGGGATGAGATGATGGATGCAGAAAAAAAGTTGTACAATATGATTTTAAAGCTAAAAACATGATTACATCTGCTCTTTCTTCTGATGAATTCTTTAGAACTGTTAGGTGTAAAAGCGCAAAGGAAATTTGGGAGATGTTGGAAGTAACTCATAAAGGAACAAATGAAGTGAGGACGTCAAGGAAGCATATCTTGATTCATGAATATGAAATGTTCAAGATGAGCAATACATAAAACATTTATCAGCTGCAAACAAGGTTCACTCACATTGTGAATCATCTTCTTGATCTTGGAAAGATTTTTTATCCTAAAGAATTAAACATCAAAATCCTGAAATGTCTTACAAGACCATGGAAACCAAAGGTTACAACTATCAAGGAATCAAAAGATCTCTCCAAGATGTCAATGGCTGCACTTTTTGGTGAACTTCTTGAGTATGAACTTGAAATGTCACAATTAACACATTCTGAAAATGCATATAAAAAGCAAAAGAGTATAGCCCTGAAAATTGCATCATCAAATGTGGAAAAGGAAGAAGACTCAAGTGAAGATGAATGTGATGAACATATGAACCTAATAGTGAAGAAATTCAGCAAGTTCATGAGAAGAAACAAGAACAAAAAACTGTCAAACTTCAACAAGAGATAGGATAGCAACAACAACTCCACCAACTTCACTTGCTTTGAATGTGGTTAGCCCGAACACATCAAATCTAAATGTCTTGTGGTTTTTGAAGAATCAACAAGGTGAGAGGAATACAAAGAAAAAAGGGAAACCAAAGAAGGCATACATAGCATGGGAAGAAAATGATTCAACAACCTCTGAATCAACAAGTGAGAATGGAGAAGCAAATGTTTGCTTCACTTTCACACTAAGTGATGATGAAAAATTCTCAAGTGCTGAAACTGAGGTAACTTCTGAATATGATAATATTGTTGATGCTATCCATGAGATGAATGAAGAGGCCTAAAAGCTTGCACAAACCAATAGTAGGCTAAAAGGAAATCGTAATTGGCATATCAACAAAATTGCTGAATTGCAATCTGAACTTTGTAATTTGAAAGAAGCAAATGAAAATCTTGTTTCAAGTTATAAAGCTAATGGATGTACACGTGTCTTATCATTTTCAAATGTTAATAAATGAAAGCTTTTACAAAAAGTTTTTGATGATTATAAAAAGAGTCAAGGTGAATAATATATGCTTTTGCTTTCAGAAAATTCTTACTTGGTTGATCTTTTGAAAAGACTTTATAAGGAAAATGCAACTTGGCTGAAATACTAAATGTGCAAAAATATGTTGGAGATACTTCTGGTTTGGGTTACAAACATGGATCAAAACCTTTTGGAAAAACAAAGTTTGTACCACCAAAACCGAAAAATCAAAGAGGCTTTTCAAAAACTAAGTATCATCAATTGACTCATTTTGAAAGAGTATCAAATACTATTACTTGAAATTATTGCATAAAGAAAGGTCATACATCTATTAGGTGCTATGCTAGGAGATACTATGTGCCTAATGATGAATGCATTTGGATACCTAAGAGAAAAAGGAAGTCAACTAACCTTTATGGACCCAACTCACATTGGGTACCTTTCTTTGTTAATTAAATTGACTTTTGCAGGTGTGTCTAAGAGCAAAATCAGCATTATGGTAACTTGATAGGGGCTGCTCTAGACACATGACAGGTGACATGTCCATGCTCACAAATTTGACACTTAAAGTTGGAGGATATGTCACTTATGGTGACAATAATAAAGGAAAGATCATTGGAGAAGGAAATATAGGAGATAACTTCAAAACAAAGATAAAGAATGCGTTTTATATGGAAGGTTTGAAGCACAACCTCCTTAGCATAAGCCAACTATGCGACAAAGGACTCAAGGTCTCCTTCAATGACAATTGTTTTTTAATTTTTGATGGTCAAAATAGTGAGGTTATCCATGTTGGTAAGAGAAAGGGTAACATATATGTTCTATCCATTGAGCATGAATTCATTCACAACACTAGCTGCCTTGTAAGTAAAACTAATGAGACTTGGTTATGGCATAGGAGAGCTAGTCATATAACCATGCATTATATGAACAAACTTGTTAGGAAAGACCTAGTCATAGGCTTATCTAAGCTTAAGTTTGAGAAGGATAAAATATGTGAAGCTTGTCAAAAGGGGAAACAATCAAAGAATTCTTTTCAAAGTAAAAATGTTATTTCTACCTCTAGACCCCTTGAGTTGCTTCATATGGATTTATTTGGTCCTTCTAGAGCCATGAGCTTGGGGGGTAACTACTATGGGCTTGTTATTGTAGATGATTACTCTAGATACACATAGTCTTTGTTCATAAGATCCAAGAGTGATGCATTCACAACATTTAGAAAATTAGCCAAGATCATTCAAAATGAAAAAAGCATGCAATATTGTTTCAATTAGAAGTCATCATGGTGGAGAATTCCAAAATGAATACTTTGAAATTTTTATGAAGAACTTGGAATTAACCACAACTTTTCAGCTCCAAGAACACCCCAACAAAATGGTGTTGTGGAGAGGAAAAACAAATTCCTTGAAGAAGGAGTAAGAACCCTTCTAAAAGAAAAAACTTGTCTAAACATTTTTGGGTTGATGTGGTGAGTACGGTTTGCTACACTTTGAATAGAATTCTCATAAGGCCTATTTTGAAGAAAATCCCTTATGAGCTATACAAAAGAAGGAAACCTAACATATCTCACTTAAGAGCATTTTGTTTTAAATATTGGTAAAGATTCTCTTGGCAAATTTGATGCTAAAGCTGATGAAGGTATTTTTCTTGGCTACTCCTTGCAAAATAAAGCTTATAGAATCTTTAATAAAAGAACATTGTGTGTAGAGGAATTTGTCCATGTAATATGTGATGAGTCTAACCCCTCCAAGGAGGAAAAAGAGTGTGATATTGATGCAGGACTAATGGAAGAATTTCTGCAACCCAATGATCTAAATGAAAAGAAAAAAAAAACAGAATCAAATGATGAGGTGGAACAGTCAACACCACTACAAAAGCACAAGGATTGAAGAACAACCAAAGACCTTTCCCTTGACAATATAATTGGGGAAGTATCCAAGGGAGTTTCTACTAGACCCTCTTTAAGAAATCTTTGTTGTAATATATGGCTTTTGTATCACAGATTGAACCAAAGAGCATTGATCAAGCTTTTCTTGATGAACATTGGTTGATGGCCATGCATGATGAATTGAATCAATTTAAGAGAAATGAGGTTTGGGAATTAGTCCCGAGACCCTCTACTCATAAACCTATTGGCACCAAGTGGATTTTTTGAAACAACCTTGATGAAAGTGGCATCATAATTAGGAACAAGGCTAGATTGGTTGCTAAAGGATACAACCAAGAGGAAGGCATAGACTATGGTGGAACTTATGCTCTAGTTGCTAGGTTAGAGGCCATTAGATTGTTACTTGCTTGCATATGCATGTTTGCTAAACTTTAAATTGTGTCAAATGGATGTTAAAAGTGCATTCTTGAATGGTTACATTGAGGAAGAGATATATGTTGACCAACCCCCTGGATTTATTGATTGCATACATCCTAACAATGTTTTCAAATTAAGAAAAACTTTATATGGTTTGAAACAAGCACCAAGGTCTTCGTATGAAAGATTGAGCAACTTCTTGCTTAGCCAATCTTTCATAAGAAGACATGTTGACAAAACCTTGTTCATTAAGAAGCATGACAATGATATCTTGTTGGTTCAAATCTATGTGGATGATATTATACTTGGTTCAATGAATCAATCTACGTGTAGAGAATTTTCTGTCTCAATGCAAAGTGAATTTGAGATGTCAATGATGGGGGAGCTCACATTCTTTCTAGGACTACAAGTCAAGTAAATGAAAAATGGAACTTTACTTAGTCAAGCCAAGTATTGCCTGGAGATGATCAAAAAATTTGAAATGGAGAAGAGCAAGGATGCTGCAACTCTTATGGCTACTATAGAATATAGGAACACTTCACACTTAACCAAGAGGGGGGGTGAATTGGTTAGGTTTGGTAAATTAAAAAATTTCTTAGATAAAATCAGAGTTTCCCTTAGGATCTTTATCACTTTTGAAACCAAGAAACCTTATTAAATCAAATACTTAGCCCAAGGTATCCAATAGCTCAAAATTTTAATTGATAAACAAAGCCATACAATCAAGATTGACAGAATATGATCAAGATAGAGATAAGAATCAATACACAAAAGATTTATACTGGTTCACTTCAACACTATAAAGCTACGTCCAGTTTTCTTCCACTCAACACTAAAATGGAGTTCCACTACTGCAATTTTCTGTTCTTACAAGTAATTACCAAGTCTCCCTTTATCAACTCTAGATAAAATATAGAAATCTAAAACACTATTAGATTCTTAGAGACAAACCCACTGAGAACACTACTCAGCACAACCCCTAGAGAAATCCTATCTCTAGTTTACAAGCAAGAATCCCAATTACAATAGACAAAAATTACATCCAAAATCAAAACGAAAATTACAGAAAGATTAAGGAGAGAAGCAACCTGATGATCCAATGATTAACAATTCAAATGATGGATTAACACAGGTTAAATTAACAAATTAAATCAGCTTCCCTTAATCTTGAATGAAATCTTGCTCAAGATTGACTCACAATCTCATGATCAATGTAGAAATAGAGCAAGCATGTAAAAATACTTTGAAAACACTGAGAAAGACTTTTAGAACTGTTTTGGCTCGATGGGTATCAGTATACAATGTTACAAAATCAAGCAAGGTGATTTCCTATTTATAACAGAAAAACGTAACAACTTTAATCGATTAATACGCGCCTAATAATCAATTATTTTGCTTATGTAATCGATTAATCCAAGAATGTAATCGATTAAAATGTTCATAAGCTTTTCTGGAATTTCTACAACGGGGCAAATAATCGATTATTCCGTCTTGTAATCGATTAAGACAGGAGATTCATTTTTTCAAAATACACTATGTAATCGATTACTAACCTTGGTAATCGATTAGACTAGGAAACATATCAGTCATAGAAACAGAGTAATCGATTACTAGAAATGGTCATCAATTAAAGCAGGAGCTATAACCTTTCTAATTACATTGTGTAATCGATTACTAATCGAGGTAATCGATTATCTAGTACAAAACTTAGAGTTTAAACACAACATGTAATCGGTTACCATCTATGGTAATCGATTAAAGCAGGGAGAGGCTATTTTCAGATAAGCCTATGTAATCGATTACAGTATACTGGTAATCGATTATCCCAGCAAATCTTTAAATACATATACAAGCATGTAATCGATTACTACCCATAGGTAATCGATTAAAATGTTTCAACAAGGCAGTTTTCTAAAAATCAACGGTATAATAATCGATTAATCCGATATGTAATCGATTACAATGTGCATGAAAGTTTTTCCAAGGTAAGTGAAAAACACAATAATCGATTGTTACGATGTTGTAATCGATTAAAAAAACAAGAAAACCATTTTTCCAAAAACCTTAGAAACAAGTTTGAAACTTAACCATTTTATGAAAGCCTTGTGATTTTTATTAAACCATTTTAAGTTATTTATGAGTTAGAATGAATGCAATGCTTTAAGATCATCAGAATTGTTTTTCTCTTACATTTTATCCTAATTAATCTCCAAGTTGTCCTTTGCATGTTTGAAAGCTTAAAACTTTAGACTTGAATCAATTTTGCTTATGCTTCAAGCAACTCCCCCTGAATTCAACAGCTACATCAACTTATCTTGATTCAGATGACAAAGGAAAAAGTGTTGATGAGTCTAAATATAGAGGAATGATTGAATCTTTGTTATACTTAACTGCAGGTAGACCTGATATAATGTTAAGTGTTTGCTTATGTGCTAGATACCAAGCAAATCCCAAAGAGTCACACCTAATTGCAATCAAGAGGATCCCCAAATACCTCAAGTCTACACCAAGAGTTGGACTTTGGTATCCTAAAGGTGCATCACTCAACATAGTTGGATATTCTAATTCTGATTTTGCAAGGTGCAAATTGGATTAGAAGAGCACTAGTGGAACATGCCACTTGTTAGGCAGCTCACTAATGTAACGACCTAAAATTATTCTAGATATTATATTTTTATTAGGGTTAATTTTTTGTAATAATCGTTAGATAATTTGTTTATTTTTAAGCAATGTATAAAAGTAAAAGTTTAGAATTCATTTATGTGTATAAGTGGTAAATTGATTAAACATATGGTAGTTGTTGTTACTTCACCTAGCATTACAGGTCACACAGTTCGTCGTACATAACCATAGTTGCTAAGGACTGATACAGGTAAATGGGTTCTAAATATACATAAAC
This sequence comes from Glycine tomentella, assembly GCA_007407185.1. Taxonomy (NCBI): domain Eukaryota; kingdom Viridiplantae; phylum Streptophyta; class Magnoliopsida; order Fabales; family Fabaceae; genus Glycine; species Glycine tomentella. Next base: position 53,703 of record PYAF01004029.1, on the reverse strand, counting down.
GCGAACAACATAGTGCATGGTAAAAATATAACAGCTTCTATCTTCATCCCTTATACCACCACCAACTTAGTGCCTCAAGGAAATTGTTCATTGTTGCCATCTATATAAAAAAAAGAAACAAATCTAGTGAGAAATAAAATTTCTCAGTAGGCAAAACTAAACCACCAAACATGTTAGTACGTTAGTAAATTATCATAAAAAAATAATTATGCAAACTATATGAATGCATAAAATGTATTTTCCCAGGTGCACATGGACTCTATATATCAAACTGTATGTAGCTACACCTCGTACTGGATGTAGACGCTGCGATCATCTTACGCAAACATGCATGATTTATTCCATGTATTTGCACCTGGTCACTACATATCATACTGTATGTAGTATCAAATTCTGTTTCACAAATCTCGTACTGGAATTGGAAACATAAATCAACATATCATCAATCAAAATCCATTCATAATAAAATCCATAAGCAAAATACATACCACCTTATGGAAAAATATTGTTATCATAACCTCATATGTACCAAAAATATGGTTAAACCACCATACCTTATTTAAGTAAGATCATTACCAACTTAGACATGACCATTGAGTATCCTCAAGCTACAAAAAAATCATGTTAGTAATCTGACTAGTAAACCACAATATATCTTCCAAATAATTTCTAATTCCTTTAAACCTTCACAAGAAAAGATTATAACTTAGCATGCATCTTAATCTCCTTTCACCTACCACCTTACTACTTAATCCTCAAAATTTAATCACTCAAGCATTTAAACCATTTGTCTACATACCATTCAACCCCTACTTCTAAAAATTAATTCAAAACAATCTCATAATAAAAATATGAACAAAAATCCCAAATATCATCAAAATTACTTCCAAAGATCATCAAATGTAACTCCAAACATCACTAATATTTCAGCCTATAAATCATCACCTAAATTATGGTTTTAAATCAACATTTTCACATCATCAAATACCTTCAAATGTCATGAAATTCCAGCCTAAATAATAACCATAAATTTGTACATTTAAACATGTAACTTAGTCACATAATTTCTTAACTAGAGATTGAAGCCTAGCCTACCTCAAGTGAGTTTTGATTCTTGAAGAGGAATGGAGTAAAGGCTGTCTTCCTTGGGAAAATCCTCTAAGAATTGAAGTCTTGAAAAAGAAAATTTGATGTGTAGGGTAGTAGAGACAAGCCACGGTTATGAGCAAGCAAAAGAAAGTAAGAAGTGAAAAAGCTTGGTGCAAGGAAGCAAATAGTCGTGGAGCTGTGAAGCTAGAAATTCCTACGTGCAAAATTTTCCAACACCCCTAGCTATTTATATTAATTTAATTAGTTAGAATGGAAAGGATTTAGTTAGGTTTCAGCTTTAGTTAGTAGTTAGTTTAGTTATACCTTAACTAAGTAATTATTACTTTAGAAGATATTATTCTAAACCTTATCTTTTTCTTGGTCAAGATTCTCTAATTTATTAACTTGGGCAGTTGGATGTGCTACGTGGAACTTGGTCGGGGATGTTCACATCCTTTGCTCAATTTTCTCCAACTACACACATGGATAAATACACAACAATAGGCAAGTATCATTGTTGCACCAATTTTCTTTATGTTTTAAGGAAAGATTCCCTTCATTAATGACCATGTGGTTATGTGGAAAGCTTTGCACAAATGACTAATTGTGATTGGTTCTAAAATATTTGGCTGAAACTAGATTTTTATTTGCAAGATTCCCTCATTTAATGTTTTCTTTCTACCTTGAAGACCACCTAGAAAGGTTGGTTCAAAAAGCTTATCTTCATTGACTTACCATTGACTTTGGTTTACCAAACTTTTCTTCCTATTAGTTCACTTGGCTATGCCTATTCTATGGCTATTGCACGTGAATTCACTTCTGAATAGTCCAAATTTGAGCTGAATATTTGATACCTTGGGCCAAAATTCCAAGAGTTACAAGTTGTGCCCAATCCAAAAGGTCCAAAAGGCTAGAAACACTTAACCAGATGGGGTTCACTCATTGTTTATTATGTACCAATCTTCTAGTCCAAAAATTTTCATCTTCTAGTATGTTAAACTAGACTTCCTAAGCTTTCTAACAATGTATCATATGCATTATTTGGAGTGATAAAACTCTGGATTTAACATTTTTAATCTAGACATCAAAACTGCCAACAAGCTGAGAAATTCCACACTGACATCTCTTAATGTTTTAATTACTGAAAGCAGTACACAAACTAGATTTATCTGAAATTTTTATATGTTGTATTATACATCTAGATCTTTAATTCCATATATCATACACTAAATTGGATAAGAATTGAGAGATAAATAAATTTCTCAATTCAGGTGGAAGAAATGGAAGTTTTGGGCAGCTTATGTTCAAATAAAATTTATCCTATTCTTCTTGTATCCAACTTTCATCCTACTTCCATAACTAAATCATAAATATAACTCATAATATAATTTTGAGGATTTTACAACTAATCTCTTGGCACTACAAGAAGCAATCTTGTGTTGCTTTATCAACTGTTGAAGCTGAGTATATCTCTGCTGGAAGCTGTTGTGCACAAAGCCTTTGGTTAAAGCAACAACTCCAAGATTTTGGTGTTGAGCTAAAAGAAATACCCCTACTTTGTGACAATACAAGTGCCATCAACATATCCAAGAATCCAATCATGCATTCAAGGACCAAACACATTAAGATAAGGCATCATTTCCTCAGGGATCACATCCACAAGGGTAATATCAAAATTGAGTTCATTGATACACTTAACCAATTGGCTGATAATTTCACTAAACCCTCGGCTAGAGATAGATTTTATATGCTTAGAAACATGTTATGAATCCTTGATGAGTCTAATATATGCTAGCATGCTTTTTAATGTGTCTATCTACATCTTATTTGGCTATTCATCACATTTGACTCAACACTCGACATATGCTACATAATCATTGTTCATTCTGCAATATTGACTGTAATAATCGATTAAGTATCGAAATAATCAATTAATTGATCTTTAAAAAGCATTTAAATAACAAATTTATGCTTATGTAATTGATTACCTAGTCGAATTCACCGATTACTCACTATTTAAAATGATTTCAGAAAATTTGTTTGCTTTGGATTAATCGATTACGACGACGATTTAATCGATTACGCATGCTAAATAAGCTTTTTCAAACTTAACTTTGACTGGAATAATCGATTACAACGAATGGTAATCGATTACTGAGTGTGAAATCTATTTTATTTCTCACTGGAGTAATCAATTATGCTTTGATTTAATCGATTACACCTTAGTATTTTTCCTTCTTTGTTTATGATTCATTTTACATTGCTCTTTTTGCATTTAATAAGCCAAATAGGGGGGAGAAGATTATCGAACATTATGAGAAAATGAAAATAACTGAATCTTATTTTGCTTTATGAATCTATGTTTCTGCAAACTTAAACAATATTACCTAAAACAGGGGGAGCAATCTAAGAATTTATCTATGCTTATGCAAAGCTTCTTAACACTTGAAATTAGCAAAAGGCTAAGTTTATTTCAGGTTAAGATTAAAAGCTCCTACACTTATCTCTCTCATGTACTTAACAAAGCAACAAATGTTCAATTGATATTTGGCATGATCAAAGCCAAAAAGGGGAGATTGTTAGATATAGGAGGAGCATAAGAAGAAGATCAAGGATAAAGCCCATCTCCCTTGAAGGTTTTAACTTTTTACATGCCATTCAATTGAAGGCATTTGTCATTTGTAGAATGGTTTAAGAAGGCTTATCTTGTGATCCTTGCATTGCATAAAGCATAAACATATTCATGCATAAAATATTTTTAGAAAAACAACTTACGAGTTTATCTATGCATATTCCATGGCTTTGTCTGCTTTAATCGATTACACAAGGATATAATCAATTATAAGATTCTGTTTGATTCTGGAAAAGCCATGACGAACACTTTAATCGATTACAAGCTGATCAAAATCGATTACATAGATGTATTTCTAAAACATGCATGACTGCCTAAATCAATTATCACAATTTTTAATCGATTACCAAGGCCTATTGCATATACGAGACTGACTAGTTTAATTGATTACTTCATGGAATAATCGATTACTTTGTTCGTTAAAGATTTCCAGATTGTCTCAAGAACATTTTAATCGATTACTTGGTTAAATAATCGATTACATATGTTAAAATAATCGATTACACTTGCATAATAATCGATTATTATCTGTTAAAACTATTTTCTAATTAAAACTGCTTGGGTCTGCGATTTCAATAATAATCATACTTCAATCTATTAGAGATTTACAAAATACCCAACACAAGCAAAAGTTCTCATTGTCCAAGAAACAATTTTCTGAGTATTAAATTTCTTGCTTGAGATTAAAAGATCATTTTGCTTCATAGTTGAAGATGAGTTAAGAAAAGTTTTCAAGAGAGTTGATTCTGAGCTTCGATTTCATGCAACCTGGTGTTGATTGGTAAAATTATTCGTGCATTCATTCATCCATTGAGGATCACAAGTTGTGCCTCTCTTAAACTTTCTTGTAGATTATTTTGAGTTTCAAAATACTTTTGTAAGGCTAAGTTCAAAGAGTTTCTTTCAAGCTTACTAGAGTAGTCTTCTCTAGGGATAAAGATCTGAGTAAGGTTCTCAGGATCTTTGTGATTTGATTTCTAATAGGGTGATAGAATTCTGATTCTTTGTCTAGGGTTGATAGAGAAGATCATTTATCATTGCTTGCAAAGAATACATTTGAATTATGGAACTATAATCTAGTTTGATTAGAAGAACTGGATGTAGCTTATCTTGAGAAGTGAACCAATATATATGCTTGTGTTACATTCTATTGTTCTATCTCTTCTTGCTATCTTGATCTCTCAACTGTTGTGATTTCTTCATTACTCAACAAGTGTTGTTTTTTGTTATTGGAATCTTGGACTGAGTGGTTTGATTGAATTGATGTCTTATTGGTTTTAAAAGTGATTAAGATCCTAAACTCTGATTTCATAAAGAATTTAAAAGGCAAGATTATACTAATTCACCCCTCTCTTGGTATTTGAGTGTATTCATATTGTTTTCAAAAAGTGTTCTCCATGCCATTGTATATCACTTTTCTATCATATTGCCATGGCCTACCAAGAACGATATGACTAGCCTCCATAGGTACAATATCACAAAGAACATTATCATTATAAGCATTAATATAAAAAGGAATGAGTACATGAGAATTTACCACCACTTCTCCACTTTCACTAACCCATTGTAGCTTGTATGGACTTGGATGCTTTGTGGTTGGCAAATGTAATTTCTCCACAAGTCTTGTACTAGCCACATTGGTGCAGCTCCCTCCATCAATAATAAGTGAGCACACTTTTTTTTCAACTAAACACCTTATGTGAAAAATATTTTCTCTTTGACTTTCCTTTTTTTCTAAGCAAAAATTGTTCAACTTTCTCCTTACCATCAAGAGATCAGCTTCCTCGGCCTTCACTAGTGTGAGTTCTTCTTCTTCTTCACTTAAAGAACTATTTGAGTCACTTGAAGACTCACTCTTTATGCCTCCATCCTCAAGCAAAATCATAGTTCTCTTGTTGGGACATTGGGAAGCAATGTGTCCCTTACCAAGATACTTAAAACACTTGATATTGCTTGATCTTGTTGGAGTTGGATCAACAATTTTTTTGCTTGAAATTTCCACCCTTTCTTCTATATTTTTCACTTGAGAAACTTTCATTTTAGGCTTGTCCTTCCAGCTGGAAGTTGCAGCCCCATTGGAGAATTTGGAAGCTTTTCTCCTTTTTAGTTGTTGCTCGGCCCTTTGAGATTTGTGGACTAGCTCCTCAATTGAAGAATAAGAATGAAGGAACCTAGCAATGGTTTCTTTTTGGCTCTCCACAATTTCAGCCCTTATGATCATCAATTCTATTTCCTTATAGTAGTCATCAACACTCTTGTAGCCTTGGAAATGTCTTTGAAGCTTGTTGCGGACTTCTCTTGCATAATAAGTGAGAATAAATCTTCCTCTCAATCATGCCTTCAAGTCATCCCAACAATTTACTCTTTGTCTCCTTAACCTCCCTATGTCCATTTGAATTTGGTTCCACCACACCAAAGCATAGCCACCAAATTCTAAAGTTGTTATAATCACTTTTTTTTCTTCATCAATTTGTTATCTTTCAAAAGAAAAGGTTAGCAAAAACACAATTATATAAAGAAATTCTCACCACTCTCTAAGGGTTTGTCACTCTCACTCATGTTTGCACACTTTATCTAGGCTCTTTCTATAATGTTCTTTCTTTCCTTTTTCCACTCTTGTTCCTCTCTATAGTTCTTAAGCAAAAACTTCTAATCAAATCAAACTTCTTTACTATAGTGAAATATGAAATAATTCTTGGCTAGACTCAAGAGTCCAAGAACAAGAAAACTCTAAGACTTTCCTTGGAATTTTTAAGAGACAAACAACAAAAGCAATTTTTTTAGGAAAGCAAAACTCAAATTGGAATTTAATGAGACAACTCAAGGACATATATTAGCTGTACCAAACTGCCAAAGGAGGATATACCAATCAAATTCAATTGCTAGAAGCCAAATTTCATCAAATTTGCATGTCATACAAGTTCACTTAATTTTGTGGATCAAAGAAAATTTGAACTTATAGCTTTTGTAACTTTGATTTGCTTCTAATTCTATTTTTCTTTCACTTTTTCCAGCCACCAATGAATAATTTATTTGGCTAAACCAAAATGTTTCTCTTTGGTCTTTTCTTGTTTATTTCACAACTTTTTTTTGTAAGCCTTTGTTTTTCTTTTGCACAAGTTAAAAATTCTTGAAGAAATTTAATGATTCACGAAAATATGATGTATAACAATTGTAAAATTCGCTTCTAACAACTCAATTCAAAGAATCAAAACTATAAAATTAGAAAAATATCAAGAACATATGAAGAACATGAAGACATGAAACATGAAGAAAAACACTAAGTTATGTGGCGGAACACACAACAAGCCCAACACCACCAAGCTTTTCACAAAAACACAACAACATAAGGAATTGAAGAAGATTTTAATTTTCGAAAATGGTGCAATTTTTTTTTTTACCTTTGAAGAACTTTTAAGAACTGAACTTGAAGAAGAATTCCACAAGGATTAGGCTCTGATACCACTTGATGTATGGCTGAACCCATTAGCCATTAATTTCCCAAATCTACCTTGCAATGAAACGCAATCTTCAAGCAAACTTCAAGAACACAAGCTGTCTAGCAATTCACGAAATTTGTGGCTGTTTGGAAGCTTTTAATTGTAGCAATGGAAGATGGAAGAAAGGTTAGGGATGAAGGTGGAAGACACCATGGAGAAGCTCCCCAATAAGTCTAGGAAGAATCTCTACAATAGCTTGAAGTCATTGATAAGAAACAAGAGGATCTTGCACAAGAACAAGAGAGAAACTCTCACACAAATTTTTAGATTTGTATTAATGAACCAAAGTTAGTTACATTCAGTTTGGGCAGCCATATATAGCCCACGAAATTACAAGGTAAATACAAAGGAAATGCAAATTGAAATGAAGCTTGTAGTGCACACTAAAGGAGCCCAAGGCAAGCTTAATGAAGCTTGCACCACAAGCTTAAAGAAAAAATAATGAAAGTTGTAATATACCTTAAAAATGTAGTATTTACCTTGCACCTCAAATCCTAGCAACAAATCTTTGGTACATATTCATACACATACCTTAGAATTATACAATAAAACATTTATCTCTAGTCCACCAACATACATGCAATATGTCATATTTCCACACAATGGAATCATAATACCAATCATCATATTATTCATAGAACATGCACCACATTATGTCTCCACAATTTTTATACCAAAAGGTCCATCTATTAATTTATCTTTCTACTACAAGTCATATGTTATAATAGAGTCAAGTACTTCAAGTAATAAATAATCATTCATCGTTATCCATAATTATCATTATCTTTCACAAAATTCCATAATGACTTCTATTTATAATTTGAATCTCCCTTAACCTTAATCACCAAGTATTATGGATCTGAATCATAGAATAGCACCACAATGTACAAATAGAATTATAATAAATTAAAATTAAATCAATAACATCATATATCCTGTTTTCTCACAGTTTTGTATCTTGTTTTATAAAATCAATAACTTCTTCATTTCTCAGTGGAATCTCATGAATTTTATCAACACAAGAATATTTTAAGTATAATTTTGAAATTGGGCTCACACATCACCATACGATAACCACACAGAGAACTAACCATTTTACCAAAACATGTTTGAGCAGAAAAATAATAGAGTCCCTTGGACATGATTTCTTTTACTTAAATTAGTTTCCTAACTCAATCAATGAATTAAAATATGAGTAACCCCAACTTTTAAATCTTATGATGTTTATTTTTGTATACATTTCCACCACATCCACAAATAATTTCGACATTGCTCCTAGTTTATCAATTAAGAAACAAAGGTCATAGCAGAGCATTCAGCCCAAGGGTCATTTTAAACAATTTATAGTAAATTATCTTCTTATCCAAATTTTATGTTTCATACATGAAACGGTAAGTCCCAAATGTCTACTTTTAGAATATAATTTTATTTTCATCATATAAGAACCCTAAAATTCGCAGCATCCATTTTCATGAAGTACGTTAGTGAAACAAAACATCAAACAACTTGTGTGCTTCATTCATGACACTCAACAACTAGATCAATCAATTTTCTAAGATTTTAAACCCATATTTATGAACCCTAACATGGATTCCAACACCATCAACGCATAAAAAGCATGAGAAAGAGAAGAAAATCCCCATACCTTGTAAGAGAAAAGACACTAGCACTATTGTTTCCAACCAACGAGTCTAGGCACATGTGAGAGATGATTGACAGAAGAGAGTGAGAATGTAAACTTAGAAATAGAAAGAATAACTGGAAATCTAAAGGTTTCCTCAAGGATTTACCTCCAACCTTCACAAAAATCCCCTTTAAAGCACACAACGAAGCCTTCATGCAAGAGATAAAATTAGAGTTGTTCTCCCCCTTCATTCCTTAAAAATGGCGCACACCCCTAGGCCTTCTTAGGTTGTGTTGCCTCTTATAGTGAGTCTTAATCCATTTGGATTAAGGCCCAATTAGGTTAGGTGTCCTAATTGAATCCTAATTCTCCTAATTAAGCTTCATGACACTTATATCCTAGTCCTAGCTCACTTCTAACTATTAATTCTAACTCTAACTAAGTCTTTCTATTTAATAAATTCTCTTTTAAATGAGTTTTGATCATATTTATCAATATGTCATTAATGAGTTGACCACAATCAATCTCTTTCCATTGACTGTATTAGTCTATGGTTGACTTTTGTTGATTTTCTACAATTTTCACTAAAAATGAGTCATTTTCCTCATTTTTCTCATTTTTCGTCTAATTTTAATATATTATATCTCTAATAATTTAATTACTTGTTCACCAAGCTATTATTACTATTATCTTTAACTGTAATATTTTCTAAATTCCTATAATTAAATTTTTGGGATGTTACAACTCGCACTTTCCCGTCAGGGACTGAATGTCCTCCTGTGCCAGAGATTGGTGTGGGAGAAGCAATGTCGTCCAAAGCAGTGCTTAGGGCTTATGAGTCGGATGAGGACCCCGAGCTGATGGAGGAGGACATAGAGGAGACTCTCGGCGACAATCTTCCACTCTAGTTCGACTATTTTGATGGGCTAGAGGGTGGGGTATAGTGGGCGTACATATAGGCTGACTGTAGTTAGGACTATTCTGAGTGTTAGGTTTTTCGTCTTTATATATTTAGTTTGGGTAGATATAGGTTAAACTCTTTTTGTACCCATTCAATCATACTACTTTATCTTTTAATATTTTATTTTTGTTTTATTGTGTGTTGTTTATGTTACACTTCCTCTAAGCAAACATCATTTGCATTCACAGTTATTGCTACACATACTTATTTGAGTTTTAACTATTCAAGTTTTTAATTACTATGGGTTTAAGAGTTGCTAGTTACCTTTCGGATTTCAAAGTTCTTTCTTGAGAATGTAAGTTTAATTATGAGTTTTTGAGGAAAAACATGTGCACCAGTTTAGGTTGTCACACTACCTGGATGTTTTTGCGCCAAGTAAAAAGCCCCTCCCAGTATCTCCATATCAATGAGACCATACTAAACCAAAAACACCATAATAGAGGTTAACTCTTTTTTATGAAAAGAACTTGTAACTACTTCACATGGATGAACAATCTCGTTCATATCACCTATAACTAACCAGACCATCCACCTTAGAACTAACATCAATCAAATGATCCCAAAGAAGGTCCTTGGCTGTTGGTATAGGCGAGGCATAGACCGTCGAAAAACATCATTTAGCATTAGCTTTTTCCAAAGGAAAGGTAATACAATGGTTCATAGAGTGAAGAAAAGTAAAATTGATGTCCAACCAATTAGAAAGGACCCAAATTCATCCTGCATGCCCTCGAGCTTCTTGGACAAATTTATGATCATAACCCAAACCCTTGGAAAATAACTCCCCTTTTTGAAATGGAATGTGGATATATTTTAATCTGCATAATTAAAGCAGATTTATTAGTTACTACTTTAAAAATATTAAGAATAAGGATAAAATTGTCTAAAATGTGGAGACAAAAAACAGTTACACAAAATTGTATCCTCTTTATATATTGGTATAGATAAAGAGTTGAACTATCAAATATACCCAGTGGCGGAACCAACTTTTATTTTTAGGTAATGTCAAATTTTATTTTTAATCATAATTAATCATATAAGTAGTGTCGTGGCACTTGCTTGTTGGATTCAGGGGGAGCTACTTAAAGAATGCAAAGGAACTTTGATTCAAGCATTGGTTTTGAGCTTTCAACATGAAATGGATGCCTTGAAGATTAATTAGTGTGAAATGTGTAAGAGAAAAGTAATTCTAGTTATCCAAGTGCTTTGCATTCATATTAATCCATAATTAACTAAATTGGTTTCATAAAATCACAAGGCTTTGGTAATTTGACTAAGTTTTCAAACTGATTCAAAGGTTTTTAGAAAAATGCATTTTGCATTGATATAATCGATTACCTTAAGTTTTTAATCGATTATTTTGTTCTTTGTCTATTCTGGAAAAGCTTTCAAGAACAATGTAATCGATTACCTATCGGAATAATCGATTATTTGACATTTGTTTTCATATGAACTACCTTGTTGAACACTTTAATCGATTATTATTGGGTAATAATCGATTACATGGTTATATATGATTTTAAGTTGTGCTGGGATAATCAATTACTATATTATTGTAATCGATTACACAGGCTTATTTGGAAAAGCCATTTCCCTGCTTTAATCAATTACAGTTTCTTGTAATCGATTACATTGTATGTTAGTGCTTACAAGTTTTCCTGGTTTAATCGATTACCACATGATGTAATCGATTACATAGTTCATTCAGCTTTTAGAGGCTCCTGCTTTAATTGATTATCACATTCTTGTAATTGATTACACTGTGTATTTTGTCATTCTGAGTCTCCTGTCTTAATTGATTACAGGACAGAATAATCGATTATTTTGCTCGTTGCTCATGCCCAGAAACTATGTTGAGCTCTTTAATCGATTATATGGTTTATTTAATCGATTACATGAGCGTTTTAATCAATTATTTGGCGCATTTAATCGATTACAGGCAGTTACAAAAAGTTGTAATAAATAGGATTGATGCTCAGCTGCTTTTCTAACTTTGTGGAACATTACCCATATGTATTTTCTGAGCCTAAACAGTCTTGTAAGCATTCTAAAGTGATTTCTAAGGGTTTAATTGTGTCTTGCTCCATTGTGCTTTGATCATGTGTGTTTGACTCATTCTTGGAGCTTGAAAACCATTTCAAGATTAAGGAAAACTGTGCTATTTGATTTATATTCATTCAACCTGATTTGATAACATAATTCTGCATTGTATACATTGGATCATCAGGTTGTTTCTCTCCTTAATCTGATTGTAATTTTCGTTTTGGATTTTCTTTGTAATTTGGCTATTGTAATTGAGTTCTTGCTTGAAACTAGAGAAGGGGTTCTCTAGGTGGAAGAACTGAGTAGTGTTCTCAGGTTCTTGTCTCTTAGAATCTAATAGGGTTTTAGATTTCTGTACTTTATCAAGGATTGATAAAGGGAGACATTATAATTGATTGTAAGAACTGAAAATTATAATAGTGGAACTCTAACCTAGTGTTGGTTGGAAGAAAACTGGATGTAGCTTCTAGTGTTGAAGTGAACCAGTATAAATCTGATAATGTCTTGCTTCTTTATCCCTTAACTCATTATATTCATTGTGTTTTTGATTAAATAGCTTGACCAACAAAGTCAGTTTTGATCCATTGAATTCCTTGGGGTTGAGCTACTTGATTGAATAAGGTTTCTTGGTTTTGAAAAGTGATAAAGATCCTAGGAACTCTGATTCTTTGATTAAAGAAATTTTTAATTTACCAATGTTTAACCAATTCACCCCCCTCTTGATTAAATGTGAGATATTCATATTCTTTACATTGTTGGTTCCAACGTGGCTCTGCCACTGAATATATCTAACCAGTATAACGCATCAAAACATGTATATATTATGTATTAGTAAATTATTTTCATAATTTTATTTAATATCATCGCATTTCCATCTAGTAAAAACTTTTTTTTAATGCATTTCTAGTAAAAGCTAAAAAACAAGTAGTGGATATTTTTATATTTTTTTAGGAAGAAGTAATAGGTATAACATGATATGTGTTCCTCTAAAAAAACACATGATATTTGTCCTATACCCAAAAGTAAAATGATCTACTTGATGTCAAGCTTAATAGTGGTTGAAACAAATTAATTACATATTAGTGAAGTATTTCAATAAAGAAAAGTATTTAAGGTTTTAGTTTTAATGGAAGTAATATCGAAATTTAATTAATATGTCCAAATCTGCCATCATATATATATATATATAATTGTTAATCTTTCCATAAGATAGTTACACTTCAAGTTAAAAGAAATGAAAAGTTAGCTAAACTAAAGTAATTAATACTAGGACTGATAATTAAAGACTTAAAAGTAGGTGGCGCGAAAACAACTGGCCTTACTCCTCCCTCCATTCCTAACTGAAACCGTTTTCTCATATCTCCCTTTAATTTATTATTATTTTCTTATTTTAATTGTTTTTTTTTTTCTCTTAAGAAAACTCTTTTGTGCAGTACGAAATCACCGAGTCCGAGACTCTTTCCCTTTCATCGCCGTTCCCTCTCTCTCCATCAAAATAACAAAAACACCCTCGCCGGAAAACTATTCTCTGACGACTTGCCGTTCTCCCTCCCTCCATCTCTGGCGACCGGTTTTCCTCCTTTGATTTCGGCAGAATCGTAAGGCTCTGGTTAGTTAATTTAATGGCTCGTTCATTTAAGTTTTGCGTTTCGATTCCACTAGATGCGCGAAATTTCTCGTAATTGAGAAATTATTTATGTTGCAGTTAATTTCCGTTATCCGATTTTGCTCTCTTTGATTATTTCGATCTAGATCGCGTCGCTTACCGTCACATTATGCGGGAATTACTTTGGCTTCTGGCTCTGATTAAGGTTAATTTCTTGTTTTACTTAATCGGTAAGTTTTCCATTTTCTGTGGTGAATATGATTCAATGAAGTAGCGTTTGTTTTATACCGTTTGTGCTAGATTCATCACATTAACATTCTGTAAGAGAGACACGAACCTGCCCGTCCATCCAGACATCTGTCATAGATCCCTCTCAGACGCCTTTGTTTCTTTCTAAATTTACCCCCAAAGTTTTTGTTTTTGTATTTTATCGATAATCGTGCTGCAACATATACGGATGGTCTAAAGCAAAATTACTATTTTTATTATTTTACACTTTTTTTGTTGATCGGTTTATTTATCCCCGCAAATTTTAATTTTACTAGCAGTATTTGGGAATAAGTTAGTTTTATAGGGATGGACAATGGTCGTCCCTGCACGTGGACCTGCATGTGTGTCTTTACCCATTTCCCCGAGAACATTACCACCTGCGCCTTCAACCTTGGATTAAATTAAGAAAATTCTAATAATTGCGCACAGTGTACAAACCAAACAAGAGACGTATTTTAGAGGAAAATCATTAATAAATAAACAGATAGGAGTATTATTCTTACTACCACTACTATATAATGTCAAGTATTCGGGGTGGTTCATATTAGGGGAACCTACAACATCGGTTTTAGTGAACAAGTGTTATGTGTGTTACGCAATAGATTTGATGAAAAGGGGTCGTTGAAGTGGAGAAGAGAATAGTGCGTTTTTATGTGGAGTGAACCCATGTGCCAGCACACACACAAGACCCGACCATGGCACTCTCGTGAGAGAAACGAAAGGGGAATTTTTTTTTATGGCGTGTACCATACTTAGCGTGTACCATACTTACCCTACGCACTTCCTCTCTCTTATCCTACACCACCCATTATCTTAGTCCACTCACCAGTATCCCCAATTTCCAAGGGGACCCCTTCTTCCTTTTCCTTCCGCTGCAATTTGTATCGTGCAGTTAAACAATAACCAACGTCTAATGTTAAATGCTGCACGTCGAGGCAGTTTCAGCGAGTTTCTCTCACCCATTTCCCCAAATGTTGGTGCCGCGTCCTGATCTGCTTGGATTTGGGCTTTATTTGATGAGAAAAACATACCCACTTGGGTGTGATTGCAAAATTCCTTCTCCAACAGATCTGAGTCTCTGTAAAAATGTGCGCTTTTTGCATTTATTTATTTTTCTCACTTTCCCTTTTTTGACGCGTTTGAACTCTTTTGCCTTTTGTGGCAGCAGATTTACAGCACGGAGAAGGATCTCCTTTCTAGATAATTTGGTGAAGGCGGGATTCATGATTGGCAAGGCTGCTGAATCTTGTTAGCTTGATGAAATTTCCAATCAATGTCGTCTGTTAATTAGGGTGAATGGATGTATGTGAATCAGGGAAGAACAAAGCTCCAGATACCCCAAGAGTAAGACCACCCTCGGTTCTGGCAGAAAAGAACAATGCAGAAAAGACCACCAGACGCTCTAGAACAAGGGAAATTAGTTCTAGATACAAATCCCCTACTCCTGCTAGCCCTTCTGCTCCTCGTAGATGCCCTTCACCAAACCTTACAAGAACAACGCCTGCGTCATCCTCCCACTTGTTTCCAAAGAGGTCTCTCTCCACAGAAAGGAAGTGGCCTTCAACTCCTCCTTCCCCAACGCCACAAAGACCTTCTACGCCTGTATCTGTTGATGGGAAATTGTCATCCAGAAGGCTATCGGGTACCCGTTTGCCGGACAGTCTATGGCCTTCCACTATGCGAAGTCTGAGTGTTTCTTTCCAGTCAGATACCATTTCCATACCGGTTAGCAAGAAAGAGAAGCCCGTTGTTAGTGCTTCGGACCGCACTTTGCGCCCGGCTTCAAATGTGGCACACAAGCAGCCTGAAACTCCAACCATAAGA
Organism: Glycine tomentella; assembly: GCA_007407185.1. Lineage (NCBI taxonomy): Eukaryota > Viridiplantae > Streptophyta > Magnoliopsida > Fabales > Fabaceae > Glycine > Glycine tomentella. The sequence goes on along the minus strand of PYAF01004029.1, from coordinate 38,157 downwards.
AAGCCTACGCCAGAGAGAAAGAGAAGTCCCCTTAAAGGGAAGAATGCTTCTGATCAGTCTGAGAATTCAAAACCACTTTATTGCTTGTCTTCTCGGTTAATAGATCAGCATCGGTGGCCAAGTAGAATAGGTGGGAAGGTATCTTCTAATGCATTAAACAGAAGTGTTGATTGTGCTGATATCAGAACGTCGAACACTTCAGTTCCGGGAACTGGTGTTTCTCCACTGAGAAGATTGTCATTGTCTATATCAGATGAATCCAGTAAACCCTTGCAAAGGGCTTCTAGTGACACTGTAAGGCTATTGTCGCTTGTTGGAGGTGGCAGAATAGGAAGTGAGGTGAAATCAGTTGATGACTGTTTGCCACAAGAATTAAGACCTAACAAATCTTTTACTGCAACTCCAACAGATAAAGCAGGACTTGCATTTGCTGGAGTCAGATCTCAGTCCTTGTCGGCTCCAGGATCACGACTGCCCTCACCTAGTAGGACCTCAGTGCTATCCTCTTCTAGTTCAAGAGGTGTCAGTCCATCTAGGTCAAGACCATCAACTCCTTCTTCTAGGGGGGTTAGTCCATCTCGAATTAGACCAACCAATTCATCCATTCAATCGAACAATTCCATTTCAGTGCTCAGCTTTATTGCTGATTTTAAAAAAGGGAAAAAGGGTGCAGCCTACATAGAAGATGCTCACCAATTACGTCTTCTCTACAACAGATACTTGCAATGGAGGTTTGCCAATGCAAGAGCTGAGGCTGTACTTTATATCCAAAATGAAATTGTGGAGGTATTGCTGACTATCTTTGATGACCTGTGTACTCTTTTTAAAGTAGTTTTTCTCCTTCACATATGATGGCATATATCAAATAATTTGGCTAAATTGTATTTACAAAAACCTTATTCAATGGTGCAGAAAACTCTATATAATGTATGGATTACTACTTTGTCCCTGTGGGAGTCTGTTATTAGGAAGAGGGTCAATCTTCAGCAGCTGAAGCTCGAACTTAAGCTGAATTCTGTTTTGAATGATCAAGTAATGTTTCTCTTTTTTTTCTGAAATGTATTAATTATATTCCAGCTTTTATTGTTGATTGTACATTGTAGCCAAGAATGAGAATTGTTGAAACTTGCATATTGGAAGATCAATCGGCCAAAATAACCATGAGCAGTTTTTTTCCCCTTTTTCCCCTTATAGGATAATTTAACTTGAGATAGTTATTAGGAGATATAAGGTTGGCCCAATGGTTGGGGAAGGGTGAAGGGAGAAAGTAGGGGGGAGAGGTCGCGGGTTTGGATCCCCCAACTGACATTTCTAATAAAACTAACATTTGCCGATGAAAAAAACTTGAGATATTATTAATGAAAACATAAATGATGCAAATATACACAACGAGAGATACGCCATTATATTTAAAAGTTACTTTCTTATACTTTCTAATTATAGGTTATTCATATTATGTATTATGTTTATTTTTTAAGTGTTTTAAAATTTTTTATGAACTTCTAGCTTTTGATTTTTGTTTGTTTAACTTGGAGTATTGGAAGGAGTATGGATAGAACATTTGAAATAGTTTTGGAAGGGTTAGCGTTGTGATGTGAAATGGTATTGTGTGAGATACTGAAATCTTGTACAATGTTGAGGTTCAAATTTCCCTTGCTATGTATGATGGGGCTACCACATGTGTAAAAGTTTGTAATGGAATAAGGTATTTCCCTATCACGGTAGGTGTTCACCAAGGTTCAGCTCTTAGTCCTTATCTCTTTACTTTAGTGATGAATGAACTATCGAAAGATATTCCAAAAGAAGTGTCGTGGTGTATGCTTTTTACAGATGATATCGTGCTTATTGATGAGACCAAAGATGGTGTTAATAGGAAACTGGAATTGTGGAGAAACACTTTGGAGTCTAAAGGATTCACGATAACCAAGAGCAAGACGGAGTATATGAAGTGTGAGTTTTCGCGGGTAAGAGATGGTGATCAAGACACAGTGCATCTACTTAGTCAAGAGGTACCCAAGAAAGATGTTTTTAAATACTTGGGATCAATTTTGCAAAAAGGTGGTGAGATTGATGAGGATGTAAATCATAGAATTAGAGCAGGGTGGATGAAATGGTGGAGTACATCGGGGTTTTTTTGTGATCGCAAAATTCCCCTTAAGCTAAAAAAGAAAATTTTATAGAACAACTATAAGACTGACAATGTTGTATTGAGCGGAATGCTGGCCAGTACATAGGCTACATGAACATAAAATACGAGTAGCAGAAATGAAGATGTGAAGGTGGATGTGTGGTTATACGAAGATGGATAAGATAAGAAATGAGAATATTCGACGAAAGATAGTAGTGGTACCGGTGTGTGAAAAGATAAGAGAAACAAAGATTAAGGTGATTTGGACACGTTATGAGACGACCACTGGATGCTCCCGTAAGAACAAGAGTTTGTTACCAAGAGTCCGACACAAAGAGCGGTAGAGGTTGACCGAAACTTATCTGGGGAAAGGTAGTTAAATGAGACCTTATAGAATGGGATATTGATTGGCAGACGGTATGTCTTAGGATGTAGTGGATTAAAGCTATAAGCTTGGTGGAGGGTTAAACCCATTAGTATTTCTATGTTCCAGTAATTTCCTTTTTTTTAGTTCTTTTCCTCTTCATTTTTCCCCTCCTCCTTTCATCCCTCTTTCATTTTCGCTTATTTTTCATCTCTTTTGTCTTATTTCCACTTTTTCTTCCCCTCTCCCTTTCTTTTTCTTTGTCTTATTTCCGATCTACCATTGGGTTCATCTACCACCGACCCTAATTAACTTGGGTTAAAGGTGCTGTTGATGTTGATGAGTGTGCGGTGGTATTTTCTCCTTTAATTGTTTCCAATTTCAAGACTTAGTGATGCATTTTTTTAAATGTGGGCCTTTTACAATGACTGAAGCAGATGACTTACCTTGATGATTGGGCTGTACTTGAAAGAGATCATATTGATGCTGTATCTGGGGCTGTGGAAGACTTGGAGGCCAGCACTCTTCGTCTTCCTGTAACTGGAGGAGCAATGGTATGTGTTTCTGGTAGGATGTTTTTTTTGTTTGATAACTGAAGAGACAATGACTTCATTGCTATGTTTTACACTTTTACAGTCAGATATTGAGCATTTGAAGGTTGCTATCTGTCAAGCTGTTGATGTCATGCAAGCAATGGGATCTGCAATCTGCTCTTTGCTCTCGCAGGTAAGTCGACTGTTTTCTACAGGATTTATGTCATATATATTAACAGTGATGGGTATAAATATAGAAGATTTTCAATAATTTACATCATTGCCTCGGATGTGTCTATCCAACTATTTTGCAAGCCAATGTATTTTTTACATCTAAACCTGTTATTTTCACTGGTTGCAACTTGCATATTCAACTTTTTCTTCCTTTGATCTCCTAATTTGTAAAATTAAAAGTTTGAATTCATTGGTAAAGGGCCCAAAATTATCATCAGATCTCGTGATCTATCCTTGGTTCTCACACCATGTCATTTTTGTCTGTGCTAGGTTGAGGACATGAATAATTTAATTTCTGAAGTTGCTGTCATAGCAGTGCAGGAAAAGACCATGCTTGATGAATGTGAAATGCTACTGGCTTCGGTAGCAGCTATGCAGGTGAGAGTCATGATATATGTTTTCTTGAACATGAATTATACTGCAAATATCTCAAGCTTATATTGCATATAGCCATAAATTAGTAGGAAATAAATTTCATTTTTACGTATCAGTTATACAGTGTGCATTCAATCATTTAATCATAATGGATTAAAGAATTAAAAAATTTACTGTAGAGCTAGATCATCAAGATCCTAGTTTCATTGTAAACCAGTGTCATTTCTGATTTCCTTACTGTGCTCATTTTTTGATATATTAGTATCTTTCTTTCTGGCCTGTCTTTCTTTGATAAAGTCAGAAGCATATTTTAAGGACAGTGAAAATTCAGATTATGGAGTTTTCTTGCTCTTGAGCTCTACATACCTCATTCTTTACAAAAAGTAGACATGCCCCAAAATATTGATAATCTGTATATTAGCATGGGGCAGAGGTTTGATGAAGATGCCTTTTGAAAGGGTTTAGCTGTTTAGGAATTTGGTGGCTGGCTGGAGTCTATCTCTCCTTTCCCTCACCTTATTTTCTATCAATGGGACTCATATTGTTTGTCTTTGTTTCTTACATTAGATCCACATCAAAAAAAAATTATGAAGAGTTTTAACAAGTTTGCTCCTATTTTAATTAAATTTTTGGTCACTGTAGTTTGGATTGTTAGTGTTTGATAACCTCAAGTTTTTTTCAAGCCAATTAAAAATTCCTGTTTTTTAATTTAAGCAAAAATATTAACAAATTGAATCGATTGAACTGTCTTTTGCCCAAAACTAACCAACTCAAACATCAAATTTACCCAAAATTTCCCTTCTTTCAAACCATAATCTACATACCATACTCTACATCTTATAAAATTTTGTAAAATTTTGACTAATCTTTTTAGTTCTAAACTTGTACAATTGTTTCATATTCCAAATCTATCATAAACCCCTAAATATTTGGATAAAAGAATAATAATTTGAGAATTTTAAGTGGAAGAAAATATACAAGGGGACCAAGTTCGCATAATTTTTAAAAGAGGATTTAATTAGTGACAATTAATTTGGAAGACCAAAATTACACATTGTCCAGACATGAGGGAGTTAAAGTGTAATTAAGCTTTTAAATTTTTCCAGCATTACCCTGGCTGTATTCATGCCAGCTCAATATCTAAGTACAACTACAGTCTGTATGCCTTTATTGATTATCTTTACTTCGCAGTCCCTTGTTCCTTACATCATGACCAGATGATGTTCTACTCGTTTTCTCCTTTGTTCCACTGAGCTGCATTCCATCTACTCGTCTGATAAAATTTAGGACAAAGACCTTTTTTTCATTTCAGGAACATATACTGTGAGGTAGCTGATAATGTTCCAATTTGACATATGATCAGTTCTTGAGAGGGTACTTGTGGAAAGCCGGATATTTCATTTTCATTTCTGTTTGGAGATATTGTAATGTTTTATAATGGCAGGGCATCCCTTTGATCTCGCACTGGCATAAATAAAATAGAATGCATTGCTACATGATCATCATCACCCTGTGATTTTAGTTTCTGATTAATTATGTCAAAACCAGGTTGAGGAAAGTAGCCTTCGGACGCATCTTATGCAAATCAAGCAAGCTTTGGGGATGAGCAAGTAATCAATTTAGAAAATTTAAACAAGCACGAACGACACCTGCCGCCAAGCTAACAAGTAATAACGTATCTTTTGCGGCTTCAGCCATAGTATCCATCAGTAGCTAATATCTTTCAGGTTCTTTACCTTTGTAAATTTTCAAATAGGTTTTTATTTTTTTATTTTATTTTTTCCGGTTAAATATGCTGGAATTGATATTGTTTTACTACCCTTTGTTTTTTTCTTCATCTTATCCGCCCAATACTAGAGGCTGTAGGTTTCCACTTGTAATTTTGTATCAGGCAAAGAAAAAGAAAAAGAAAAGCAATGAGCAAATATCATCCAAATTTAAGTTTTGCTATTATCATATTTATCAACAGCTTTGTAATTTTATAGCAGAAGTTTCTCAGCATGGCTGAGGTTATATATTATACAAACTGGCTTATTGCAAGTGAACTGAATAATATTGCATAGAAGTCCCGAGAACCATAACATTTTTTCACCCTGACATTTAAAAAACTAATTAATATCTTAACAATAGTTATTGTGGTTAATGAATAAAAAATTATGAAGAGTAATATTTAATATTATTTAGATCATGAACCTATACGATGGATAGATTAAATGTGTAAGAGTAATTGTATATCAAATAATTTTATATTTTTTTGTTTAAATTCTTATTTAAAATATAATTAGTTTATTATCTTCATCTTTTCACACATATAAAATATTTCCTGTCTTTAAAATTTTATATTTTTCTTCACAATTTTAATTATTATTAGAAAGAATAATATT
>PYAF01004029.1:16593-28706 GCA_007407185.1 Glycine tomentella | reverse complement strand
AATAAATCCAGTATGCCCTAATCTTTTAATCCCCATTTTTTTAGTTTTACGCTTCCTCAGCCAGGTTTGGGCAGAATAGCAGAGCAAGTAAAGTATTATTAGCATAGCAAAAATGCGTTCCTCGTCATTAATATGTTTGCTAGTGGTAATTGTGGCTTCTCGGGAGAATTGATGAATGCATCAAAGATGCACTTGCTATGGTCTTTGGAGTGCCAACATTATTTAATCATGTTTTTATCTATAAAGTTTCATCTATTTGAACTTGAAATTAAAATGAAGGGATATGGGATATCTTTTACCCCAAAGTAATGTTTCAAAAAAGAATTAATATTATTTTTACAACAAATTTATTTATTAAATAGTTATGGAGTAAAGAAGAGTAACCTAATGATACGTGTGATTGAAATTTAATTGTTGTATATATTATCATGTTTATGTAAGCAAGTATAACTACAAAAATAAAATAAAAGTTGATACTCACTGTAACACCTTGTTTTACCATCTTGTATTTTATTGATTTTGAATGAAATTTCTTTTCCACTTGCTTTAGAACTATCTTAGTTACAATTTCACGGAAAATTCTTTTCTTCTTGCTTAGAATAATTCATACGAAAGGTACTAATCATCAATATTGTAATCGTGTTCGTTCGAAGTCCATAATAATTAAATTCAATCCATAATACAGTCCATAATACAGTCCAAACTAATAAAATACAGACCATTTCTTAGTTCTATTACATAATACATATCACCAAAATAAATATCATAATATCTGCATCGAAATAGCTTTCCAACATCTTCCACAAAATCCATCTGCTTGCTATGCTTTTACTGTTCCTATGCTCGCCCAAATAAATTGAGGTCATTGCAGGTGTCAACCACAGACACAAAATATAGGGTAAGTTTACGATAAACATAGTTCAAGTCACACAGTATATACAACATACAGATAATCATACAACATACTCATCATGCGATGCATGCTCATCTTCTTTATATGATGCATGAATGTCTCTCAAATTCTCATCAATTGGTACCATAGTCAAGATAGCCTCAATCACTGGTCCAGAACTTGCACGATCAGTCAGGGTGTCACAGTGGTGCACAGGAAAGTCACCCACACTACATGTGATCATCATGGGTGGCGTGAGTTCCCCACTGTCGAAGCACCCCCCAGCTCAGACTCCTCATTGTCTGAACGCTCGTACTCAGTTCCTCTAACTATCTGACACACCTCCTCTTGAGGTAAATCACACGGACTAGCCCCCGCCAGGCATATGCATATGAAACATGCATGAATGATTCTCTTTTTTATCTCATATTTACTCTTCAACATAAATTTTATATCTCATATTCTCATATGCTTATACTATAAAATTTCAACATACTGTTAGCATAAAATTTGGCAACGACGCCAGTTTTGATTACTGATGTCATATTGCTTCAAAATAAATAAACTACGCTAGTTCAGTAGCACATGATTAACCTAGGTCAACTCAGAGACACGATCAATTTGGTTCCAACTTCATTTCACTAATAAACAATAGGGGGATTTTTATCGAACAGTTTGAATGCGATGAATAAAAATTGCAGAAAAACGTATAAACTGACATAATTGATAAGAGATATTGTAAAATAGATTAAAGAACAACAATCCAATTCACCAAACCAAGCTGGGAATTATCATAGTTCTTAGATAAGGATCTTGTTATGAAAGTTCATTCAATTTCATTAGAAGCAGTTCAATCAAACTAACTCCTAAATTAATTGAAACCACAAATCTAATTGAAATATCATCCAAATAATTTGTGATTAAAATTCAAAATTAGGAAATGAATCCGTAACCTAATCCGTTTTCAAAATTTCGTAGAGTAATGTGTTATTAGTTTCAGAAAACCCACCAGCTATTTATAACAAACTAATGTAACTGAATGTAATCGATTAAATCGACAAAGTAATCGATTAAAACTTCATATGTAATCGATTGAAAACAAATTTAATCGATTAAAATGTTCTTCAGTTTTTTGGAAAGGATATATGAACAATGTAATCGACCTGTAATCGATTACTACAGGGATACTTCTTTTCAAAAAAGAACTAAGTAATCAATTATGAATAAGTGGTAATCAATTATCACAGTCAAGTCATGTTCTATGTTTATACTAAGTAATCGATTAATTAATGCTAGTAATTGATTAAAATGTTCTTCAAGGCTCAAGTAATAGATTACCAATATGTGGTAATCGATTAACACAGTCCAAAATGATTTTTCAAAAAACTTGAAACCATGAAACCTTGTCTTTGATGCAATTATGAAATCTAAAACCTTTTTCACAAGCCATGTGCCTTTGTAAAATCATGAATGCAAGCCAATGAATGTTTATGCAATGCAAAGGATCATAGTATGATTCTCTCTTACATCAAGCAATTTACAAATGCTTTCAATTGAATGACATGTACAAAGCTAAAACACTCGTCCATCTTCAGCATATATCTTGATCCACCTTCATGCTCCCCCTGTATCTAACACAAAGGAGATTCAAACACTAGTGGAGAAGCTATTTGACAAAGGGTAGATCCCTGAGAGTATGAGTCCTTGTGCCATGCAATTATTCTTGTGCCTAAGAAGGAGGGAACATGGAGAATGTGCACGGATTGTATGGCAATAAACAACATCACCATAAGGTATAGACATCCTATTCCTAGACTTAATGATCTTTTAGATGAATTGCATGGTTCCACTATCTTCTCTAAAATTGATCTTAAGAGTGGTTATCATCAAATAAGAATGAGGAAAGGGGATGAATGGAAAACGACTTTCAAAACTAAATTTGGACTTTATGAATGGTTAGTTATGCCTTTTGGATTGGCTAATGCACCTAGTACCTTTGTGAGGCTTTTGAATCATGTGCTTAGATAATTTATAGGCAAGTTTGTGGTAGTGTGTTTTGATGACATTCTTGTTTATAGTGCCAATTTAAATGATCATTTGATGCATGTTAAAATTGTCTTTGATGTGCTTAAGAAGGAAACCTTGTATGGAGCTATTGATAAATGTACCTTTTGCACTTCACAAGTTGTGTTTCTAGGTTTTGTAGTAGGTGCTCAAGGAGTCCAAGTAGATCAATAGAAGGTGAAAGCCATCAAGGAGTGGCCAATTCCAAAGAGTGTGAAGGATGTTAGAAGCTTCCATGGTTTAGCAAGCTTTTATAGGAGATTTGTAAAGGACTTTAGTACCATTTCTTCTCCTTTGAATGAGTAGATAAAGAAAACCATGACCCTTTCTTGGAAGCAAGAACATGAAATTTTTTTCCAAACATTGAAGGATAAATTGTCTAATGCACCTATTCTTGCATTGCCTAATTTTAGTGCTTCTTTTGAATTGGAATGTGATGCATCTAATATAGGCATTGGTGGTTTTGATTCAAGATAAACATCCTATTACTTATTTTAGTGATAAATTAAAGGGTGCATAATTAAACTATTCCACTTATGATAAAGAGTTGTATGCACTTGTTAGGTATTGGAAACTTGGAAACATTATATTTTACCTAAGGAATTTATGATCCATAGTGATCACGAGTCTCTTAAATATTTGAAAAGTCAAGGAAAACTCAACAAGAGGCATGCTAAGTGGATTGAATTTATCGATCAATTTCCTTATGTTATTAAACAAAAAGCAAGGAAAATTGAATGTAGTGGCGGATGCCTTATAGAGGAGGCATTGTTTGATTTCTATGCTTGAAACTAAGTTGCTTGATTTTAATCACATAAAGAAATTGTACTCAACTGACCATGACTTCTCTAGTATTTGTGCTTTGTGTGAGAAGGGGGCTCATCAAGGGTATTTTAAACATGATGATTTCTTGTTCAAGGAAAAGAAACTATATGTACCTAAAGTTTCTTTGAGAGAACTCTTCATTAGAGAAGTTCATGATAACAACTTGATGGGGTACTTTGGTATGGATAAAACTTTGGCTATTTTACATTAACATTTCTTTTGGCCAAAAATGAGGCATGTTGTATAAGCTTGTATCTCAATGTATTACTTGTCATAAAGCTAAATCTAGATTAAAGCTTGTATCTCAATGTTTGTGATCTTTCTATGTGTGATGTAGGTACAATTGAGGGAGAAAACTTGAGGTCAAGTTTTTTTCAAGAAGGAGGGGAGGATGGAGGTCCGTTACAAGCTCAAGGCCAAGGAGTGTTGAATACAGGGGGAGCTGGAAAGAAGATCAAATCAAGGATGAAACCCTTTGCTTAAAGGATTTTAGCTTTTTACATGCCATTCAATTAAAGGTATTTGTAATTTGTTAAGTTGTTCAAGAGGCTTATCTTGTGAATCTTGCATTTGCATAAACATAATCATAAACATGCGTACATGATTTAAGAAAAACATAAAAGGTTACATATTTGCATTTAGAAAGAAATTCTCATGGTTTATGTTTTAGAAAATGCATTTATGCACTGCCTTAATCTATTACAAAGCCATGAAGAACACTTTAATTAATTACAAGAAAATCGTAATCAATTACACAGCACAAAAACACAAAACATGCCTGACTGCCTTAATCAATTACCACTCAATCGTAATCGATTACACAGGCTTATTTCAATTCAAAGACTGATTGCCTTAATCGATTACAGGTCATTTTAATCTATTATTGTTCATAATTTTTTTCCAGATTGTGCTAAGAACACTTTAATCGATTATTTTGTATATTAATCGATTACATTGGCTAAAATAATCGATTACATAACGTTTTAATCGATTACATGCAGTTAAATTTGTTTTCTATAAAAACTTGTTGGGTCTAAACATTTGAAAAATAATCAAGAGAAATTGATTTTACGAATTACTCATTACTCCCAAAGCTTTCAAAGTCTGAGAATAAGATTTTTTGAGTCTCATACATCTTGGTTTCAAAATCGAAGAACTCATGCTTCATTGATCATATTGTTTTGAATAAGATTCTTCAAGAGTTTTTCAAGAGAGCTGCTTTTCAACATTAGCATTCATTCAATCTGAATTTGCTTGGTATAATTCATTCATTCATCCTCTGAGGATCATAAGGTTGTATCTCTCTTGAACTCTTACTGTGAGTTTACTTGTTTCTTTTAATTCTTGTAAGTACTTAGATCAAAGAGTTTCTTTAGAGCTTTTTCTGGAGTAGTGTTCTTTAGAGGAAAGAACAGAGTAGTGTTCTTTGGTTCTTTGTGATTAGAAGTTTAATAGTGTTTTAGATTTTAGTTTTTTTATCTAGGTTTGATCAAGGTAATCACTTGTAAAGCTTGTAAAGAATAGATTTTGATTTAGTGGAACTCTAGTCAGGTTTGGTTAGAAGACACTAGATGTAGCTTCTCTTTTGAGGGGTAAACCAGTATAAATTTGGTGCTCTCTTGATTCTAATTCTTGCTATCTTAAACTTGTTTATATTGTGGTTAATCTCTTTTAAGATCAACTGAAATATTTTTTGCAATTGCTTGAAGTGTAAGGTGAATCTTGACTGATTGAAAGCTTCTATTTTAACAAGGAAAAACTTGTGATACGATCTCTACTTTTGGTTAATTGTGTGTGTTCATCTTTGTTTTCAAGGAGGAGAACTTGAAGAGCTTCCTTTGGTTAGCCTATAGTGGCAATTGTTTAATAAGTGTATGTGCACTTGTATTTTTGCACCTATGTAAACTTGTAAAATTGTAGTTTGCACGTTGCTGACTTAGCCATGAGTCATCATGTGAATAGCTTGCACCTCAAGTTTCATTAGCTTACACCTCAAACTTCATTAGTTTGCACCTCAAGCTTCATTTCATTTTCCATTTCATTCCACTTGCATTTAGCTTACATTGTTTTAGCTTAGCTTACAAGATAAGCTTTAGGACATTGGCTATATAAAGCCAACAAAAACGTATTGGACACACTTTTTGGCAAATTAATAGAAATCTAAAATTTCTTGTGAGAGTTTCTCTTTTTTTTCTTGTGGAAGAACTTCTTGGATCTTATCAATGGTTTCTCAAGGCTATTATGGTGATTCTTCCTATACTCATTGGAGAGCTTCTCCATGGCGTCATCCACCTTCATTCATTGTCTAATTTCATCCTCCATTTCTTATTTTCTTTGGACTTCATTCACGCCACTCTTGCTCCAAAATCTTGAGTAAGAGTTTGAGTTCTTGAAGTGTTCTTGAAGTGTTTTTGAATATTGAGTTTCATTGCAAGGTAGATTGGGAAAATCAATGTCTAAGGAGTTTAGACATACATCAATACATCACTCAAAATAAACATTCATACACACACAGAGGGATGAGGTTGAAGCCTAGATACTACTCTAAGGGAACCATTCTAGGCCCTTCATGTGATAGAAAACACTTTTTACACAAATCTATCGAATATACGGCAACGTAATGGCTATATTTATGACATCCCAAAATTTGTAACAAGAAATTTGCCAAGGGTCGAACGCTACATATACAAGTGTCTGAATTCACACTTTCTCGGTCTGAGGCATTCATAAGCAATAATAAAATTTCATCATTCATTCATATCTTAGCCATCACTCTAGCAGGAAATATATTCACTTAAAGCATAACAATAGTCATCGGACATGCATACAATCATTCTCAACATTGAACATGACATTTACCTTATATCTCAATAATCACATTAACGGTATTCATAACATTTGGAGGCATAATAGTAACCATCAAAGAACAATCGCAATTAATTTCATCATTGATCATACAATCCACAAACATTTCATACAACATAAAATTACAAATTAGAGAAATAATACAATTGGTCCTCATGGGTATAGTAATTTTGTTTGTTTTAGCTTACAAGTTCACAGTGGATCCTAGAGAGATTCTCTTAGCTCCCCAATCCTTCCCCTATGTTTTCCTTCATTCTAAATCCATTTTTAGTCTTAGAATTACCAAATTAAGTCATCTAATGTCCAATATCAAGTTGTTGCACTGCTTCACAAAGTTCACTCTTAAACTTGTCTTCAAATATTTATGTGTTCTGAAAATTGTTTTTTCACAAATCTTATTTGCTACCCTACATTTTCACATATAATAAACTCATTTTAGAGCTAAGAAATTTAAGAAAACCAGTCCATATAGCTCTAACTGCTAGATTATTTTTGTGACAGATTTTATCCAATAAAATGTTCTAAAACTTATTTTATTCATAACTTTTGCTAAAAAAAAAACTCTGATTTAAGTGAAATTTAAGGCTAAACTTATGTTTTAACACTCAAAGAACTTATTTTTAACCTTAAAACATCCAAAAAAACAACATATCATCCAGTTTCAGTCATGGCAGCAGATACAAAATTTTAAACATCACAACAACATGTAATGGAGCTTACCTTCCAGAGACAACAAGGTTAGGGTTTAAGAAGTGAAAAAGACTCCCCTTACCTTAAATGAAGCTTCTAAAAAATGGTTAAGGAACAAAGGTTCAGATCTTGAAGTCTCAAGCTTCAAAGGATGAAAAAAAAAATTTAGAACCAAACATATGAAAAACAAATTTTAGAACCAAACGTAAGGGCTTTGCACGAAAATGATAAAGAAATGAGTAGAAAATAAGAGATCTAAGAGTTTCTTACCAAAGCTTTAAGAGAAGGAGTCTCAAGGAACTACTATGGATCTTGGAAGAAGATCCGGAAGGTCTTGTGCAAGAAGAAGAAAATAAAGGTTCAAGTTTTTGTTTTGGAGAGGAAATGGTGATAAATGATGAGAACTGATGCAAAGTTATGTCTAATGTTGTTGATAAGCTCACTTCACGAGCTTGAATGACCAGTTGATGGCCATGTTGGACGTGCCAAACGGTGCCATAAGTAGGTAGTTTTGCTTTTGAGTGTTTAGCCATAAATGGATAACGTAGGCATAGGCAAAAATGATAAAAAAAATTGTTTTTGCTAAAATAGGTAAATCTTATCCTAATATTCTAGATTAATGTGCTAACCTCCCTTGGGATATGTGTACTCAAAGTGAACCTTGCACAAAGTCCACTCACACAGAGACAAATTACACTGCGACTCAATGCATAGTGCAATTCTTGAACAGACGGAAATCTAGCTCAGACAGTTTCTATTTCTCTATCAAGCTTTACTAAACCAATCACATACATGCATACACGCATACACATATATACATAGCACGAAATTATATGATTAAAAATAGATAATTACTGAAATTAAATTATACATACACAGATGACATAACACAAAGTTTTCTCTGTCAATTTGAGTTGTAATTTTTCAGGGTGTTACAACTCTAACTGATTTTAATTATTCTACATCATATAATTAGACAATTTAATTAGTCACAAACTAATTAAAATAAAATTCTATTTTTAAAATAATTGTATTATCATTTACGAAAATGCCATCCACTTTAAACTCTTATGTCTTAATTACCCCTGTTCTAATTCTATGAAATTTAGATCCCCATTAATCAATCTTAATTATCCCCACTAATTTCTAACCTTGTACATTAATTACTAATTTTCTTCTTTCAAGAATCTAATTTCTATTTCTAGACCAAAATTCAATTATTAACATCTAGGCCATTAATGAGTCTATCATTATTTGCCTAGAGAACTTTCTTTAAACTATCCTTATTCTTTCTAAACTTTAGCTTAAAAACTTGAGATCTTAACCATGCTAAGGTATCGTATGATAATATCTTATTTTCTACCATTTCAATAGTCTAAAAACAATACCCAATCACACAACAAATCAATAACATTGCCTACCACACACACATGGAAAATTAGGATGTTATAGTTAGTTTTGTAAAATTCCTACCATCTTTCATCTAGTTATTGACTTATCTTGTTCTATGTAAAAAAAACCTAAAATACACTTATTATAGAACGGAGGGAGTTAAAGGTAAAGTGAAATATGTAATAATGTAATTAGAAAGAGAAATAAAAACTTTTAAAATATTATAGTACAAAGAGATAAATGAGAAAATAACAAATTATAGCAATATACCTTGAGGTTTCATGTAATTACACAAGCACTACCTCCTTTTTTAATCATTACATTCACTTCCCTTGTAGGAGGTGTTAGTGTAAAATTTGAGGGGGTGTCAATGTGATGTTTTCAAACATATGGGGTAGTTCTAGTGTACTGTTAAATTTAAACGAGAGTTAGTGTAAGAAAATAAAAAAAAAAAAGAGTGAGATTATGTGTAATTTAATAAAATCTTAATAAACATTGTTGTAATTTGTTTATGAAAAAATGAGAGTGTGCGGTAAGAACTCTTTTAGATGACCTAAGGAAATCCTTGGAAGAAAAACTAACTAATCCTAAGCAAACTATGATCGATCTCCTCATCCTTGGCATCTTTTGCTTCCTCGTCATGTCTCAAATTTTATCAAATTAATTTACAATAAAATGAGAAAGAGAAATAAGTTTTTTTTAAAAATTATCTTATTTGCTACTGTCATATAATTAGCCATAATTGATAATCGATTAATTCATTATCATAGGTAAGCAACTAATTAGCTGGTCATATTCCAATTACCTTATTTGATATTCCAAAAAAATAAATGCAACATTTTTTTTAATTAAAAATTGCACCATTTTTTCATGCATTAAATGATGATATAATTGGTGCATTGTACTAATGAAATGTGCCAACTCTTCATATGAATTGTTGAGAAGACATATGGTGTTTGTTTGTTTGCCCTCTTAATTGTATCGTGCTCTTTTAATTGCATATTATACCTTTTTCTATATAAATGGATTCCCTTCTACATTATTATACAATTTTCAACCTGCAAAGACTATAAAAGGCCCAATGAATGTGATATGACCCAACTTTTTAGGGATTTGAAGTACATTTTGGAAAATGAGTGTCAACTTGGAGCTCTCCTATGGCACCTTCATCATTTCTCCATCATTTATCTTCCTTGTTCTTGCTATGAGTAACTAATTTCCCATTGTGCTTGGGGTTGGAATGTAATTACATTGAACCATTGTATTGTCTTTGACTATTAATCTAAGTTTCATATTTCTCAATCTTTCATCTTATTTTTATGCTTCAATGGTATATGTGGAGTGATCAACCACTTTTTTGGATGTTGTTACATTGGGAAGTGTTGCTAAATCTAGACCAAAAGTAAGGTAGCTAAGGGTTTTACACTAAGGGATAATGTATAAACACTTAGTCCTCCTATGACCATGAGATTAATGCAAATATCATTATTAAATTTTTAAGGAATTAGGATTTGATAATGATATTTAGGACTAAATCACTAAAGGATTAGGATTTAGTAACTTTTATGGTTGAGGAATGATTGTATGAAATGTGTTGTTTGGTTATTTGTCATTGATGTAATTCGGTGAAGTGGAATGAACTCCAACCCCAAGCACTATCTCTATCCATTGTTAAGTTTTTGTTTATTTGCATGCTGAGTGTTTGATAAGTTTACAAAAAGAAGTTCCTTGTATGAAATTTAATGATTCTTTGTTTTTAGTTAACAAATCGTGTATCAATTGGTCCAATATTTCGCAACTCCTTTGGGAAATTATATTCTCAGGATACTTTGATACTTGTGCAATTGGTATATTTGCAAAATATTGAACAAGTTTTTGACCCCATTGTCAGGGACTTGCATCTCAATATTGGTAATTGTGCACTTTTTGTTAACTTAGGCTTATATTTCCATTACTTGTTTCTTTTATAAAATTATGCTATTTATTCTTTTCTCCATGTGCAAACCTTTGCTTATAGTGTGCTTTTGTTCATGTATGTGAGATAGAGTTTTGGAAGACATCCTTGTTCCTCTTGATCTTGAGATTGAGAAGACATATTGGTACAACAACACCTTGTGAAAGAAAAAAACAAAGAGAGAAACGTGCTAGACAAAAAGCACAAAGAGCCTTTACTTCTTGATATGATCCAGCAAAGGTCCAATTACTTCAAGTATCTTTTGCAATGGGCAAAAGACCCGATGACTAATGCAAGACCGAAAAGAATCAAGAAGATTTTCAAAACTTAGTGATGCAAGTGAACATACCAAGAATATGTTATTTTCGCATATTGATCAATTTTTAAATTATTTAATATATATATATATATATATTTTAAAGTATTTTTCTCATAGCAATGATGTTTAAGTTTCAATGTTATATTGAATTTGCCTATCAATTTGAAATCACAAATTAATGTTGAATGTTAAACAAATAAAGAAATAAAATGGTAGTAAATATTAAAATGCCTTGGATACTATTGTTGTTGTATATTGAATAATTTTAAATTTTTTTAATATATATTATATATTACTTTTTTATTCAAAACCACCTAATTATTTATTTGTACATGTTTTTCATATAGGATGATTTGAATGAGATTAAGACTCCTCCAAGCAAAACATGTTTAAAAAGATTACCAAATGACTTGAATATTAAAAAAGAACCAATGAATTGAAATATTTTGAATTTGACAATAATGTTTACTTATTATCATCAACTTTTTCATTTTTGGCATCCCTTGTCTTTTGGAGATTTGGAAGAAAAAAATACTTAGTGTTAGTATGTAGTTGTCCTAGAGACAATTCGTTTCATCAGATGAACCCCTCTTACTATTTAGTATTTCATGGTTAATAAATTTGAGCAAACTTTATCTTTATCATATTTATGTCTCGCCTATATTTTATAGTAATATGAGTTTAAAGATAAAGGTCCTAGGAATAGAATAGGTGTTATCTCGAGGATCAATGATAGGGATCATGATCGTGAGGACTCAAGGACACTAAATGTCTATACCTGAAATGAGTTCCTAGTCTTGAATCACCAAGAAAGGGCATTGGTGATCTCAAAAAGGACAAGTACGACATCTTCTATTTGTATAGAGATATAAGGTAGGGACCTCATGGAATGCAGACATGGTGATGCCTTAGCTTGTGATAACCCTAAGTTATTTTCGGTTGGCGCCATACCCCGCGCGACAGCGCGGGGATTCACCTCAGAAAACCTGGGTTTTGGTATGGCGCGGGTCGCGCCAGGGCTGGCGCTGAGAGCGTCAGACCCATTGGTTGTGGCGCTGGTGGCGCCAAGACGGTGCTGAGGGCGCCAGAGACTCTGCAAGTCCACGCTGGCA
>PYAF01004028.1:1012502-1031440 GCA_007407185.1 Glycine tomentella | reverse complement strand
AGATTCAATGCCTCATCAACATGGCATAACCTTATCAGCCCTAGATAGGATATCTCTGGAATGGTTCAAGCCTCTCCTAAGGCTCCATTCCATTAGCCATACAGGCTCAAGACCAAATATACAAGGCTCTGGTATATCAGATGACCAGTACAAGTGGTCATAACACCGACCACATAGCCACACAGAGCCACAATCCAAAGTCATCAGAATCAAAAACTGAAAACTAATCCTTCATCTATTCATCGTCCTAAACAAGTTTCTCAACTGGACCCTGGGCTAATTCTAGCCCCAACTCAAGTGGCTCACTATTCATGAAACCCCCTCAAATCCAAAATCAAACGGTGAAACTTGTGTTTCTTACCTCAGTGGCGACTCCGACAGCCTCAAAACAGCTTCCTCTAGCTTCTATGTCCCAATCACGCTGTGGTTCTGCGCCAAGCTCAAGTTCTCTGAGCTTTTCCTCTGAGGTTCCTCTTCTCACTTAGGAATGGGGTTTTCAGGAGAAAGGATGAAGGATTTAGCTTTCTGATCGGTTCAATCGCAGTTATATGTCGTGGGTAAAAGTTTAGGCTAGTGTCTAATGTCCTAGGAAGCTCGGAAACTCCTCTAATGGAGGTCTGGACGAAGGAGGAAGAAGATGGAGAGAATATGGCCATGGTTTTCGAAGGTTTGGGCCTTATATAGGCCTCTGCGCAACTCCCACGCCCCAAGCGTGGTATCCCACGCCTCAAGCGTGGGTTGGCAGAGAAATTTCCATTTCTGGGCCACTCCCCACGCCCCAAGCGTGGACTCCACGCCCCAGGCGTGGACCTCCCACGCCCCAGGCGTGGCTTTCCAGAGGAAATTTCATTTCTGAGCTGGTTCCCACGCCCCAGGCGTGGACCCCCACGCTCCAAGCGTGGAACCTCAGAAAAACCAAAAACAAGACTTGAAACGCATGATTATAACAGGTAACCCTTAAAAAAGGTCCATAGCATAGAATTCCATCATCGGCGTGAAAGCTTTAGTGGCAGTAAAGTGGTCATCGATTGGCGATAGAGAGAGTCACCACTTCTCACAGATTAGTTGAATGATGAACCTTAGGTTGAATAATAACACATAATCATATTAGAATTCCTTTTCTAAGGAAGATAATATATTTCTTTTATTGTTTAACTTTTTTATTATATGTAAAGACATGTTAAGTTTTTGTTTCTTCGAAAGGGGATTCTAAGGTGAACCACCTTAATAAGCGGTTCATTATGGACCATTACTTATGGCCCTTGGATTAATCTAAGCAGCACAAGGCTATTATGTCAGAGTCAGGGGGAGCTCATGAGGCTTAAGAAGCTTAGTCTCTTAGGAAATAAAGTGTTTAGGCTTTTTACATGTCAGTTCAATTGATTGGTAGTTGTAATTTGTTTATGTCTAAGATGAGACTTCCTATGATCCGCTGCATAAAGCTCAATCATGTTTTTGCACTCATGTTTTCATAAAAGCATAAGTTTTGTGAAGAACTTTTTTTTTTGAAATGTATAGTTTTCTTGATTGCATAAAAAGCCAAGTGTTCCATGTTTATGTTTTTAGAAAAATATTTTCTCATTGGTTTAATTAGTTACCAGTAAGTGGTAATCTATTATTTCAGATTTAAGAACACTTTAATCGATTACAAGACTATGGTAATCAACTACACAATACAAAATCACAGAATGAACTTCCTATGATAATCGATTACGACATGGTTGTAATCGATTACTTGGCAACATTTTTAAACAAAGACTTCCTGTGATAATGGATTATGTTACGATTTAATCAATTACATTTTTCATAAGTATTTTCCAGAAAGCTGAAGAACATTTTAATCGATTATATGAGTTAATTAATCGATTACATTAGTGAATTAATCGATTACTGATTGTTAAAACATTTTTCTATAAATAGATGAAGCCAGTTTTAAAAATAGACACCACGAAATATCAAAGGATTTTCATAAGCTTTCTAAAGAGAGAAAAGATTCAAAGTGCTATTATGGGTTAGTCCCTAAAAACCTCAAGCTTCAAGATTCCTTGAGAGGATTTGGGCAAAGTTTCTAAAAAAGATTTTGAAGAGAAAGATCTGAGATAGTTTTCTTTCAACATTGATTCTAGTTTGGTAATCTTTTGCATACATCTGTAGTGGATCATCAGGTGGTTTCCCTCCATACAACTTGTTTGTAATTTCTTTTTAGAATTTTTGTTTGTGTAACTATAGCAATAGTCTTTCTTAAAGCTTGTCTAGAATAGGTATTTCTAGAGGGAAGAGTAGAGAAGGGTTTTCTCTATGTCTTGATCACTAAAGAGTCCAATTGAGTTAGATTTCTTGTTCTTGATCTAGGTCTGATTAAGAGTGATTGCATGAGCTTGTAAGAAACAAATTGTTAATAGTGGAACTCTAACTAGTTGGTTAGAAGAACTAGATGTAGCTTCTGTAGGTTGAGAAGTGAACAATATAAATCTTGGCATTGACTACTTCATCTTTATCTTTTCTTGTGGTTATTAATTTTCATTCGTTGGTGTAACTTTTCACAATCAACAGAAAACGTTTTGGTTGCATTCGTTAAAGACTAGTGTATGATTGTTTGAAAGTGTTCTTGGATTGTTTTGTGATATGATCTTTATAACTCTAATTGTTTAAGAATTTTAATTGGCCAAGAACAACCAATTCACCCCCCTCTTGGTTCTTGTGTCTTGTTCATACTGTTTTTAATTGGTATGAAAAGCAGGTTCTTGTGCGTTACTCAAGATCACTATTTTCTTTCAAAGAAAATGAATACCACACAAGTTACCTTCAAGGAGGGTGTCTCCCTCAATTTTCCTCCAATGTTTGAGGGAGAACACTTCATCTTTTGGAAAAATAGAATGCAAATTTTCATTCAATCAAATGACCTTGGTGCATGGAATGCAATAGAAAAAGGTCCTTTGTTACCTACCAAAATTGTTGATAATGAAAAGATTCCCAAAGAATGGGATGAAATGACAGACATAAAAAAGAGGGTAGTTCAATATGATTTTAAAGCAAAGAATATGATAACCTTTGCCTTGTCATCTAATGAATTTTTCAGAACTATTAGGTGCAAGAGTGCTAAGGAGATGCGGGAAATGCTAGAGATTACTCATGAAGGAACAAATGAAGTTAGAAGATCAAGAAAACATGCCTTGATCCATGAGTATGAGATGTTCAAGATGAACACAGCAGAAAACATCTTTGAACTCCAAACCAGATTCACACACATCGTCAATCATCTACTTGGTCTTGGAAAAACATTTGATGTAGAGGAACTCAACATCAAGATCTTGAAATGTTTAACAAGACAATGACAACCAAAAGTGATAGCGATCAAAGAATCTAAAGATCTATCAAAGATGTCTATGGATGCACTTTTTGGTAAGTTACTTGAATATAATTTAGAAATGTCTCAACTAATACATGTAGAAGATGCAGACAAAAAATAGAAAATTATAGTTTTGAAAGTTGCATCCTCAAATGTTGAGAAAGATGATGATTTAAGTGGAGATGAAGGTGATGAGAATCTAAATCTAATTGTCAAAAGATTTGGCAAGTTCATGAAAAAAACAAGAACAAAAATTTCACCAAGTTCAACAAAAAGAATGACAACACCAACTACAACTGCTTTGAATGTGGTAAACAAGACCACATCAAATCTGAATGTCCAATATATTTGAAGAAGTAGTTAGGTGAAAAGAAAGCAAAGAAAGATGAGAAATAAAACAGAGCTTACATTGCATGGGAAGAAAATACATCAACAACTTCTGAATATTCAAGTGAAAATGAAGAAGCAAATGTTTGCCTAACTTCAACAATTGATGAAGATGACTCAAGTGATGAATCAGAAGTAAATCCTGAACTTGATCAACTAGTTAATGCTTTCAATGAAATGCACGCGGAAGCTAAAAAACGTGCAATCTCCAGCAATAAACTCAAAGGTAACCTTAGATGGCATACCACAAAACTAGCTTCAATGCAAGCTGAAATTTGTAACTTGAAAAAAGAAAATGAGAAACTTGTTTCAAGCTATAAAGCAAATGGGTGTATGTGTGCCTCTTCTTCTTCAAAAATAAATGAAAATGAAGCTTTGCAAAAAGAGTTTGATGAATTCAAAAAGAGCCATCTTGAAAAATGCATGACTTTACAAACTGAAAACTCATACTTGGAAGATCTCTTAAAAAATCTCTATCGAGGAAAATGTAGTTTGAATCAAATGTTAAGTGTACAAAAGTATGCAGGTGATACATTTGGATTGGGTTACAAACATCAAACAAAATCTTTTCAAAACACCAAGTTTGTACCCCCAAAACAGATGAATAGAAAAAGGCCTTCAAAAACAAAGCATACTAAGAAGACTCATTTTGAAAGAGGATCAAAATATGTAACATGTCATTACTGTTTGAAGAAGGGTCACACATCTCACACATGTTATGCTAGGAGGTTATATGTGCCTAATGAAGAATGCATATGGGTTCCTAAGAAAAAGAGAAAAATAGCTAACCCCTATGGACCCAACCTTAATTGGGTACCTTTCTTTGCTATTTGATTTGATTGTTGTAGGTGTGTGTAAGAGCTAAAACATCATTATGGTACTTGGACAATGGATGCTCTAGACACATGACAGGTGATAAATCCATGCTCACCAATCTGACTTTAAAGGATGGAGGGTTTGTCACCTATGAAGACAAAAATAAAGGAAAAATAATAAGAGAAGGCAATATTGGTGATAGCTTCAAAACCAAAATCAGAAATATGCTTTATGTGGAAGGCCTAAAGAATAATCTTCTGAGTATAAGCCAGCTTTGTGATAAAGGATTAAAGGTATCCTTTAATAATAATTGTTGCTTGATATGTGATGGAAAAATTGGTGAGATGATCCATGTAGGAAAAAGAAAAGGAAACATCTACTTTCTTGCTATAGAACATGCATTCATTCATAATATAAATTGCTTAGTAAGTAAGATTGATGAATCATGGTTGTGACATAGAAGAACAAGTCACAGTAACATGCATCACATGAACAAGCTCATAAGGAACGATTTAGTTATTGGTTATCTAAACTCAAGTTTGAAAAGGACAAACTATGCGATGCTTGTTAAAGGGGGAAACAAACTAAGATCTCTTTTCAACACAAAAACTTTGTTTCCACCTCAAGACCTCTTGAATTGCTTCACATGGATTTGTTTGGTCCTTCAAGAACTATGAGCTTAGGTGGCAATTACTATGGGCTTGTAATAGTTGATGATTACTCAAGATTCACATGGACTTTATTTCTGAAATCCAAGAGTAATGGTTTTAATGCCTTCAGAAAATTTGCAAAGCTTGTTCAAAATGAAAAAGGCTGCAAAACTATCTCAATAAGAAGTGATCATGGTGGTGAATTCCAAAATGAGCATTTTGAAAAATTTTGTGAAAAAAATGGAAATAAACCACAATTTTTCAGCTCCAAGAACACCTCAACAAAATGGTGTTATGTAGAGGAAAAATAGATCTCTTGAAGAAGGAGAAAGAACTCTTCTTAATGAGACAAATTTGTAAAAACATTTTTGGGCTGATGCAGTGAGCACTGTTTGTTACACTCTAAACAGATTACTCATAAGGTGCTTCTTAAAGAAAACTCCTTATAACTATACAAAGGTAGAAAACCAAACATTTCACAACTTAGAGCCTTTGGTTGTAAATGTTTTGTTTTAAACAATGGAAATGAGTCTCTTGGAAAATTTGATGCAAAGGCTGATGAAGCTATCTTCCTTGGATATTCATTGCAAAGTAAAACATATGAAGTTTTTAATATAAGAACCTTATGCATGGAAGAATCTGTACATGTATTTGTGATGAATCTAACTCCTCAAAAGAGGAAAAGAGTTGTGAAAATGATGTAGGACCAATGAAAGATAATGTCACAATCAATGAATCAAATGAGAAGAAAAATGATGAAACAAATGAAGAGATTGATCCTTCAACTCCTACTCAAAGGCCTAAAGACTGGAGAACAACAAGAGATCTTTCCCTAGACAACATCATTGGTGAAGTATCTAAGGGAGTATCCACTAGATCAACTCTTAGAAATTTATGTTGTGATATGGCCTTTGTATCTCAAATTGAACCTAAGAATATTGATCAAACATTACTTGATGAACATTGGATGGTTGCTATGCATGATGAACTTAACCAGTTCAAGAGAAATGAAGTATGGGAATTTGTTCCTAGACCTCCTTCTCATAAGCCAATAGGCACCAAGTGAGTTTTCAGGAACAAACTTGATAAAAGAGGCATCATAGTCAAAAATAAAGCCAGATTGGTTGTAAAGGGTTACAACCAAGAGGAAGGCATTGACCAAGAAACCTATGCTCCTGTTGCAAGGTTGGAAGCCATTAGATTGCTGCTTGCATTTGCATGTTTGGTGGATTTTAAATTATTTCAAATGGATGTAAAAAATGTCTTTCTAAATGGTTACATAGAGGAACAAATCTATGTTGATCAACCTCTTGGATTTGTAGACTTTAAACATCCAAATCATGTCTTCAAACTAAAGAAAGCCCTATATGGCTTAAAGCAAACACCTAGGTCCTGGTATGAAAGACTGAGCAACTTTCTAATTAGCCAATCCTTTACAAGAGGACAAGTGGATAAAACATTGTTCATCAAGAAATTTGCTAGTGACATATTACTTGTTCAAATATATGTTGATGATATTATTTTTGGTTCAACTAACAATTCCTTGTGCAAGGAATTCTCAATTTCAATGCAGAATGAACTTGAAATGTCTATGATGAGAGAATTAACATTCTTTCTTGTACTTCAAGTGAAACAAATGAAGAATGGAACATTTCTCAGTCAAATAAAGTACTGCAATGAATTGATCAAGAAATTTGATATGGAAAAAAGCAAGGATGCTACAACTCCTATGGCAACCACAACTTACCTTGAATAAGATGAAAAAGGAAAGAAGATTGAAGAGTCAAAATACAGAGGAATGATTGGATCACTATTGTATTTGACTGCAAGTCATCCAGATATTATGTTGAGTGTGTGCTTATGTGCAAGATATCAAGCAAATCCAAAAGAGTCACACCTCACAACAGTCAAGAGAATCATTAAATACCTAAAATCAACTCCAAAAGTTGGTCTATGGTATCCAAAAGGTGCATCACTAAATTTAATTGGCTATTCAGGTTTTGATTTTGCAAGCTGCAAATTAGATAGGAAAAGCACAAGTCGAACATGCCATTTGTTAGGAAATTCCTTGATCTCATGGCACTGCAAGAAACAATCTTGTGTTTCTCTCTCAACAGGTAAGGCAGAGTATAATAACCTTGTTATTTTTATATAAAAGAAATAAAAGAAAGAAAATTTAAATTTATAAAAAGTTCTGTCGCAAAATCCTTAGTGACGGAATTAGCGACAGAATTAGCGACGGATGGAGTCTGGCACCAGTAGTGCCACAGGTGCTAGAAGTTGGCGCCAATAGCGCCACAAGTGCTGAAAGTTGGCGCCAGTAGCGCCAGAGTGGCGCCAGTAGCTCCACAGATACTGGAAGTTGAGCGATTAGCGCCAAGACGATGCGGTTAGGGGCCAGAAATGCTCCAGGAAGTGAATTTTTTCTGGATTATGGCGCGACTAGCGCCAGAAGTGGCGCGATCAGCGCTAGAACGCGACCTAGACCACTATATAAGGCTCATTTGCGCGATTTTGATGGGAAAAACCCCCTTTCTTCTTCCTCCTGTGACCTTTCCGCCATTGATGAGCTTCCAAGCTTCATAAACCCTTGTTTATTGACCCAAATCACTTCCTTTAAAAACCAAACTTACTAGAAACATGTTGTGAGCCATAATCCTTCATTTAATTCCCTAGAAAACCCCAAATTAGAGAAATCCCTTTCTCAAGGGAAGTTCATAGAACTCGAGTTCGGCGAGGAACGGCGGCAATTCGTGGACACCCAAGCTTGGGGAAGTCGTCCTTGGGCCTTCCTTGTCGTTTTTGAGGGCATGATAGTGATTCTGCTGGTGGTGGTGACCACGACGCCGGGAGAACTAGTATAGCATTGAGAGCAAGTAAGCTCTTCGCCCTTGGAAGTATTTCCTTGTTTGTGTTCTACCATCCCCAGGGGGTGATGGTTATTGTGTGACATGCATATTGGAAATTGGATGTTATTGCTTATTGACTCATGTGATTGATGAACACTGTGATAGTGTTTTTTGACTGATGATAATTTAGATACTGTGATAGTATATGTGATGTGCTTTTATGAGATTCTCTGGCCAGTAGAATAGAGTACTATGGATCCCCTTGGAAATGTGCCCTTGAATGGATGATCTTCCTTGGGAAAAATCCATAGGTGTCCATGTAATTCCTGAGAGAATGTGCCCTTCATTGGATGATCTTTCTCAGGTATGGGCAGGAAAAGTCCTGAGGGAATGTGTCTTTCAGTAGATGATCTTTCTCAGGCATTGGAATGAAAAGTCCTGAGAGAAAGTGCCCTTTAGTGGATGATCTTTCTCAGGCAATGTGTTTGGGTACATATATTGTGGCAGTTGTGGAATATGCATGTGGTATGACTGGGTAGCTGTGATGGCTAATTTATGATGTAAACTTTGATATTATATGTTCATGGAAGTGAACCAGGGGGGAGGAAACACCTCCAAGGACCCTGAGTTTACTGAGATTGTTATCTCACCCCTGTTGGGGATTATGTTTTGCAGGTGAGGCTCAGGAAGCAGTTGCTAGGTCCCAGGGCAAGAGACCCGAGTAGAGGGATATGGTTCTGAAGGAACCCTAGGCATAGTAAGGATCCCGTTGGCTCTATATTTTGCATATTTTGTCTGTATGCCTGTATTTTGGCAACTAATGAAAGAATTGTATAGTTTTGAGAAATATACCTTGTATATTCCGAGAATTCACCATATATGTATATAATGTACATTTGATATCTGTTAATGATGTTTGATGACGTCATTTTGTTTAAAGCTTCCAATTTTAATTATTATGATAATTGTTGCGCCATTTTGATATAATGATATGTTAATACACCGGATGCATACGAGGTGTTACACAGAGTACATTGCAGCTAGGAGTTGTTGTGCTCAAAGCTTGTGGCTTAAGCAACAATTACAGGACTTTGGTGTTGAATTGAAAGAAATTCTATTGCTATGTGAAAGCACAAGTGCTATCAACCTATCAAAGAATCCAATAATGCACTCATGGACAAAGCATATAAAGATCATATATTACTTTCTTAGAGATCACATTCAAAAGGGTAATTGCTCAATTGAGTTTATTGATACAAACAATCAATTGGCTGATATATTTACAAAACCCCTTGCTAGAGATAGATTTTTTGCTCTGAGGAACATGCTAGGTATTCTTGATGAATCTATCATCTAATAGCATGCTTATGATGTGTTTGATTACATGAAATTTAACTCACAAGTTCATTATGCATCACATTTAGCAAAAATTTGAATCCTAATAAATGTCACTATTTCATACTGCATAATTCTCTGTAATAGTTGATTACCACAAACAGTAATCGATTACCAAAGGCTTCACATGAGCCTTGCTCGTTGACTTAATCAATTACATCTAAGGATTAATCAATTACAGTACAAAAACTTACTAATGTAATTGATTACGTCAACGTATTAATCAATTACATGATGCTTAAGGGCAATTTCAGGTTAAAAACTCTCTGGAGTAATTGATTATACTATTGAATTAATTGATTACATAATGCTTAGAGGTATACATTTACCCTGGCATAATCGAGACCACCTTGGAATACGAGATAACTGTTATCAGGATTTCAAAATTCAAATTTCAAAACTAGGAACAGCTCTATAAATTCAGAATCCAAAAGCCTAACTTCTCACACCAAAAATCCATTCTCTCCTTATGTAAAACTGAGTTACTTCTTGCTATACTTCTTCTTCTCTACCAAAACTCAGCCTATTCTTATTCCTAAATCACCATGTCTCAACCATTAACATCTAAGAAACTCAAAACCAGCAAAATGGAAGCAGGCCAAATTTCTAAGGGTTCTGAGAGTAGGTTAGATACCTAGTTCTCTACTAAGGTATAAAGGAACAATTACATGCAATTCCATGCTACAAAGCTAGTGCTGCCTCCAAAATACCTAGATCTTGATTGGTTTGCCTCTGAGGGGTTCACATTCCCTGAGATGCTGCAAGGCTGGATGGATGGTGTTCTCTGCTCCAAAGTGAATGGAGTGGCCATGGAAATAGATGACATTGTATGGAATGCAGTTGCAAGCACAACTTTTGGAGGTGTCTAGAGGTTTGAAGAAGAAATTGGTGGCTATTCAAAGATAGAAACCTATATAGGTATGTTGCTGAATCCAAATGCATAGATAGGAAACAAATTAGGTGTTGGCCTAATGATAGCTGAAGATAGGCTTCTGCATTACATCATCACGTACATTCTCACACCTAGATCAACCAATCATGCACAGATCACTGATGATGATCTGCAGCTGGTGTGTGAGTTGAAAATTGGATCTCAAATCAATTGGGTTCTAGCTATTGAAGAAACAACGATGAAGTCAAAGAGGCTGCTATGCTATCAATTTCCCTATGCTATCATGGCCTCAAGGTTTATTGGCTACTTTGGGATTGATGTGTCTAATGAGATAGTTGACAACACCACCAACATAACCAACCTCATATCCAAAAAGCATCTCAACAAGCTGGGGATGTTGAAAGCTCCTAATGGATGGAACATGACTGGAGCTCAAGCTCCTCAAGGAGTGGCTCATAAGGGACATGAAGCTGATGAGGATGAAGATGAAGATGATGAAGCTGGACCTGCTGAGCAACAGTGGAGTCCTTTTGAATCTCTTATGATTCAAAAGATGGATGTTATGATAGCTCTGCATCATGAACATTCAACTGATGTTCATTCCACTTTAGAAGACATCACGACTAGACTAAGCCATATAAAGACTAGAATGAGTCTTAGAGACTTTGATAATCTTTAGCTTAGTGGTTGTCTTATTCAGTTTCTAGTTATGTTGTTTCTATTTTCTGATGTTTTGCAATGTTATCCTTGTTGTTTGCCTCTAATGAATTAATGAAATGGTTCTTATGTTTTTCTAATCTTCCTTGCTATTTCACATTTATTGAAATATTTTCCTTTTAATAAGCCAAAAAGGGGAGAAAAATGAACATAAAATGAACATATGCTACCGTACAGGGGGAGTGAAACTAAAGGGACAAGGGAGTAAAATAAAATAAAAAGATAAACATAAATGAATATTTGCTCTAACTCTTAATCTAAAATGATATGATATTACATAAGAAAGGGAGGGGGGGCAATAAATATGATTATGATGTATAAAGTTTATGCAAAGAATACTTGACACTTGGTCCATGCTCTAGAAGCTGATTCTTTTTCAGGTTTCACGTAAAAGCTCCTGGAAACTCGCTCCTAAAAGAACACTAAGGAACAAGATGTTCAATTGAAGTTTGGCATAATCAAAGCCAAAAATGGGGGGATTGTTAGAGTCAAAGGGAGCTCAAGAGGATCAAGAAGCTGAGTCTCTTAGGCAGTAAAGTGTTTAAGCGTTGACATGCTAATTCAATTGATTGGTAGTTTTAATTGGTGTATGTCTAAGATGAGACTTCCTATCATCCACTACATAAAGCTCATTCATGTTTTTGCATTCATGTTTTCATAAAAGCATAAGTTTTGTGAAGAAGTTTTTTCTGAAACATAAAGCTTTCATGATTGCATAAAAAGCCAAGTGTTCCATGTTTAAGTTTTGGAAAAATATTTTCTCATTGGTTTAATTGATTACCAGCAAATGGTAATCTATTACTTGAGATTGATAAACACTTTCATCAATTACAAGATTATGGTAATCAATTACACAATACAAAATCACAGAATGGACTTCCTATGATAATCGATTACGGCATGGTTGTAATCGATTACTTGGCAATGTTTTTAAACAAAGACTTCTTGTGATAATGGATTACGTTACGATTTAATCGATTACATTGTTCATAAGCCTTTTCCAGAAAGCTCAAAAACACTTTAATCAGTTATATGAGTTAATTAATCGATTACATAAATGAATTACTCGTTTATATTAGTGAATTAATAGATTACTTACAGTTAAAACAATTTTCTATAAATAGATGAAGCCTGTTTTAAAAATAGACCCCATGAAATATCAAAGGATTTTCATAAGCTTTCTGAAGAGAGAAAAGATTCAAAGTGCTATTATGGGTTAGTCCCTCAAATCCTCAAGCTTCAAGATTCCTTGAGAGGATTTCTTTTTGGGCAAAGTTTCTAAAGATTTTGAAGAGAAAGTTCCGAGATAGTGTTCTTTCAACATTGATTCTAGTTTGGTAATCTTTTGCATACATCTGTAGTGGATCATCAGGTGGTTTCTCTCCATACAACTTGTTTGTAATTTCTTTTTAGAATTTCTGTTTGTGTAACTATAGCAATAGTCTTTCTTAAAGCTTGTCTAGAATAGGTGTTTCTAGAGGGAAGAGTAGAGAAGTTTTTTTATCTATGTCTTGATCACTAAAGAGTCTAAGTGAGTTAGATTTCTTGTTCTTGATCTAGATCTGATTAAGAGTGATTCCATGAGCTTGTAAGAAACAAATTGTTAATAGCGGAACTCTAACTAGTTGGTTAGAAGAACTGGATGTAGCTTCTCTAGGTTGAGAAGTGAACCAGTATAAATCTTGGTATTGACTACTTTATCTTTATCTTGTGGTTATTAATTTTCATTTGCTAGTGTAACTTTTCATAATCAACAGAAAACGTTTTGGTTGCATTAGTTAAAGACTGGTGTTTGATTGTTTGAAAGTGTTCTTGGATTGTTTTGTAATATGATCTTTATAACTCTAATTTTTTAAGAATTTTAATTGGCCAAGAATAACCAATTCACCCCCCCTCTTGGTTCTTGTGTGCTATTCATACTGTTTTCATATTACACATCATCTATATCACATTTTCCCTTTTTTATTCTTCTTCTCTAAGTTGTCTCCAACAATGATTTGGCTGCTTCAGTGACATCTCCACAATCTCCAATGGCACTTTCGTGTGCCTAACGATATAATCCGTTCCAGCATCATGAATGTTGTTCCAACCTCAAATCTTGGTAGGAACCACTAGGAGCTGGAATGCTCACTTGTTCATGGAATCCACTAAATCCAAACGGACAACCTCCTTGTAGAACTCTTGGCTTCCCTTGCATCCTTGACTTTTGGCCCTTTCGCCATCAAAGTATGCTACGAGTGTAAGAAAAAAGCACCATAGTATGCTACGAGTGTAAGAAGCCTAGAAACTTCAAGTTAGAGTGCTCAGATCTGGAGAAGTCCAAGGACAAACACAAGTAATACAAGTCCAAGTTCAAGATATGCCTTCTCATGATTTGCCTAAAACTTATTTTCGTCAAGTAAACTTCTTGACTTACTAGGGCTCATGGCCCAAGACCCTATTGGCCCTTTTAACACATTTGGGCCTATTAGTGTAGAAACTAATTTTTCACTATTAGCCCAAATGGGGCGCATTCATCAATTTGACTTAGAGTCCAACTCCAACCCGGTTACACCTTTATACCTGAAAAAGCCTAATAAGTATTGGCCCAAACTTACTAGTTATAAGCAATCAAGAACAAAATTTTGTGTGTGACCCATTAAGCCCAATTAGTCACTGACATCAATGAACTTGGACCAATTAAACTCCTTTAATAGGCCCAATTCATTTAATGATCACATAAGACACTAGCAATGTTCTACGGCCCTAGAACTAATTGAGTTGATCAAGTGATCTACCTTTTTGATTTGGATACTGTGCTGGCACCATATCGTCATTCACATTTAGTCAAGAGCAAGGATAGAGTATCATCTCTCTTAGTTGACTAAATATAGCTTTTCACAAAACTAGGAATCTTCTTCTATTGACTCTAAGACAAATTATGACTTCTCATGATCTCTTGCTATGCATAGATTATCAAATCAACTAGAAGTCATCCAAGCCCTACTGGTCTTGTGAACGACTAATCCCTTGTAGAGACTATGAGTCCTTCTGGCATGGTCATTTTCACTCATGTATTAAGTTATACCTAAGAGTACATTGTTCTTCTTATTTTTAGGAGGATAAAGTTGTACAATCAAAGTATAATCATAGGACATAGTGTTCAATGACATCGTCAAGTCTAGGATGATCTGCATTACCAAACGATGAGGGACTTTACAAATCTAATGATACTTTAAAGAATCCTTGTGGAATCTCTCAGCGAGTCAGTTCGGTGCCATCTGTTCTCCAACAAATCCACCCACTACATCAGCTAAGGCATCACCATGCTTGCATTCCATGAGGTTTCTACCTTGTATCTCTATACAAGTAGAATATGTCATAGTAGTCCTTTTTGAGATCACCAATGCCCTTTCTTGGTGATTCAAGACTAGGAACTCATTTTAGGTAATAGACATTTAGTGTCCTCGAGTCTTCACTATCATGATCCTTATCATTGATCCTTGAGAGAACACCTGTTCTATTCCTAGGGCATTTATCTTTAAATGCATATTACTATAAAATATAGGCGAGACATAAATATGATAAAGATAAAGCTCAAATTTATTAACCATGAAATACTAAATAGCAAAAGGTATTCATCTGATGAAATAGATTCTCTCTAGGACACCTACATACTAACATAAGCCAATTATGTGACAATGGATATAATGTTTCCTTTAACAAGGATGAGTGTATCGTCTAGAACAGTAATGGGTCTATACTCTTTTCTACAAAGAGGAAAGGTAATCTTTATAAGATTAGACTAGGTGAGCTATCAGATAAAAATGTATCTTGCTTACTTTCTATCAAAGAAGATCATTGGGTATGGCATACGAAACTTTGTCATGGAAGCTTGAGGTTAATCTCAAAGCTGCAAAACCATAACCTTGTAAGAGGTCTGCCAAAGTATGTCATACAAAGATAATTCACTTTGTGAAGCTTGTCAAAATAAGAAACAAGTTAAAAATTATTTTCAAGAAAAAACATTGTTTCCAAATCAAGACCTTTAGAACTAAAACATCTTGATTTATTTGGCCCAATTAGAACAATCTCAGTATGTGGAAAAAGGTATGGACTTGTCATAGTGGACAATTACTCTTAATGGAAATAGGCTATGTTTCCTAGCTCACAAGGATGATTCTTTTAATGTCTTCTTTAAATTTTGTAAAAGATTTCAAAATGAAAAATGAGTATGCATTGCTTCAATTAGAAGTGACCATGGAAGATAATTTGAAATAAGATTTTTCATTGCTCTGTGAGGAAAAGGGTATCCTTCACAACTTTTCAACTCCAAGAACACCTCAACAGAATGATGTGGTTGAAAGGAAGAACAAATCATTACAGGAAATAGTTAGGACCATGCTTAATGATAATTCTACTCTTAAACTCTTTTGGGCTAAAGCAGTGAATATTATTTGTTATTTACAAAATAGAATTTAGATAAGACCTATTCTGGAAGAAGACTCTATGAATTATGGAAGGGACAAAAGCCCAGCATATCATACTTCAATCCTTTTGGATGTTAATGTTTCATTCTAAATACTAAGGATAACTTGGGAAAGTTTGATTCTAAAAGTGATAATGGAATATTGTTTGGGTATTCTAAGACATCTAAGGCATTTAAAGTATACAACTTTAGAACCTATGTTTTTGAAGCTATCCATGTGAAGTTTAATGACATTAAGCCTGATGAGGAATTATCAGAGCTTGATGAGTCCTTTGTAGATTTAAGATTGGACAATGGAATAAAAAACAAAGTGTCATCCAGTCAGAGCACAAAAATTGTAGTGTCCAATCCAGCACTAGACGATCCCCAAGAAAAGATAAGGGAACCAACTGGACATATAATAAGAAAGAACCATCTAGAAAGCCAAATTATTGGTGATCCAACAAAACGAGTCCAAACAAGATCTTCACTCAGACTTCAAAGTCAAATAACATTGATTTCACAAATTGAACCCAAACACATAGATAACACAATGAAAGATGAAAATAGGGTTAAAGTCATGCAAGAAGAGCTCGACCAATTCTAGGAAATTGGTGTATGGAAACTAGTAGAGCTACATAAGGACAAGAAAGTTGTTGTAGCTAAATGGGTGTTCACAAACAAAGTGGATGAGGACAGTAAGGTTGTGAGAAACAAAGCCAGGTTGGTTGCTAAAGGTTACTCACAACAGAAAGATATTGATTATACTGAAACTTATGCTCTTGTTGCTCACCTTGTTGAAATATGAATTTTATTGTCATTTGCTGCATATAGCACGATGAAGCTATATCAAATGGACGTAGAAAACACATTTATGAATGGACTCATCTAAGAGGAAGTTTATGTGGAACAACCCCATGTGTTTGAGAGTGACACATTTCCTAATCATGTTTTCAAACATAACAAAGCTTTATATGGATTGAAACAATATCGTGAAGTTATATTGATGACATTATTTTTTATGCTACGAATGGAGCTCTTTGTGAGGATTTTTATAAGTTGATGTAGACTGAGTTCGAAATGAGCATGATGAGAGAATTGGAATTCTTCCTCTGTCTACAATCAAGCAAACAAGCAAAGGCATATATATTCATCAAAGCAAGTATGCAAAAGAGCTATTGAATAAATTCAGCATGGACGATGCAAAGGAAATGAAAACATTAATGCATCCAACCACATAACTTGGACTAAACGAGGAATAAAAAAAAGTGGATCGATCTCAATACAAAGCAATGATTAAGTACCTACTATATCTTACAACATCATGACTTGATATTATGTTCAGTGAATGCTTGTGTAAGATTTCAGAAAGAACCAAGGGAAGTCAACTTAACTGTTGTCAAGAGAATTTTTATATATTTAATTGAAACTCCTAATCTTGGTCTTTTCTTCAGAAGAGGGAAAGATTTCAGATCATCAAATTACTGGGATGCTGATTATGCTAGAGACAAACTTGAAAGAAAAAGCACCAATGGAATCTGTCACTTCATTGGTGCCCAACTTAGTAACTTCAATATGTAAGAAACAAGGATCAATTGCATTATCCACTGCTGAAGCAGAATATATATCAACTACAAGTTGTTGTGCTCAACTTCTTTGGATAAAGATTCAGCTAGAAGATTACAACATCTATGAGAGAAACATTCCTATCTTTTGTGATAACAAAACTACTGCCAGTCTTTTGAAAAACCCCACATTGCATTCAAGAGAAAAGCATATAGAAATTAAACATCACTTTATATGAGACCATGTTCAGAAACGGATAGTGGACTTACAATTTGTACCCACTGATGGTTAGCTTACTGACATATTTACAAAATCCCTTACAGAGAAAAGGCTGATTCTACTTAGGAATCAACTAGGAATGGACTTTATAAAATAATGATTTAATATTTATATGTCATCCAATCTGACTTAGCATCCAGAGGACTCATCGTCCAATGACTCTAAGTTAATAACATATGCAAAATGTATGTCTTTTGTGCGTCCAATGTATGGATGTGCTCATATCATAAGCATTGTGTTATATAAGTTGAAACACAACGTTTTGATAAGAGAACATTGAATTATTGTTGCTGAATTACTTCTTGATGGAAAGGCCTCATGATTGATTTTCAAAACCCACAAACCTCTCCTGTAACACCCTCAAATTTCAATATATCTGTGCATTTTTTATATATCTGCATTCCTAAAATAAATGACATAAATACCCGTAGATATTTTTAAAAATGACCAAAATGTCCTTGAACAATTTCACAAATGACAGTTAGGTCCCTAGGGTAAAAGACTAAAATGCCCCTGAACATTTACCCAAATGACCAAAATATCCTTTTAGCTCTGATAAAGCCAGAAAACCTCAGTAAGGTTATGGAAGCCTAACAAAAGCCTAGCAAGTTCTTAAATAGGAAATTAGTGACATTTTTAGTAAAGAAAAAATTATGAAATGAATTTTTAGAAATTTTGAAAGATAATTCAAAAAGAATTGAATCTAGGCTAATCAGAGTTCTATAAAAACACAGAAATAGGAAAGATACAATCTAGAGAATTTTCTCTTAATTATAGAATTAATAGATTCTTTAATAAGTGATCTAAATATTTTACTAATTAAATACAAGATAAACCAATAAGAAATTAGATAAAGCCATTAAAAGAAATGGTGTAACAACTTCTTGAATGTTACTAAAACTTAAGATAATCTCTAATCAATTTTAGAATTTCATTCTTAAGAAAGAAAATTGGATTAAGGTTTCTTAAAATTTGGAAATAATTTTATTCAATTCAAAAACTTAAGTTAAGTAAAATAAAAACATGAAATCTCTAAAAAAATCTAGCTATACAAGACAATTAGAAAAATTAAAACAAAATTGTCTCAAAATCCAAGAATAGGCCGTGCACTTAAAGGAATTATGGAGAAAGCTTTAGAAAATGGTGGAACAAGGCCACTTGGACAGCTTACAAGCTAAGATTAATCTCATTGGACCAAATGGAAAGTGGCATTAGTAAAAATCTCCTAAAAATCCAAGCCATTCACGGATGGAATCAAAACAACAAGGCAAGGCACCAAGCTAAGCAATTCCACGGATGAAGCAAAGAAAAGTGTAGAAACTCCTTGAACTAGGCCACTTGGAAGCAAGAGCCAATAGAAATAAACCAACAAAAAAGCTAGGCAATTATGAAGTTGTAGGATATTTTCAATTAAAGCAAATGAAACCAAATATATAAAGGATGGTGGGACCAAAATGGGAGGCTATTGCACGGATACCATTCCAAATTCAGCCACCCATCCTTTTCACTTAAAGCAAAAACCAAAACAAAGACCACCCACCAAGCAAGGTCACGTGAAAGGCTAGGAGCTTTGGAAGAAAGTTGTTCAAAA
>PYAF01004028.1:987110-1012402 GCA_007407185.1 Glycine tomentella | reverse complement strand
AACCTCTAATCTTCTAGGATTAAAGCCAAGTTCTTCCTTGTTTAACAAGACTTAAAGTTAGCATGCCATGTGTTTGTTGAAAGTCCCAAATGAACTAGAATAATTTATAGATTATAACTTGAATACCTACTTAGTTTAAAATGAAAGTAGTTAACTAATATAAGTAATTCTGATTAATTAATAGGACTAATTCTATTTTCTTGAATTTGTAATTAATTATTTGATGTTGTTGAGTTGTTAATTTAATATAGCTGTATGAGATTATGTTGCTGTATTTAATAATTGATGTTGCTGTATAATTTATTATGCTGAATGATGTAATGTTGCTGTACGTTGTTACTTAATTTATTATGTTGCTGTTATGGTTGTATGATGTTGCTATATGTTATTTATTATGTTGCTGTAGACTGTTGTATTTAGGGTGGCTGTATGCTGAAAGTAATGTTACTATTGCTATATTTAATAAATTCCGTATGATACCATGTTGCTGCATATTGTTGTATGTTTTATTCGGTTGCTGTATTTAATTAAGTTGTTGTACCGTATTTTATTTGTTGATATAGCTGTATGAATTGATGTAACTGTATGATATTTTAACATTCACTTGAGGTGAGCTATGATGAAGATAGGATGCCTATTTTATTAGAAATTAGGTCATGGACATATGATTAAAGATTCACATTATATATATATATATTCTTGAAATTATTTCTCTAAAAGAAATTATGGCACACTTGTATCTTTTATATGAAATTAATTATGATGAAGTGATGGTGCCAAAATCAAGAGAATTTGAATGAAAGAATTATCAAAGGGTAACTGAAAATAAAAGAAAATCATTACATTCATTTTTGCATTTTCCCTCGGAGTGGAGGGAGGTCTCACTGGAGTGGGTGGGACTATTCCACTGGAGTGGGTGAAACTATTCTAACTTTTGGTACCCTTAATTAGGCCTCTGAGATCTCAGTCATGCATCATTTAATAAAGAAATCATGCATCATTTCCATGTAAATGTTTCTGTTTGTAAATGATGATTTATTCTTTAATTATCTGTGATGTTATTTTAATTTTTGTCGATTATCTAATCATGTTTATTAAATACTTACCCAAGTTGTGTTTGTGGTTGACACCTGTGATGACCCCATTTTATTCAGGCGAGCAGAGGAACAGTGAAAAGCTAAGATACGGAGAAGCTTGGATGATTTGCATGCTATGTTTTGGCTTGATGTATGGTTGATCTAGTTGGATGTTGTTGCTTTTGGAGTTATGTACTTCATACTGTACTATTTTGATGATGGTCTGTATTTCATTATGGATGAATGTACACAGACTGTTTTACTTAACTATGCTTAAATTAACTAGACTACGTATTATGTTAAATCATTCCAACGTAGCAAATCATTTAGAATATTCTTTTACGTAATCGAATCACGTAGAAAATTTTTCCGTAAAATAAAAACGTAGTCGATAAAAAGGGAATCAACGTAATAGATTAAAATAAGGAAATAAAACGAAGTCGTTATATCTCCCCTTCAAGTGAACAAAACTGTTAAACTTTCTCTCTCATCGAAACCTTTCTGTTTTAGAAACCCTAGCTCCCTCTCTCTAAATTATTCTTGAACCCTAAACACAATCCCTACCCAGAAAAGCTTCAATCTTTCCAACAATTTCAAGGGGTAGTGATGCCTCTGTGTATGAATAGTCCATTCCTAAGATTGACACAGCGTCAGTGCACACTTAGAACAAAGCCACCATCCATATTGAGCACTTTTTTGACATCCTGAACTTGGAAGGTATGGGTTTGAACCTTAATGAGACTATGGTCTATTATGGAATTCAAGGGTTCTACAATGACGTTTAGACCATACACCTAGAGCTTATCATAATCTTTTGGCACAATGCTCAGTTCAGAACTGCCTACGCCATCGTCTCCACTATTCTTGGACAGAAAGTGACTCTTTCTATAGAGACTATCCCACAAGCCACTGGCTGCATGAGGGGAGGCAATAAATACACCAATAATTAGGAGAAGACGTACGAAGAAGATTTTCCACAGGCTTTGTACAAAGAAAACCAAGCCGAGGCCCAAGGAAAGAAAAAGGTGATTTATCATCTGCTACATTATCGACAAAAATATACCAGAATGTATGCAACAAGAGTATACTACACAAGTTAGGGTCCAATGACTCTATATCAGATTTGCATAAGTTTGTGCTCTTTCATATGATGGAATGCATACCTTTCAACCTGCCACACACCATCTACTTCAAAATTTTGTGCATAACAAAGACCTTTGGTGGCCTTGAAAACATCTACTATGCTACACTGCTCAACAAGGTCCTGTGGGATCAAGGTCTATCAACTCTTCAACAGGCTAAACGATGCCACCAAGAATGAGATAATGGTTTAGGGGACCAGGATAGCCAAGCAAAAGAACTTCGGCCCCTTAAATATTAAGTCGATGAGGTTGACTATTGGATGACACAGAGGGAGGTTCCTCAAATAGACGAGGAAGAGATTAATAGAAGGAGAAAGAAGTGCATCAAGACTATGATGGCTGGTGAAGATGATGCATTATCTTAGTTTGGCATTGCCAACAAGATAAACAAGATTATGTCAAAGCATGTCAACAAGAAGAAAACTAGAAAGCAAGCACAAAAGTATTAGGAAGAGGCAGAAATCCTCAACAAGAAGTATAGGACAAAAAAAAAGCATAAGTCTGGACCTATGTCCAGTCCCTCCAACAAGTGTCCAAGGGCTACCCCCACAAAGAGAAGTCCAAAGTAGCTAGTTGTGGAGGCGAACAATAACATCAAACTCAGAGATATGTGAAATTAAAGATGATGAAGTTCATCTAATTCAATTAAAAAGGAAGATCATAGCTCAACAACAAGCTCCTCTTGCTCCCAAGAACAAAAAGGTTGACAAGGTAGCTCCATCTAGTACGGAACATGTCATTACATTTGTTGTTCATAGAAAGATGAAGATAAGGGTAACACGATCAAACCCTGTCATTCTTGAGAAGGCATGGACTCTTTCCTCTCCATCTAACGGATCCAATACTGATGATGTGACTTTTGGTGCTTCCTTCATACAACAAGAGTATCGTCCACTCTCACCACCAAGGCAACAACATCCCCCATCTCCTCTTCACATGGACAAACTCAAACACAACAAGAAGAAGAATGCTCCATTGTCAGATCAGGAAAGATTCCTTGTTGATTTCTTTATAGGTAAATAGTCATTTTCGTCCCTGAATGTGTAGAGCGCTGACAAATTCATCCCCGAAAGAAGGAAATTCAAATTTTTGTCCCCAAAAGTGAAAAAAGTTAGACAAATTCATCAATCCCTTAACTTCTATCTGTTATCATTAATTGAAAGAGCCTACGTGGGAATTTGTCAGTGTTCTACACATTCAAGGACGAATTTGTCAGGGCTCTACCCAAATTATAATTTAATCTTCATCTTCTCCGTTTTTTAATCAGTGCAAGCATAAAATTACAATAAACACTTAAAAATTAGGAAATCAAGCATAAGTTAGAACAAACATAATAAAAAGCATAATATTGATTAATAAGCATAATTTTTCTATTGTTTTGAAATTTCTATTATAACAACATTAGGTAGTGACAAAATAAAGTTGAGTCTCATTTTTTTGTAAGGATTAACTTAATGGCTATGCATTTTTGTTTGAGTCTTATATTTGGGGTAAGCTACTATCACATTAGAAATTTCATAGCAAAAATATGAGATAGTACCTTACCAAAATATAAGACTCAAACAAATGAAAAGGCACAATCATTAAGTTAATCCTTACAAAATAATGAGACTCAACTTGATTTTGTCACTACCTAATGTTATCATAATAGAAATTTCATAGCAACAGACAGATTATGCTTATTAATTAATGTTATGCTTATTATTATGTTTATTCTAACTTATGTTTGCTTTCCTTTTTTAAGTGTTTATTGTGATGTTATGCTTGTAACAATTAAAAAAAAGGGAGAAGATGAAGATTAAATTATATTTTGGGTAGAGCACTGACAAATTCGTCCCTGAATGTGTCACATAGGCTTTTTCATTAACGGTAATGGACGGGAGTTAAAGGATGAATGAATTTGTCGCACTTTTTTCACTTTCAGGGACAAAAAATTGAATTTCCATCTTTTGGGGACAAATTTCTCAATGTTGTACACATTCAGGACAAAAATGACTATTTACCCTTTCTTTATTAAAAATAGATAGAATATTGATAACATGCTTCTAGTGTCAAAAACCAATCTTTCTACACCTATCCAACCCCATGAAGTCATTACTAGGACTACACCAAAATGGGCAAGGTATGACTTTGAACACACCCCTCCTGAAGCCTTAAGGCTCTTATTTTTGATGCCATTGGATCTTCCTATATGAATGTGACCAGTGCATACAAACCTGGTCAGGATGCAACCTCATTGGTAGGTACCTAATACAAAACAATGTGTGCATCCACTCTTAGAAGAAAGTGCACTAGCAGCATAAGAAAATTTGAAGAAGAAAGGAAATAAAAAGAGTAGTCGGGATTATATCCCATTCTCAACACTTGACAAAAAGCATAATGGATCCTTTTGTGGAAGTACAACCTCCAAAGGTTTAGTGGGAGAAGAAGATCAACATTTGGACACCTACTTCAAAGCTTCTACCAATGATTCCAACTGACCAAATCCTCACACCAATTGAGTTCTCAATGATAGGTGGCATTCTTGCTCAAATGTATGCTTTCAATCAAGCTATTGCATATCCACTTTGCCTACACATTAGTATATCCATTGATATTAAAATTGTACATGATCGATGATGTCTAAGGTTGTTTTCCATAGATGAAGGCCAGAAGAAAATCTTCAAGATCTACTATAATAAAGAAATGCCTAGCAGACATCAAAAGGTAAAGATTATCAACTACCCCCAAAATTGGAGTTCACTCTTCAATGAGAAGAAGATGGTGAAGAAACCAAACATTTTTACGCTAAGACCTTTTGGGAAAAAGCTCGTGAAGAAACCAAACATTGTTAACTACCCCCAAATTGTTTTGAATGATATGTTGAAGGCTTCATTGTCTGGTTATGATGATAATGATAACGTAAACCATAGAGACACCATTCAAGTGTTGCATCTAGTCAAGACACAACATTTTGATGAGGCCTGTGTGTTATGTGTGAAAGATGAATAGGATGATGGATTCCTACAAAGACTAAAGGCACTCCCCGTCATCTTTAATGATACTATCTATGATCTCACAAAGATGGATGAATGGGATTTCAAAGGCCATGTGGTGCAACTTAATGAAGTGCAAAAGCCTGGCAGAGGAGACCATGAAAATCCTATCAAGATTATATAAAGGCTAAGAAAGTTGTAGAAGAAGATGTTAAGACACAAGCTGAGGTTGAGCAGCTAGTAGTGGAAGACGCTGTAAAGATTACAGAGGTTCTCATTGATCGCTATGCAAGAAAAATGAGAACATACAACATCCCTTGCTGAGTCCAATGCAGCCAAGGCTAATGAGGTTGTTCTAACATGTCAACCTAAACCTGCATCCACACAGTTGAAGCCTCAAGTGAAGCTTCTTTAGTGCAAGAGTAGGTTCTTGGTGTTGCTGTTATCTTTTCAAGCAACTCAAATGTTGCTCTATCAATTTTGTTGCCTCGAATTCTTTAACTGCATATAGCGTTTAGGTGATACTTGAACTTGCTTTGATAAGGCAGAATGAGGAGACTCGGACTCTAATTAATCAAGCAATGGGGAAACAAAAAGAAGAAACCAAAAGAGAATTGAAAGTTTATGCTAAACAACAAGGGTTGGAGAGTGAGGAATACAAGAAGTCCATTCAATTTTCCATTGCTACTCAATTCAATAATCTATCTCAAGTACTGCTGCAGAATCTCCAACAAGCTCAGTAAAACATGTTGAGTGCTATCGTCCAACCACCTCTTGTCGCTCAACAACAAACAACTCCACACATAATGTCTGTTATTGCTAAAGCTACACCACGATCACCAACATCAACACCACCAGTTCAACCATCACCTTCACCATCCAATCAAGAATGAAAATGATGGTCACTCATCATTCCTTCCTTTGAACCCTAAGTTTCTTTTGTTGATGACAAATGGGAGAGAATGATAGGAATTTTGATGTATTATCATAACACTCTTAAATGATACAAGTGTGGTTAATTTTGGTAATATATTGCGTGTTCTTTTATTTTTTGTTGTTATATATATAGGAGGCGTTTCAAATGAGAACACATCTTAAAATGAGAAATGAGTACAAATAATAATAACCATTAAATTACAATTAAAAAAAACAATGAATCAGATTAAAAGACTCATTTAAGTGAGTTATGTCCAGGTCTTTACTCTACTCACTGAACGTAAAATATGTGGTATCACAGGTCCTCACACACACCGGTGCACTCGCACAAACACACAACAATCTCTCTGGTAGAATACTTATGATGTATTTAGATAATTGTCTGCCAAGCCACACTTTTGGCCTTTTACATGAGATGCTATTTATAAGAAACTTAAAGACATGACTCTTCACATGAGTAACTTCTTCTCCTAAAGACATGACTCTTCACATGAGTAACTTCTTCTCCTAAAGACATGACTTTTCACATGAGTAACTTCTTCTCATAGGGATATGACTCTTCACATTTCTAATTTATTATTATTAAAGTTTAATCCAATAAAATCCCCCCATAAACTTTAAATATTTCTTCCGTTTTTCATCCCCAACATCTTCTTACAATTTTCCAGCAGTAATGTCGGTAATGGCTTCGTGAAAACATCTCCGACTTGATCTCGGCTTGCCACATGAAATAACTCCACCTTCTTTCCTTTTACTTGATCTCAGATGAAGTGGAATCTGACGTCAATATGCTTGCTCCTTTCGTGATTGACCGAGTTCTTTGCTAACTCGATCGCTGACTTATCATCTACACGGATCTCGGTTGGACTATCTTACTTTGATGGGATTAAACACACAATCCTTGTCTGTTGGGAGCAACACCTCAACCAACCACAAACACTGGGGAGTCATCAGACTCAACCAACAATAACTTTACGTGGGAGAAAACCTTCAAAAGGAAAACCCCCAGGACCTAGTCCAGAACAATCCACTATTCTCAATAATAATGGTTACAATCACTCTCAACGGCCTTCAACCGGAGACACTCAACCTCACCAACAACAATGGTGCAAACGCTCTCAACAAGGGTTACTCTCAACCTCTCAGAG
This sequence comes from Glycine tomentella, assembly GCA_007407185.1. NCBI lineage: Eukaryota > Viridiplantae > Streptophyta > Magnoliopsida > Fabales > Fabaceae > Glycine > Glycine tomentella. Next base: position 1,005,125 of record PYAF01004028.1, on the reverse strand, counting down.
ACGCTCTCTCAACAGCCTAATGCTGGAGACACAAACGAGAATCCTGTCCTCCCTTTTCTAGAATTTTGAATCCTCTCTTCCACACTAAGAATATTACTTTTTAGATCGGGCACGTAATAGACATCTCGGATGCGCCCAATTCCTCCATCTTTCTGCAAGAAACAAATCATACCTCGGCCTTTAACATCAACCTTTGAAGCATCTCCAAACGAAACATGTCCAGCTTCTATTTGTCTCAGATTACTGAACAAATGCTTATGCCCACACATATGATTGCTTGCACCAGTGTCTAGATACCATTCCATCTCAGATCCCTGGTTGACTTCACTTCTAGTCATCATCAGAATTCCTCCATATCTTACTTCTCCTTCTGTAACAAGGTTTGAAGTTTCATTTCTTCTTTCATCTCGGCAATCCTTTGCAAAATGTCTGACTCGACCACAGTTGTAACATCTGTCCAAGTTGCAATCTCTCGAGTAATGTCCATACTTTTCCGCATTTAAAAAATTCTACATTCGATTGATTTGAATGTAGGCCTCTCCCACGACCTCGGCCTCGCCAATTCTGCCGACTTGATTCAGCCTGCTCCTTATTCCTTCCTTCTTGACCTCGGCCTCTACCACCTCGGTCATGTCCACGTCCACCTCGGCCACGACCTCTTTCTCAGAAATTGTGAGAATAGAGCGCTTTCTCGTCTTTGATTGAAGCTTTTGTCTGGAGTGCTTGCTCCAGTGACTCTTCTTTCTTCTTTTTCTTTCTTTGTTCATGTGCCTCCAAGGAACCAGCAAGTTCGTCAACACTGAGCGTTGCTAGGTCCTTTGATTCCTCAATCGCACATACAACATTCTCGAAGTCGTCAATGAGAAACCTCAAAATTTTCTCCACCACTCTGGCATCGGACAACACCTCTCCATTTCTGTTTAGTTGATTTACCACGGTCTGGACCCGGGTGATGAAATCGGATACCCCTCTCCTTCCTTCATTTTCATTCCTTCCAACTCTCCAGGGAGAGTTTGAAGTCGAACCTGTCTGACTCAATCGACACCCTTGTAGACATTTGCAAGTATGTCCCACGCCTCCTTTGAAGTCATTGCACCTGCAATCTTCTCAAACCTGGAATCATCAACAGCCCGGAATAACATGTACAACGCCCCTTTGTCTTTCAACCTCGTCTCCTTCAATGTCTTGTTCTGCGCTGCCGTATATCCTGCTGTGGATATTGGTTCCTCGAAACCACCATGGACAACCTCCCAACTATCATGGGCTCCCAAAAGGGCTTTCATTTGGATACTCCAGTTTTCGTAATTAGCCTTTGTAAGGCGGGGTAATGGCAGACTACTACTTGGCCCACTCTCCATTTTCTCAATGCTCTGATACCAATTTGTGGTATCACAGGTCCTCACACACACTAGTGCACTCGCACAAACATACAACAATCTCTCTGGTAGAATACTTCTGATGTATTTAGATAATTGTCTGCCAAGCCACACTTTTGGCCTTTTACATGAGATGCTATTTATAAGAAACTTAAAGACATGACTCTTCACATGAGTAACTTCTTCTCCTACAGACATGACTCTTCACATGAGTAACTTCTTCTCCTAAAGACATGACTTTTCACATGAGTAACTTCTTCTCCTAGGGATATGACTCTTCACATTTCTAATTTATTATTATTAAAGTTTAATCCAACAAAATACCCCCTTCTCCCATTCACATTTTCAATTTTGCAAGATCAGTGACGACACCTCCCTTCTCTCGTTCATGTTTCAGCAATTTTCCATGATCAGTGACTACACTTGACGAAAACATTTCACATTGCCCCCTTTTCATGCAAGGTTAGTTGCAACACAATTTCCCGTTTCTATTGTTTACGGCGATATTATATCTTGCTACATTTTTGTCTCATCTTTTGTATGTGGTGATTCAATCCCCTTTCACAATTTCACATGTTTTATCTCATATTCATGATTTCACAATTATGTTCCTCTCCCTTTTCAAAATTTTACGCATTCTCATATTTAGTTGTAGGCATGCACAAGCATTCTCGCATTCATGATTTTAGGTGTCATCAAAGCACTTGTGCATTGCAATTTTTGTTGGGTTCTTTATGAATGTATTCAGTAATAAGAAAGTTTTCTCTCTTGTCTTTCAATTTTCTTTTCTTATCCATCACCCATTTAATTTTTGTAGAAAATTTCCATTGCATTGATTCACTTCTGCAAACAGTTTGCTCTTAAATTCTGGAAATTTTTCATTAAATTCTTCTGTTTGTTTTGTTCAATGCTAGAAGGACAAGTTGCATTCTCATTTTTACCTCCTTGAATTGCTGTAAATTACTCTTAGAGTCTGTTTGGATAAGGCAATTTAAGAATTTTAAATTTTAAGAATTTCAAATGCTTCAATTGAAATTCTTTTATTTTCAAAATTTTGTGTTTGGATAAATAAATTAAATTTCTTCATTTTCAAAATTCTGCGTTCACGAGCGGGTTCGACGAGAGCTACGCTAGCTCGTGCCCGATCACGCTCACCATGTCGTCCACCCTGACGTCGCCGTTCGACAACGTGAGGTGGCCGGGGCCGCCGCCGCCCATGTACCCGGGGACGACGAAGGAATAAGTGCAAACCTCGAGGCACTATTTTTCGGAGTTTCCCACCCACGTGTAAGGGAGCGTGTAGCCCACCTTTGATGGGAAGGTGTAGTAGTGGAAGCCGTAGACAACACGGCAGAAGTCTTCCATGGTGACGTCTTCGACGGTGAGGATAAGGTAGATCCCGTTGCAGTGGTCGACTAGGAAGGGCTTGGCATGGACAGCGGTGGCGATGACCTCCTGCACGAAGAGGTGCGTGAGGTGGGTGTCGTGGGAGTAGGGAGGTAAATATGAGCTTACTTGATTTTATGAAAGTCATTCACATGTACTTTCATCACCAATAAGAAACAATTTCTTAGATCAGCAAGAGAAGTGAGTACTATTCATTAGAATTTACTGCATACATATGGTAGAGCAAATATTGGACCTTCAAAAACATACCACTTATTCAAAGAATCCCTTGGTGGTTATGAAAATACTGGGTGCACACAAAGGGATTTGTAGAATTATTTGAGAGATCTAAAGACTTTGATTAAAGATTTAGGTGCATATATATTTATTGATAACTTTAACAGGATGCATGAATTGAATCCATCATTTTATTTTGCATATGAAGTGGATGTTGAAGATCGACTCAAATGTGTTTTCTGGGTAGATGGTATTTCTAGAAAAAATTATTCTCTGTTTAGGGATGTATTTTCATTTGATACTACATATAAAACAAATAAATATTCGATGATTTTTGCACCATTTACGGGAGTGAACCACCATAGGTAGAGTGTTACATTTGGATCTGCCTTCTTAGCAGATGAGAAAACTGATTCATTTTTATGGTTGTTTGAAAAAAATTTAGAAGCTATGGGAGGGAAACAACCAAATATTATTATAACAGATCAAGATTCGGTCATGAAGATTGCAATAGAGAATCTTTTTTATTCTTCATCTCATAGATTTTGTATGTGGCACATTATGAAAAAAGGTTTCTGAAAAACTAGGTGTTTCCCTAAATGATAATGAGAAGTTCAATAATAAACTTAATTTATGTATTTGGGGTTCAGAGACTCCCGATGAATTTAAAGCAAAGTTGAAATCCATCAAGACTGAATTTGACTTGGAAAAAAATGATTGGCTCTCACATATGTATGATATTCGAGGTATGTGGATTCTAGCTTACTTTAAAGAAATGTTTTTTGGTGGTATATTGAGAACAACCTCTAGATCAGAAAATGAAAATTCATTCTATGGTAATCTTTTGAATCCTAATGTTAGTTTGGTTGAATTTTGGATGAGATTTAAGTCTGCTAAAATAGCACAAAGACATAAGGAATCACTTGTTGTTCACTCCATTATCTATCAGTGTTAAAGTTGAATCGAAATTTAGAGAAGCATGGTAGAGATTTTTACACTCATGAGAATTTTAAAATATTTCAAAATGAGTTATGGGCAGCATGTTTAGATTGTGGGGTTGAAAAGAAGAAAGAGGAAGATGGAATGGAAACATTACATATTGTTGATAGTAGCAAAACCAATGGTAAAGTACGAGAAGTGGTTTACAATGCTTATGATTATAGTTCTAACTTGCTTATGCAAAATGTTTCAATCTCAAGGCATATTATGAAGCCACATACTGTGTTCTAAAAGGGAAAGGTTTAAATGAAATACCAAGTAATTACATTTTGAATAGGTGGAGTAAGTTGGCAACTAGGAAGCCTATGCTTAATGTGGATAACAAGGATTTGGAAGGGAGTTCTGAATCAAGAAAAGAGAGTAAGTTGATATCAGAGGCATGGTTCACATGTTAGAGTGCATGTATGAGGCTGGGCATAGCAAGGAAAAATTGCTTCAATTCGTGTAATAAATGGAGTTGCTGCCATTAAAAAACAGTTGACTAAATTTGAAGGCAATTCTATACAAACCAAGAAAAAAGATTTAGATGCTTACATTGGAGTGGATCTTCCTAAGGACGTGGATATTCATCCACCACAATTTTCAAAGACCAAGGGAAGTGGTAAGCGAATCAAAGGAGGAAAAAGAGAAGGCTATTGAACAAGAAATAGAAAAAAAGTAGACTTTGTAAAGCATGTGGCCAATATACAAATCATGACAGTTGTAATTGTCCCAACAAATCATCTTCATAGTGTTGGTAAGAATAAACCTTTTCCTATATATATAATTTTTGTTTTGTATATTTACTTACTCCCTTATATTGTGTAAATGCATGCAGGAAATTAAATAATACGTAAAGGGAATAGTAGATGAACAAACTGAAGAAAGGATAATTAAATTTGCCACTTATTGGACATATTTAGGCCTACAAGAACCTATTTTAATTTGATTCAAAAATAATTTACTTTATAGTATTGAACAACAATTGAGATTGGATTGTACATTCAATCAACTTAGATGGAACTATTGATTTATAAGCGAATATTTGGGTAGTTGAGCTTTTCAGAATGCTTCAGTACATTTAAATATGAACATGATTGATGGGATTTGATGATTTTCTTTTTGTTTTGGATTGAATTTTATAATATTGTGTATGTGCCTTCTCATTTCTGTGTTTGCGCATGTGTCGGTCACATGGAACGAGAGAGAGACAAAAGAGTTTAACATATAATATAGTATAAAGGCCATAGAAACTAGAAACTTTGTATGATAATATAGACTATATAATAGTAATATCAACTCTTTTGCACTTGTTTTTTTTTTTCCAATTTCCCTTCCTTTTCTTTACGAACATGTGTATGTATCTTGGTAATTCCTTTTTGGAATGAATGGATCATTATGATCAGCAAGGAGAACCTTTTTTTTCTTCTTAAATTCTGTTTGCTGGAGGGTAATGGGAAGAACTATACATGAGAGTACCGGTTGGTTGTTTGATCACGCTTGTCTGAATTTTGGTGGTCTAGACATATACACGTTATAATTGTGTTGTTATGCTATACGAAACTGTAACGCAAATAGCCGGCTGTAGATAGATATAAGTCTTTTTTGAAATAGTTTTTGCTTGTCAAATGTTCTTGTAAGGTTGGTTATTGATGGCCTCTAGTTTGATTAGCTGATGGAGGGTTAAGTCTCTTGAACAATTAATTTTTAAGTTGGTTTTGGTACCACTGCTACCTGTTAATATTATTCCTTTATTTGGCAGATTAAAAAAAAAAAAATAAGAATAACCTGTCTTACAAGTGAATGCACCAACACCTATTGTTATGGAACCAACAAGGGAAGATGGTCTTGCACTTAGGCTAGAAGCCCTTGCATAGCTAGAGGAGGCTCCAACACCCTCAATTGTGCTCATATTTAAATGTATTGAAGCATTCTTTTTGCTTACAAAAAAAAGGGAAAAAAATGAAGCAAGACAATATATGCATTAGATTAGATTAAACGCAAGATTTATACATTGAATAAAATTTAGATTGTATATAAGATCAAGTACAATGTGGACAATCATAATGACCAGAATACAATTCAATGCAATAAAAGTTGTTATACAATATCAACTTTCTTTATTTGTTTTCAATTCAGCCTCGGTAGCTCGATCATATCCTCTCTAACTTCATTATGATTTTATCTTTTCATTGATTTCATAGACATTCTTGATTTCACTAAACTCTAAATCTATTTTTCTATTCTTCCAGCTTCCATTCCTTATTACCATCATCTGCAAAATTTTAGAGTTGCTTTCATGATTTACTTGAACTTGATTTGGTATTCATCACCTTGAATTTGAGTTCTTAGCAATCAATCTTTTGGTCTTCTTTACATTGTCCAAATGTTAATCATAGATATGCTGGTAGCATGTTCGTGGTCTTGCCATAAAGTTAAAGGTTAAGTTATAGCATTATGGGGTATACTGGTTTAATTTTAATATGAAATATAATCAGTTATGGATTGAGAGAATCATAAAACCAGCAATGTGATCAATGGACTGCTTACAATTGGAAAAAAAAATGTTGTTTTGCCAATGAATCGTAATAATAGTGCTTATTGAAACATCTTCATATAGAATTTCTTCACACATCAACCTAAGTCTATCAAAGCCATACCAATCAGTTGTTGTTAGCATATTCTAAGCCATCAAGGTAGTAGCCCAATTTGAGTTCAGCCCACTAAGCCCTTGCATATCAAAGTAGTGAATTCTATTATATAACTGACCCTTTGCTCATTGTTCTGTCATGAACACCTAATTTTTAATTTAATTAGTCTGCAATTCCAAACAAAAAAAAAAAAATACATAGATCATGGCTCTTCCTTTCATGCTACTCGGGTTTTATTAGATTCAGTTGATACATACACTAACAAAACACTGCATTTGGGTTCCTAGTGAAGTAATTACACTTCCGTTGAATCTAAGAATATAGCAAGATTCAATCCCATTAACTAGAATTGATGGCTAAACATATGGACAAAAGATAGATGCATGAGTAAACAATTAAAAGATTTGCCCAATTTCAAAGGTCTTCACTGTAAACAAATGACAACAATGTTTCTGTAAGCAAAGAGAAAAGATGTTGCTGCAATTGTGAGACATAATTTTCAATTCCTTGAGAAATTGTGACCGAAATCAATTGTGAAAGGGAGAGGGGAACAAGTGTAAAAGGGAAAGAGGGGAACATAACAGTAACAAACAAATTCCATCATTCATTGATTTTAATATAGAAAGCATTGAGGGGAATCTAGTACCTAATTAGTGATAAAAAATGAGACCAAAATGTGAACGATTGGCAGAGCATAGGTGTCGCGATGTGATCCAAATGGAAAGGAACAGTGACAACCATTGAATGAAGCGCGAACCAAACGAGAATTAATAAGGAAATAAAATATAAGGGGAACAAAGGAGCAACGTTAAACGTGAATGAATGGGTTGAGGGAATTGGAAGGCAACAACAGGAGCGATTGGGAGATGTGGGAAGATACGTATTCAATTGTAAAGAAGGGGAATATATTTTTCATTCAGTTCAGTGTTGGGAGAAGGAATAGAGGTGCACATGACTCACTTAAAGGACTCTTTTAATCTGATTTGTCAATTTTTTTTTTAATTGTAATCCGATTGTTATTATTATTTTTTTCTCATTTTTCATTTAAAAATGTGTTCTCAATTGAAACACCTTTTATATTTATATATATATATATATACACTCACTCTGAACATGTTTAAAAGTTGTTGAATTCAGTACAAACCTTATCACATATAAAAATGTTTTGATATTGTCATGATTATGTTTGATCTTAATCACAACTTATATGATTTGTCATCATCAAAAAAGGAAAGATTGCTAAGACCGGACAATCCAATGTTACAATTGGACGATCCATCCTTACCTATGATATTAATGGTTACAAAGGTATAAATTATTATTGAACTAATGAGTTATTATTAAGTGATCAAAACCTACTACATATGAGCACACTTGATATTATTTCTTACTCTACAGGTCTTATTAGTATGCGTCCAATCTCAAAGTGGAAACTATTTTATTAAAGAGTAATTTCCAGTGTCTAACGCGTTGTTATAAATTGTGTTGTTTCTATTCGTGTCCAATGGACTTGATCACTTGCATAATCACAATTATATAAAATATAAGTGTCGTTCAAAGATAGTACGGAAATCAGTGTTAGCGACAAAAGAGAAGTGCACAAACCTAACTCTCGAAATTTCATTTTGTCACTCTTATGTTTGACCTGCTAACATTTGAATTTAAGGTAAGGACAAAATAGAAAGGAATTAGCAAGAATATTCCTCATGGACCACTTTTGCTCAGGAGAAGAGTCACAGGCAACTATTTGTACTATGCTTTTCCTCTCTCCAACCAAAGTGTGACACATTGCATTGTTCCTAGATGTGAGACAACAGTCATATCAAGAAAGCAAGCGTGGATCCCATAATAGATACTTCTTTGAAGTATTCAAACTCTGTTGAGGAGAAGAATAAAAAATACAAAGTGAGGCAAGAAAGAGTTTTAAAAATGAAATATATTCAAGTCATTGGATGATACACATTTCCTTTACTTAGCAAAGCTACTTATTATATTTGAGTTTAATTGTTTATCCACTCTTTGAGTGTTCTAAATTGTTGTATTCAATCCAACATCATTTTTTTGTGAAAGCCAAAGGTGGATTAGTGATAAACAATACTTGGGTGTTTCAGATTCAGGGGGAGTCTAAGGATATGCCAGAAGCGACCTTGAGAATACTAGTGTAGCCAGGAGTGACGACATAGAATACTTGTTTGTAATCAAGTCTTGATTAGTGGAACCCTGTACAAGTTTGTGAATGAGAATTAGATGTAGCTTACTTTAAGTGAACCATTATAAACTAAGTGTTTCTACTTCTCTCTTAAGCTTTAATTAGTATTCTCTTAAGCTTACTTTGACACACATGGTCACACAAGTGTTAGTTGAAAAACCTTTGTGAAAACTCTGTTTTATCTTACATTAGACTATAGTAATTTGTTTTCACTAAAATCGTTTTCCACTCATTGGACGACACAGTTAGTAACTGCGTTCTTTCATATATGTTTGTGAAAATATTTCATTTGCGAACTATTTAACTCCCCTTTTAGTGTGATATATTTGATATTTCAACCATATCGAAGGTGGGTCGCTGCATCTTTGGATTGAAAACATGCACTAACGAGAGAAAAAAAGATTAAGTGTGTGTGTGATTTGTTGGCATCACACTTCGAGACAATTCAACGGAGAAGTATATGAGAGTGAGCTTTTAAATGATCGAACATTTGGAGTCATTGAATGGAGAACCAAACAGAAACTAAGTTGTTGGACAAAAATGGTTTCCATTTCAAATGTTGAACGCAAAAACAATGAACATACATGTCGCGTGGATGTAATTCTCTCTATATGATATGTTGGTCATTCATAAAAAAAAGGGAGATCAAAGAAAGCGAGAGATTGAATCAATGGCGGATCTAAGACCTTGGATCAGTGGGGGCAATTTATTTAAAAAATAAAAATTGAAAATTGTCATTATTATATGAGATAGTTGGGTTCAAATACGAAGATAAGATAAACAAAATATGAAGTTTTAAGATAAATATTTGCATTTTATTAAAAAAAACAAGGTGCGTTTATTTACTCTTACATGTAAACTGGTAAGGAGTTTCAAATACATAAAATTAAGGGGTTCAAAATAAAAAATTATGGAGTGCAAAATATAATATTTTTTTGCATTTTATTAAAATAAGATGGTATATTTACTTATTCTTACATGTGAACAGGTAAGAAGTTTCAAATACATAAAATTAGAGGGTGCAAAATATAAAATTATGGGATGTAAAATATAATATTTTAGGACAAATACTAGTGATTTTATTGAAATGAGGGGGTGCATCTGTCCACCCTTAAATACATGTAGCTCCGCCGGTGAATTGAATGGTAGACACTAATATAAGAGGAAATTTTCATTATTTTAGAGAAAACTTGCATATATATTTTGTTTTTTAATCAGTATATATTATTTTGACACAATGTTATTTTATTTATATATTAACATTTAATTTTCTTAATTTGTGTTTTTATCATATCCAATATATATTTATTTGTCATGGTAAGTTGAAAATTTAACATGAATTTTATGAATATAACACATTAGAAAAAAAAACTAAAAGAAAGATATTTTCTCATTTTCTGACCTATTTAATTTGAATAAAAATAATAAAATAAGACAAAAAGTTCAATCTATTTATCTTGTATTCTCATTGCTATTTGTTTATCTTTATTACTTCTTACTAGATCACTAAGACATCTAACTATATTGGCTATTTTACTTCTTGTTTGGGTAGCTATTACGGGACCACCTCTCTCCATACCTGAGCTAAATCAATGGTCTTACGTCTACATGATGCCCGGACCACTCAGATCTAAAGGCTGACCAACGTATTAACACTTCTCATTGCTACAAACAACTCTTCATAGGAATTCAAATAAATAATATAATTAGTTATCACGATAAAATATTGAGAAGAATAAATCTAAACAAATAGAATAAGATTACAAGATAATCTAATATATATATATATAGGGCAAAAAGTGGCTCTGATACCACTAATACGGATCAAATTGCTTTTAAAACAAAGCAAATTGTCTATAAATAATAAAGTAATTTTGAAATTCAAAAATAATAAACTCAAACTAAATTATTATGATGAGAAAGATATGAAATTCCATAATAAATTTTTATCATAATGTTTGTAGAGGAAACTTAGATAATCTTGAAATATTGCAAGTAGGAAGATTAAGAAAATGTACTGAAGAATTTTTAAATGAAAGGATTTCAAATTTTTGTATCTTAATGAATGCAAAAGGCATCAGTTATCATCAGTTGAAAACCTCTACAAAAATTTGAAATCCTTTCATTTAAAAATTCTTCAGTGCATTTTCTTAACCTTTCTACTTGCAGTATTTCAAGATTATCTAAGTAAGTTTCCTCTACAAACATTATGATAAAAATTTATTATGGAATTTCATATCTTTCTCATCATAATAATTTAGTTTGTGAGTTTATTATTTTTGAATTTCAAAATTACTTTGTTATTTATAGACAATTTGCTTTGTTTTAAAAGCAATTTGATTTTAAAAGAAATTTGCTCCGTATTAGTGGTATCAGAGCCACTTTTTGCCCCAGATATTATATATTAGATTATCTTGTAATCTTATTCTATTTGTTTAGCTTTATTCTTCTCAATATTTTACCCTGATAACTAATTATATTAGTTATTTTAATTCCTGTGACGAGTTGTTTGCAGCACTGAGAAGTGTTAATACGTTGGTCAGCCTTTAGATCTGAGTGGTCCTGGCAGTAGGTGAAAATAATAGGAATACTCATAATAACCAAGAGAGGGGGTGAATTGGTTAATACCTCGGTATTTTAAAATTAACTCTGATACCTTGGAGGGTCATGCTTACGAAAAGCAATGAGCATCTTCCCTCTAGCAGCTATATCCTCCTCAACATCAGCTTGGAACAACCGGTCCCCTCTGTGGTGACTAGGCCCATCAGAATGATGGCTACCTCCACCCTGCTGGCGACTACCCTCGCCCTCAGAAGTATGCTGTGAAGAAGATACTCTATCCTCTCTACACAGAAATCTCAACTCTGCCATCAGTTCCTCATTGGCCTTTGCCAAGGCCTCATTCGCTTGTCTACTCGCAGCCATCTTATGCTGCATAGCTGCCAAGGCGGCTATAACTGGGTCGGGTTGTCCATCTGCACCCGTCGTCTCACTATTGTTCCGGGTCCTCACCATGGCACTGCACATGTCACATAAAAGGGTGAGTTGATCAGGCTCACACTCAATAACCACACATGCAATAGTCATAATGAACACCTAGACCATTATTGAACAACACACAATTCACCATACATAATGCTTCCCTATAAAACTGCTCTGATACCATAAAATGTAACGACCCGTATGCATCCGGTTCATTAACATTATCTTATGGTGGTTAAGCGCAGCAATTATCATAGATAATTAAAATGGAAGCAGTAAACAAAAATGACATCATCATACGTCATTAACAATACCCACTGTACATCATATATGGTGAATCTCATAATACACAAAGTATATGTCTCAAAACTGTACATATCCCTCAAGCCTCTAAAACAAAACATAGGCATGAAAATCAAAAGATAGAGCCAACATGCTCTTCACTCTATGCCTAAGGTTCTCTCAGAACCATATCCCTCTACTCGGACCTCTTGCCCTAGGATCTATCAGTTGTTCCCTGAGCTTCACCTGCAAAAACATAATCCCCAACCGGGGTGAGATAACAATCTCAGTAAACTCAGGGTTCTTGGAGGTCTTTCCTCCCCCTGGTTCACTTTCATGAATATAATATCAAAATTGGCATTACAAACTAGCCTTCACAGCTATCATTCATATTATCACATGTACATAACATACATACACAAATATCAATGCCTGAGGAGGCTTCATCCATTTATATGGGCACATCTCACATCAGGGCTTACTAATCATGCCTGAGGAGGCTTCATCCAGCTATGTGGGCACATCTCACATCAGGACTTATATATATAGACTATTAAATTCAATTCTACTGGCCAGAGAATCTATCAAGCACATAACCACACTATCACAGTGTTCAGCTCATCACATACATGTTTCCATAAACAGTAACACCCAATTTCAATATACATGCATCAAGATATACACTAACCATAACTCCCTCGGAGTATGGTGGAACACAACAGTGGGAAACACTCCCAAGAACAAAGAGCTTACCTGCTCTCAACACTATACCAGCTCTCCCGGCTTCGTGGTCACAACCACCAGCAATGTCACTCTCACGCCCTACATAAGGCATACAAACAATCAATCAATAACGGTCCTCAACCGTTAGAATGAAAGGAAACTCTATTCCATTTCATTAAAATCTCTATGTTCTCTATCTTAGGGTTATCAGAGCTAACCACCTTATAGGCGATTCACAGACCCTCAACAGGATATATCTTGGTCCAACCAAGACCTTAGAGTCCCCCTAGACTCTGCATAAGTTCAATTCAATGATCTCCTAGGTCATATATCAACAATTTCCCAACATGACTAAAACAGATATATCAACACATTTTCACTGTTTATTTGTCCTTCTAAATAACTTTTGTAAAGGCACTTAGGCTCATAACTATCATAACACCGTCCATTTCATCAACATTCTTCCTACTCATACATATCTCAGTGTCAAAATCAAACTTCATCAAAAATCATGTTTCAAAGTGTAATATTCATCAGAACAACCTCCTGAGCATACTTTTCTAAAGAACCCAAGCCTAATTCCAGCCCTATCACAAAGTGGTCACTATTCATCCCAAGAACAATTTCACAAATCAAACGGTAAAACTTGAGTTTCTTACCTCTAAATCGACAAGAGAGGCTAAAGAACAGCTTTTCCAAGCTTGAACGTTCTTAAAAAGCCTTCTTTTCTCCTCAGAATCAAACTTTGTGAATTTTTCCTAGAGAACTGGATCTCTCTGTTTGATGGTTTTCAAAGAAAAATGATGATGGAATCTAGCTCATTGAGTAGTTCCTTTCAACTTTCATGTTGGGTGTGAAGGGTTTTGGTCAATGGTTGAGTGTTTAAGAAGCTCCTCTAGTTCATCAATGGCAGAAACAGAAAAAAAAAAAAAAAAAAAGAAAAAGGAACGAGAAAGAGAAGCTAAGGGAGAAGAGAGAGAGAAAGAGAGGCTGTTATATTTGTTATGTAACATCCCGGGCACTGACGAGGGCGGGGAGTGATCGCCGGTGCAGTGAGGCACGGACAAGGAGCGGCTCCTGGCAGGCTTCCAACGGGAGGGGTACATGAATGAATCGAATACACACCCGAACGAGAAGGATCCAGAGGCTGTGCAGGTATGGGACTGCACAGTTGAGGATAACTTAAAAGGATTTAATAGGTACTACCTATACCAACAAGGTGCAACTACTTTTCGGTAGCCCATAACATAAGAACTCCACAGTTAAGCGTGCTTGACGTGGAGCAATCTTGGGATGAGTGACCTCCTGGGAAGTTTCTCAGGAAGTGTGTGAGTGAGAACAAAGCACACTGAAAAGTCTTGTGTTGGTATGTAGGAACAGTAAAACACAAGCAATTTATACTGGTTCAGTTCACAACAGAAGCTACATTCAGTTTCTTCTAATTCACACTGAATTAGAGTTCCACTATTATAAATTTTTGTTCTTACAAGTTTTTACAAAACCTCCCTTTATCAACACTAGATAAAGAATAGAAATATAAAACCCTATTAGACTTATAAAGAGCAAGAACCAGAGAACATTACTCTGTTCTTTAGCTAGATGACCCTTCTCTAGATCCAAGCAAGAATAACTCACTTACAATAGCCAATTACAACAAAAAATCAAAAACAAATTTACAACCAAAGATTAAGGAGAGAGACGACCTGATGATCCAATGACTATAATGCATATGAGTTACCAAGTCAGGTTGAATAGCAAAACAAAATCAGAACATGCTTTTCCTTAACCTTGAAAAGTTTCTTGCTTAAGAATCATTCAAAGACCCATGAATATTATGAATGAAGCAAGAAGTAATAGAACTCAGAAAATCACTTTGAAAGACTTAGAAAGCTTGTGTATACTCAGAAATATGAAGTGGTCAAGTTAAGAAACAAGCCAAGCCTTTAATCTTATTTATAACAGATTTTGTAACTAACTATATCGATTAAACGCGCCAGATAATCGATTAAATTATCACTTAATCGATTAAAATGTTTAAGATGGTTTATGGGTTCTAGTAATGAGCAAAATAATGGATTAAACCGAGCTATAATCAATTAAGACAGAAAGCTCAGTTTCACAAAATGAATTGTGTAATCAATTACGAGTTTTGGTAATCGATTAAGTCAGAAGATAGGCTTTTATCAAATGGCCTATGTAATCGATTACGGATAATGGTAATCGATTATCACAGCAAGGATCAAAATACATTTTCAACTATGTAATTGATTACACTAAGTAAGTAATCAATTAAAACATTTAACAAAGCAGTTTAGTTTCAATCAAAGGTCAAATAATCGATGAATCCGATAGGTAATCGATTAAGTTGTTCATGAAGGTTTTTCAAGATTGAACGAAGAACAAAATGATCGATTATACCATTAAGTAATTGATTAAAACAGTAAAAAATCATTTTTCCAAAAACCTTTTAATCACATTAAATCCTTAACCAAAAAGATAAAAGTTTTGATGTTTTAATGAAAACCATTTAAGCTTGTTAATGGATGAATGAATGCAATGTAAGGATCAACAGATTGCCTTTCTCATACACTTGATTCATTTAGAAAACTTCAAGGCACTTCAAGCATGTTGAAAGCTCAAAACACATTTCTGAATCAAAGTCTTTCACTTTTCATGATGCTCCCCCTATATCCAACAGTAGGTAGACGTAAGACCGTTGATTTAGATCAGGTATGAAGAGAGGTTGTCCCGTAACAACAACCCAAACAAGAAGTAAAATAGTCAATATAGTTAGAAGTCTTAATGATCTAGGAAGAAGTAATAAAGATAAACAAAACAACAATAAGATCTACTCAAAGTGATATATCAACATCAGGAGTTAATAAAGAATCTGAGATACAAATAGCAGAAATAGATACCTGTTTTAAAAAAGAGTGAAGTCTATAAACAGCAAAGTATTTTTTTCTACCTCAAAAGATGAATTACATATTCTAGAATATAGTTATACAAGAACAGATAATAATAAGATAATAAATCTCTTAGAACAATCAATATTAGATGAACATAAAAAAATTATATAATTTTATACACTTAGGATTATTATAGGTAGCGACAAAACCTAATTATAGATTAGGAGTAAACAACCCAATATTAATGCTATTGAGAGATATTAGACTTCAAAAATTTAATGATTCAATAATAGCAATATTAGAAAGCAGCCTACATGATGGCCCAACCTTCTTTAATTGTTTTCCTAGCTTTGCTATGAATCTTAATAATGAATTTACTAGTAAAGCTATAAAATTACATGTTAAATTACCAGAAGAAATCATGCAAGAAGCCTCTGGAGCAATCCAAATAATTTTTAGAATATATTATAAAGTAACTAACATATGAAGTGTGAGTTTTTGCGGGTAAGAGATGGTAATCAAGACACAGTGCATCTATTTGGTCAAGAGGTACCCAAGAAAGATGTCTTTAGATACTTGGGATCAATTTTGCAAAACGGTGGTGAGATTGATGAGAATGTAAATCATAGAATTAGAGCAGAGTGGATGAAATGACAAAGTGCATCTGAATTTTTGTGTGACCGCAAAATTTCCCTTAAGTTAAAAGGAAAATTCTATAGAATAGCTGTAAGACCGGCAATGATATATGGAATGGAATGTTGACCAGCACATAGGCAACATGACCACAAAATAGGGATAGCAGAAATGAGGATGTTAAGGTGGATGTGTGGTTATACGAAGATGGATAAGATAAGAAATGAGGATATTCAATGAAAGGTAACAGTAGTGTCGATGTGTGAAAAGATAAGGGAGCATAGACTGAGGTGGTTTGGGCACGTTATAAGACGACCACTGGATGCTCCCATAAAAACAAGAATTTGTTACCAAGAGCTCGACACAAAGAGAGGTAGAGGTCGACTGAAACTTACTTGGGGAAAGGTAGTTAAACAAGACCTAATGGAGTGGGACATATATTGGCGAACGGTGTATCTTAGGACGAAGTGAAGAAAAGCTATAAGCTTGGTGGATGATTAAACCCAATAGTATTCCTATATTCCAGTCGTTTTCCCTTTTTTTAGTTATTTTCCTCTTCATTTCTTCCTTCCTCATTTCACCATTCTTTTATTGTAGCTTATTTTTCTTTTCTTTTGTCTTATTTTCCCTTTTTTTTCCCCTCTCCCTTTCTCTTTCTTTGTCTTATTTTTCTATCTATCATTGGGTTTATCTACCATCGACTCCAATTAACTTGGGTTAAAGGTGTTGTTGATGTTAGTTATAAAGTAACTAAAATAAATTACAATTTTTGATCTTTAAGACCATCTCCTAAGAATGAAACAATATTAATAGAAGCCAACCTCAAAAAATCTTTAGTACAAGTACCCAAAAGGATAAGACATGAATAAATAGTAAGTAAAAACCAGAAGATTGGTTAATAGAAGATGTTATGCCAGAACCTAGGATATATAATACTCAAATTAGAGAAATTATTCAAGAAGGTCTCAATATCATATTAAAAATGGTTGGCCAACATCATTAAGAATAAATGAACTAAAGAATATATCAGAATAAAAGAAGGTCTCAATATGTAAAGACCTTCAAGACATTCTATAAGTGGATCTACTATAGATCTAGATCTAACAGGACTAGATAATAGTAATCCAAAAGTATCTAGACCAATATATCAAGAGACTGATGTATCTCCTCAGTATTCTCCAACAAGATCACAAGTATTAAATGTATTAACTAAAGAAATCATTCCTTTTAAAATAGATAAAGAATGGATTAGAGAAGATTTTAATGAAAAACATAATAAAGAATTGAGAGATTGGTTTTTTAAAACCTATAGTTAAGAAGATTTTAGACAAGAATATTATAATCATCTAGAATAAATAGAAATAAATATATTATTTTTTGATTTTTTTCAGAAGAAAGAAAAATATATCCATCCAATAACTAACAATAATATAAAATGGAAAACTATAAATGTAATGCCTGGTATTTCTAAGCATGTAATGAAGCCTGGATTAAGCCTATGATTAAGGGGAAATCATTTTGGCTTAGGCGTTTCAGAGAAAAGGCTTGGAAAAGAGGGAAATAGGCATTTTCTGCCATATGGCGCGACCCACTTGGGGTGCCGCGCGACGCGCGTCATATGAATCCACGCGAGTCACTTGAGTTTCCAC
>PYAF01004028.1:943896-987010 GCA_007407185.1 Glycine tomentella | reverse complement strand
GAGTATCTGGATCAGCAGGGGCTTATGTTTATGTTTTATGTATGTGTTTTATGTTTCATGCATATTGATATCGAGAAAAACGATTCTATAGCTTCCGCCATGCGTTCAGACAACGCTCTTATGATATTATTAAGGGTAACACATCGGGTGCACACGGGGTGTTACGGTAATGTCCCTGATTAGAAATTGGGGTGTTACAATAAATAATAAAATACTAGAATCTGAATATCCACCTCAACATGGAGTTAAAATACAAATATCTGGTTTAGAAATAGAAGTTATACCTTTTAAAAATATTATAGAAGAAGATAAGCCTATCGAGAAAAAAGATATTAAAAAATTACATCAATAATTAAATTACTCTAATATAATGTTAAACACTATGTCAACACATTTAACTAGAATAGAAAATCAACAACAAACTAATGAAGGTAGTACTTCAGGAATAAAATCAATAATAAAACCTCTTAATAAACCCATATATAAAATAATGAATGTATCTCAAAAAGATTTAGACTCAATAAAATTAGGTAATCAGACAAAGAATAAAATAGAAGAAATTAGGAAGAGTTTAGAAAAATTTACAGTGAATACCTTACAAAAAAGACTCAGAGGTAGATAAATTAAAAAGAAATCTTTATCCTAAACTTAGAAATTATTACTCAAGACCATCACCAGCTGATGTTCAATATGAGGAACGTGGAGACTTTCGTCAAAATGTTTTCTTTGGAACAAAAATAGTAGAATGAAATCTATATGGGATGAGTGAACAATCCATCTTAGATCTAACTTGTCAAATGTCTATGGCAGCCACTGCCTATAAAAAAAAAAGGAGTATCTGATAAAAATATTGTTATAGCAATAGTACAAGGATTTAATGGACAATTAAAAGTATGGTGGGATAATCTTTATACAGAAAATGATAGAAATCTTATATTAGGTACTATAAAATCTGAAACCCAAGAAGAAGATGTAGTATCAACCCTTATTTATTCAATAATTTTTATAGGAGATCTTAATATTTTTAAAGAAAGAATAGAAAATCAATTAACTAATCTATGTAATTCACTAGTTATTCCAGATGCTCTCCAAATCTGAAAAAAAAAATCGAAGGTTATTTGTATTCCTTGGAACCCTCCCCCTACATCACCATTCAACATTTCTTGGCCAACTATTGGCTCAACCACCTGAGCACTAGGCCTAATGTCAGTAGGATCACTTAACCATGCCTCAAGTCCAACAATGTCAGATTATAGATGGTATAAAGATACATTTTTATCTAAAGTAACTCTACGAGAAGATGGTTTTGTAGGATTTTGAAAAGAAAAATTTATAGTTGGATTACCACAGTTATTTGCATAAAAGGTTAGATTAAATTTGGAAAGACATTTTACAAAACCTATAGCTTATGATATGTTAACCTATGGTCAAATACACAATATAATAATAGAAACATGAATACAAGTATGTACTGATTTTAAGTTACAAAATAAAATGAGAAAAGAAAATATGACTAATGAAAAAGAATTAGGAACTTTTTACTATCAATATGGAATAGAGGTTATTAGAGCCCTAGCGCTCAATACAAAAGAAAATATAAAAAAAAAAACATATTAATAATTACAAATATAGATCTAAGAAAAGATTTAGTAAAAATAGATTTGAAAAATAAGAAAATCATAAGGATAAAAACCTTATAAAAAAATCCTATAAAAAACAATATAAACCTTATAAAAAGAAGAATATGAGTTAGAAGTGTGGAAAAAATAGGTCATTTTGCTAATAACTGCAAAACTCAATTGAATATAAATGAGTTAAATTTAGAGGAAGAAGTTAAACAAAGTTTAATGAAAATGTTAATTAATTCATAACAAGAAGAATCCTCTTCAGAAATGGAAGAATATGAAGATGAAGTAATAAATCAATTAGATGAGGAAACTAGTAGTACTTCATCATCTTCAACTAAAGAAAATTATTGCTTAGGAGCATAGTTGTGTACTTGTAAAGATTGTAAAGAGATAAATATGTTAACAAAAGAATGACTAATACCTACTAAATATTATGAAAAATCAACAGAAAAAATATCTAGTGTCAATGGATCAAAAATGAATATTCAAAATAAATTATCAAACGCAAAAATTTGTAAAAATAAAATATGCTATAATACGTCTTTTGTATTAATAAAAAATATGAATTGTGAAATAATTTTAGGCACGCCATTCCTAACTTTATTATATCCCTTTCAAATTATTGAAAACTGGATTAATAACTAATACTTTAGGAAGGCAAGTTTACTTTGAATTTCTAAAATCCTCAAGAAATAGAGAATTAAGTTTATTAACAGAATCATCAATAAAGCAATTAAATATTATGCAAGAAAAGAAAAAGCATATAAACATGTTAAATAGAGAAAAACAATTTAAAAGAATAGAAGAACAAATAAATAGTTCTAGAATTAAAGAAAAGAAACTTCAATTAGTAGAAAAATTTAAAAAATAAATTTGTGAAACAAATCCCATAGCATTTTGGCATAGAAAGAAATATGAAATTTCATTACCTTATATTGATAATTTTAATGAAAAAGATATAACTACTAAGGCACGACCTATACAAATGAATGAACAATATTTAGAATATTGTAAAAAAGAAATTCAAGAATATTTAGATAAAGGTTTAATTAGACCATTAAAGTCTTCTTGGAGTTGTTTAGGCTTCTATGTAATGAAAGCCTTGGAAGTCAAACGAGGAGCTCTAAGATTCGTTATTAATTATAAACCATTAAATAAAGTTTTAAAATGGATTAGATGCCCATTACCTAATAAAAATGATTTAACGAAAAATTAAATAATTCATTGGTTTTCTCCAAATTTGATATGAAATCAGGATACTATCAAATTTCGGTGAGGGAGGAAGATAAGTATAAAACTGCATTTGTAGTACCTTTTGGTCATTATGAATGGAATGCAATGTCACAAGGGTTAAAGAATGCTCCGAGTGAGTATCAAAATATTATGAATGACATATTTTATAAATATTCAGACTTTACAACAGTATATTTAGATGACATTTTAGTCTTTTCAAAATCAACAAAACCAACATGTTGAACATTTAGAAAAATTTATAGAAATTATTAAAGAAAAAGGATTAGTAGTCTCAGCAAGAAAAATAAAATCATTTGAAACAAAAATTAGGTTTTTAGGATATGAAATATATCAAGGAACAATAAACCCAATTCAAAGATCAATAGAACTCATAGAATTTTCAGACAAAATAAAAGATAAAACTCAATTACAAAGATTTTTGGGATATATATATATATATAAGTCCTTCAGCTTTTCATACTTTTGGAGAACTTCTAGCTATCAAGGAGATGAAAAAACTATGTAAAGTAAAAGAAGAAAAGGTCGCCGACTACTACTAAGAACCTAACAGAACTTTTCAAAATGTGGATTCCAACGAAGAAGAGTTGAGGACCAATAATTAAAGAAAATTTACAATTTCTGCATAGATGTTTTTCTTCTATTGGTCCTTGGAATAACTACAAAGGTAACTTAATTTATTTGATTTATTTTTTATAAAAAAAATATTAAACTCAAACTTGTTTTTATTTGTTTGAAACAACCACTTGCTATTTACACCTTATTTCTTATTTAAGTACACCCCCTTCTTGTTTTATATTTTTTAATTACCGATTGTACCATTTTATTTGTTGAAACATAACTTTGAAAATTACTTTTCATAATAACATATATCAATTTCATAAAGTAATTTCTAAAATTACATTTAACAAAATACACAATTTCAAAAACTACTTCCTAAAACAACATATAAGTCCCATGTTTGGTACTTTTTAAATCCTATTTTTCAACTATCTTTATTATTATTTTAAATCTAATTTGAAACCCATCTTCTTTTTATTCATTATTCTTTAAATCTTGTTCACATAATATGGTATTTTTCATAAAATTTATTTGTGATATTGTGTATTTTTCTCCATGAGACACTTTGTTTTAAGGAATGTCCATGGTTGACTTCATTTATTATACAACGTACATCATACTTCATTTTTTTATGCAATGAAAATAAGAGTAACGATAATTATAAATCAAATTTATTGACACAACATCGTGTGTCTCCTCATATTACGTCTATCTAGAACTTTAACTACAGTTATTTGTTTCTAAATATTTAGCTTCAAAATAAGCATGCATCCAACAAAGAGCAGTTAGTGATTATTGTAGCTTGTAAATTGAAGGTACGTTCAAAATTTCATATTTTGTTTATGACTACATAAATTACTTTATAGAACAATATCAATTCAAGAAAATAGTTTTTGGAATTGTATATTTTGTTTAAAATATGGTTATGAAAACACTTTTTGGAATTGATATATGTTTTTTTAAAAAGTAATTGAAACTGTGTCCTTAGCAAAAAATATAAAGAGAAATAGGTGTCCTTAGCAAAACAAGGGTTGTGAATAACTAGCTCCATTAAAGAAAAGTAAAGCCCATATGTGAGTTCTGGTCCTTGAATGCACTAGAAAGTAGAAAAACAAAGGGAACAACTATTCCCACTACCTAAAATGATATTGGCACTATCAATTATAGCAATTTGACCATTCTATCATTATCCCTTTTTCCTACACCCCAAACTCTCCTCCCTTCATCTCTCACTTTCCCCTTCCTCTTTCTCAACACACCCAATCCTTCTCCCTTCTTCTCTCATTTCCCCGTCACTTCTCCACCTCTTCTCTCTTGTCTCCCTCAAACCACCCAACTTGGTACAATTTTTTTCACAAAACAAAATCATGGTTCCATTGTGTTAAAATCACAACGAAATCACAATTCTGTATTTTTTTTGAATTTTTCGTAACACAATCGAATCATTATTCTGTTGTTGTCTAGAATTCCTATTTTCTAATTTAATAGAGAGAATATGACATAAAATAAAATCTAAAAAACATAAGACAAAGACTATATTTGGCAAAACTAGCTAAAAAAATAGTTTAAAGTTGAAAAGTTGTCTTATTGAATCATAAGTACTAGGTAACATTATCTGTTGAAGTAGCTGCAAAATGTAAAATTACATAAAGGTTAAATATAATAAAATTTTACCTTAAGTAGAAAATATTAAAAAGGAAATATAATATTTATTTAAGCACAAAAAAAAGGAAATAAATATAAAAAACTACAAGTTAACATTTTAAAAATACTAGTGTCTCAAAAAATATTAGAAACTACTAAAACAAACTCATTTACCAAACAGTTGTACACATTTTTCAATTACTAAAAAGAGTTAGAAATTGGCTGAAATGTCTTGCCAAACACACTCAAAAACATACTTGCAATGAAAAAAAATAATTTATCCATAAAACAATATAATGCTAAAATAAATGGTAAGAGTATTACTAATTATAACTTAAATTAATAAAAATTATAATAATTAATTACTTTGACATGTATATTTTGTATTTAATATTATACCTTAACGTAAAAGTTTATAACATGATCTTCAATAACAACTTTGTTCTTATTCAATGTGTGTTTAACTTCTTCAAATCCATAAAATTAGTGTACATTTCTCACCTTTACCAAATTCTCAAGCCATGTTAGATTTCTGACCTCCTCAATGAAACTCGACTTAAGCAATTTCTCATTTTCTTCATTTATCTCAATTTGCTTATTTCCTGTCTTTCTCTGAGCAATCAACTTTGCATATGCGTTCAATGCTTACTTGGTAAGGAAAACTTGTATACCCTAACATGTGTTTCTAGCTCCAAGAAAAGTAAAAAAAACACATCAATGTTCTCTTTCAACTATTTTATCAAGTCTTCATCTACCTCTTTAGAAAGTTTTGAGCCAATCTTGGTCATTTTTATTGAATCCCCAATAACAACCTCATTGAGATATTCACTTGGATGAGGTCTTTGTCAACAAAGTATTGTTTGGAGTCAAGATCCAACAAATGAATTTGATGATTGACCTCTGACTTACTAAATTTGTTCTTTTTCAACCTCTTGTTGTCTTTGTAATATTTTCTTGTGACCTATTGATCTATGCTAGCCACTCTTAATGAACTATCCTATAGATGATACTTAATCATTAGATAGGGGTTGATACTATGGCCCTATAGCATTCATGTTATCCTTCCTATGATCATAATATAGGATGGTGGAGCATTGAAAACCATATACTTCCCTTGGATGGTCTTCACCATTTTTCCTATTCCATACTTTGTTTGTTTGAAGCTTGACAAGCCCCCCAAACTACTACACAATCACCACTAAACCCCACAAGCATATCATGGAATTGTTGGAATTGTAACACCCTTCTACCATGAGAGACATATAATCATGATTAACATTGCAAAATTAAATTAAAGGAATAAATACAAAAAAATTCCTAAAACTTTTCTCATGGTAAAAGGACATCACATACTCGTCTCATCTCAAATTCAAACTTAGAAGTAACATAAATGGTTTAAACATCTTTATCACTCCAAAGGTCATACAAATCGCTAAATAAAACTATTGTAAAGTAATTATGAAACAAAATCTAATATGAGAAATACTAAACCCTAGCCCTGATGTCACATTAAAATAGAGCTCTAACATCCCATAAGAAAACATAAAGTAACTACCACTAATAAGGCCTAAGCCTTTCTTCCAACATCCTCCTCAACATGGTGTTGAACCTCAACAAAAAAATGGTAACCAACAAAAAAGGAGTGAGATACATTTCACCACATACACCCCCCTCCCCCCACACACACATATATGCATGCATACACACATGAATTATGATGCAAATTTAACATGAGACTCCAAATGTGTTGATATGAACCAATACGGGGGTTCATTGTTTTACGGATCTTCCTTGAAAAGACTTCTTGTTATAACAAAAGAAAAAGAAGATGCACACCAAGTGTTTGACGAAGAGAAACAAAGATAAAAATAATATGAAGAAAAGTGCAGCGCAAAAATAATGAATTTAACACTAACAAAATGTTAAAAATAAAAAAAAAAAAAGTGGAAAAGACAAGAAATGGAAGAAGACATCACACCTTATGAAGAGTGATACATCCCACGGGGATTCGCCACAAAGATTATAGAAACTTTTGATAAAAACCAATGTTTGGTCCAATTAAGAATCCAAGAGGAATTTCCTCTCACACACTTTTAAAAGTGTAAAGTTTTTATTCAATTCAAAGGTGAGTACATAAGACAAATGAATGACTATTTATAACCAACAAGTGGTGTCTCTCTCCTCTTTCTTTCCAATGTGGGACTTCAGTCACATATTCCTTATTCAAAATTACACTAAAAAAAAATCTAATTCGTGTTGAACTATATGTCCAATTTTCATCATCATAGATGCAAAATAGGACTTGAGATTAGAAATACAACTTGTAGGAAATATGCAGAGCTTTCAAACGCGTCGAAGAATGCCTAAAACGACATCTAGAACTCAAGTTATGTTCAAAATATTGGAGCAATCTAGGCTCTTCACTCATTGATCTTTGGGCTCTTCACTCATTTTTCTTGGTCCTCATCATGTGTGTGGTACAAGTAAAAACATTTTGAAATAAACTCGAAAGTACATGTAGTCAACAAATCCAAATGATCTAACACTAATACTATTGATTGAGATAAGATTATCGAAAAAGATTAGGATTATTCATCCTTGCAAGGATACTCCAACCCATGGAATCAATATAAGTCATGTGAAGATTCCAAACCAGATAACACCCCAAAGGCAAAGTCATACTTCAACTTATTCATGACCTCCTTGGCTAACCTCAACAACATAATTCATGAAATAATTTACAAACATAATGCATGTGACATAAAAGATATCTATTTGTGACTGTTCTATTTTAGAGAACAACAGTGTCTAGCTGGATAGCTAGTGAGTCATTTTTGGATCGGTTACTCTCTCTGAGGTATCTATGGAAGAAATACCCCTAAATTAAGTAGATCATTATGCACTTTGAAATGGAAACGACGTTTAGCCAATGGACGTGGGGTGTGTGCACAGTGATAGTATATAATGGAATCGAGAGAGAATGAGTATACCTGTGAGCGTACCTCTTATTTATAAGGGTGTTACCTCTAGGTCAAATGCTGCCACTTCTTGATTAGATAAGATATAATATCTTAATCAGTTAAGATATAATCCTTTGATTAGTTAAGATATAATCCTCGATTGTTAGGATTAGGATATATGCACGTTGTTGAGATTTCCCCAGTTATTATTGAGATTCTGAACTGATGGACCCTTAATGGGCCTTGTTGCGGTGGGACGTCGTATTAGGCCCACATATTGGGTCCGTAACAGTTGCCCCCCAGCCCAGCTGTCTAAGTTTCTCTACTGTTGGGGATGTATTATTTGAGACAATCCGATTTCCCAGCTCTGACGGGTTCGAATTCGCACACATTGTTTCCCTCAATTTGCTTATGGATGTGCTTCTTTCGTTAATGATGATTGCTTTATCATTTTATCCCGAGGTGTCAGTATAGCATTTTTATCCCGGAGGACCAGTACAACATTTATATCCTGGAGGACCGGTACAACATTTGTATCCTGGAGGACGAGTACACATTTATATCCCGATTTGTTGTATATTCCGGATTGTTCTTTATTGCAGCTGTGACTGTTCATATCCGAGTACTGCGTGCGTTTCAATCCCCCCGGATTTGAACAGGCACAAAGGGCCCCACATATCTTATATAAGGAATGAGGGACGTCTGTTTTGAAATTGCTTTTACAACTGTCTTATCATTAGCCGCAACACACTGTTGACGTGTAGTTTTTCCCCTTTAATACATACTCGCATTTAATGCTATGTCGTTTGATACTGCGCGCTAATTGTGAATTTTTAAACTAATTGGTCTTTCTTGCCCCTAGACGCGACGTTTCGCACACGTTCGACGGTTACGCGACATGCCGCATGTATCTGACGGTTATGCTTGCACACACATCGGATGGTTACGCGACGTTTCGCACGAATCCGACAGTTACTTTTGCATCGTGCTTTATGTTTATATATAACTTCTTGCACTAGCATTTGCGTTTGTATCTTCTTGCTTCGTTGCTTCATTTTTCTGAATATCCTTTGTGTTTTCTGAACTTCCACTTCTGCCATTTCCAGCATTTTATCACTTAGAGTTTACAAAATCTTCACAGAAACAGGTATGCCTATTATCATTAAACTTCTTGTTTGTGCTTTTATTTCGATTATACTTGTCTAGTCTTCTTGAGGTGACTTCCATCTTTTGCCATTTTCTAGGTCTGGTTTCTTTGTCGTTTCTTTGTTGCAAATATTTTGATTCTTCGAACAGTTTTCTTGCAACGTTGTATTTTCATTGTATATAATGAACATTTTTCCCCAAAGAAAAACTAAGTCACGCCAAACCATTCCCCCTAGGGTTGGGTATTGGTTGTTTGGTCTTCCCCTTTCTGAAGAAGAGATGGAAAAAGCTTTGTTTCGCTCTCATACTGGTGGTGTTAGCAGAAAAAAGAAAGTCGAAATTCCAGAAAACCAAATTCCTTTAGATACTACTAGGGTTCAATTTGACGTTAGGGATTCCCCTAACAATCTGTCCCCTTGTTCTCTGGTTTCTGAGTTGCAGTACCCGAGTTCTTTGCTACCCTAAGGTCTTGCCCCCCTTTCTTCAGAGTCTGACTTTGTAACCCAATTTGAATCGTGCTTCAATTGTGTTTATGAAAGTACCAAACTCGTAGAGTCCGGCTGTGATTCTATGGCTGATTCGATACTTGGGTCTTGCCGTCACAATCCGGTCATTATCCCTAAACTGAGTCTCACCATGCCAAGTATGAGTAGTCCCTTTAGTTCTGTTAAGGACATCAATGGATGTAGTAACCCCATCGTTATCTCGGATAACTCATCTAGTCTGACAAATTCTCCTTGCAACCCAAGCTATTCTTCCTCAGGTATGTCACTATTTTAATAATTTTCATTTGCTTGACGTAGGTATTTATGGACTCGTCGTTGGAACAGGTTGTCGAGTCCCAATCTGCCGAATCACATCATGTTTCCCCTTCTCCAGCCATGTCTTCTAAATTCCCATGGGTGACCCATGAGGTTCTGCGGACGTTGTCCGAGCTTAACTCGGAGGACGTTGTTTCACTTCCTGTTAGGAATCAAGAAAATTTTGTCG
The DNA here is from genome assembly GCA_007407185.1 of Glycine tomentella. NCBI lineage: Eukaryota > Viridiplantae > Streptophyta > Magnoliopsida > Fabales > Fabaceae > Glycine > Glycine tomentella. Next base: position 976,830 of record PYAF01004028.1, on the reverse strand, counting down.
TACACCCCCTGCTAAGGACGAGCCTATTTGCTCTTTGAGGGAGGGGAATGATCCTTCTTTTTTCTTTTTCTACAAAGATGTAATAACCCGGATAGGGATCCGATTTCCTTTGTTCGAGTTTCAGATGAATGGTTTGAATCATCTTCATGTGGCACCCTCACAAATTCATCCAAATAGATGGGGCTTCATTAAAGCTTTTGAGCATTTTTGTGAATATTTAGAAATTCCTTGTACAGTTTCCCTTTTCTTTTATTACTTCATTGTCCAAACTGGTAGGACTGGTAAGGAGCCTCCAAATAAGAAAGGATGGACATCCATCTGGGGTCATAAACAGTGTAAGCTCTTTCATGTATATACATATTCCTTTAAAATTTTCAAAAATAAGTATTTCAAAGTTGTTGCTTGATGTGTTGCAAACACATCTTAGTTTTAGGATAGTTTTAGATTATATTTCAATTAAATAATTAAGATTTAGATTAGTTTTAGTTAGTTTATTATTATTATTCTATTTAAACTCATTTTAATACCAATTGTACAATTTCAGGTCAAAAGAGGAAAATAAAGCCAAAAGAAAGAGAAAAGCAAATCTGAAGTTCCGCGCGGATCGCGCCAGATCTCGCGCAGTCCGCGCCACATGCTAAAATCAGAGTTCCAGCTCGAACAACTCACGCTAGTCGCGCCATGATCCACGCTACCAGCGCCATCCTTTCGAAGGCCTGGCGGGATCCGCGCCAGGTTTCACGCTAACCGCGCCACAAGCCCTGGGAGTAGTTTTCATTCGGCTAATCCTCGCGATCAGCGCGAATTCCACGCGGTCAGCGCCATTGTTTTGAATTGGTGGTGCGATCAGCACCGTAAACTGCGCCAGCCGCGCCGCGAGGACGCTGTTTCCTTAATTAAAAAAGATTGACTTCGAATTTGGCACAGAAAATAGGCTTTGTTACCTGAATTAAGTTTATCTATAAAGAAAAGCCTCTGGACTGAATCAAAAACCACCATTCCATACCTTTTAACATTATTCTTCACCTCTCCACACATCCATTGGAAGTCAGGAATCAAGGCTAGGTCACTGCAGAATGTTTTATTTGACAGCTTTTGGTTTCTTGAAGCCTATGGCAGGCTGAACTTGTATTGTGGGAAGGCCATGAACTGATGTAACTCCTCTGTAACTTAATTGGTATTGAGCATAAATGTTGTTTTGATTGTTTTATTCTATTCTGTTTTATTGTTTATTCTTATTTGGAATTGGCCATTCTATCTAAGTATTGAGGGTTAGGATTCGCAATGGGGACGTTGGGATTCTAATTTCTGACCTGTTTAGAATATCAGTTGTTCATCACCTAGGGATAGGGATGCGTGGCTGCAAACCTTATAATATGATCTTTTGAATTCTTAAACTGATAGACTTCGCTAAGGAATTAGGTTTTCGATTCAGGTTAAAGGGTTAATTCACTAAGGAATTAGGGATTAATTAACTTAGGAAAGACTTATTCTCTGAACAATCATAACAAGTCACTTATGATTTATTCTCTTAATGCTTACTTTGACAGAATCGCTAAGGGTTTAAGATTCTCGATCGAATTAAAGGATTAAGTCGCTAGTTATCTAGGGTTTACGAACTAAGGAGAGATTTATTATTTGTGTAACTCAGACTAATAAACCAATCAAGTGAAAGAGGTAGGGAACAAAAGGGATTGTGCCTGACCACAATTGTTTCTTCCATTGGTAACACTCTTTATTAATTTAATGCACTTATTTAATTTCAGTTTTCATTCAACTCTTCAACACAACACAACAACTACTTCTTTGCCTTTGTTTTTACTTCCAATCATTGAGAACTAATATTACTGTGAATTTCACCCCAATCCCTGTGGAGAACGATAACTCTACTTACCCACTTTTATTACTTGTAAACGATCGGTGCACTTGCCGTTGCATTTGTTCACAACATTGCTGAACCCAACAAACAACCTTTTTTTCTTTGTTCTGCTGACTCCCAGGATGTAAAGTGGAAATATCCATTCTATTGGTCTTGTACCTATCATGATTTTCCTACGTCTACCTATCGTTTTGAGGAGACGGATCTATCTAACGTTGATGCTTTCTCGGTTACCCGGATAACTGCTTATAAAGAAGCTCATGGTCATCCCAACGTTGCTTCCTTTATTTGCACAAGTCGATCCGGTTTCCCTCAGAATTGAGTATGATTATGTCTATTTTAATATATTTGTACATAACTTTGCTTTTTTTAACTGTTTCTTTGCTTTTCTTTCGCAGTTGCTGATTTGGGAAAGCAATCAATGTCCTCAAATCCGCCTTTCGGTGCCGAGAAAGCAGCCCCACCCACCTCGACTTCCAACAATCCACCAAGGCGATCTCAACCCCTTTATTTCCTCAACACTTTCGTGTGTGGGAAAATTTCTACAACCACTAGTCCTGGGTCAAACAAGTAAAAGCTTTCTGAGGTCCAAAAGGGTAAGTCTATAGCTTCTGTCTCGACACCTATTTCAGAGGCCCAGAAGGAGAAAGCTCCAGCTACTCCGGCTGCACCTGCTCCAACAGTAACCTCACCCCTTCACCAACTCCAGATACCTCTGTTTCCACCACAATCGGATTGTTACCTGGTTCCCTCTGGGATAAGGGTATTACTGATGAATTCTTCTGTGTTGTTTGCGCGCCTAAACGCTTAGTGGATTTAGTTCTCTTTTTCGGAGGTCGACATTCAAGAGCTCAGTTGTATACAACTTAATGCTATGACATGCGCATCCCTGGTTCATAGTTTAACGACTATGAACACTAGGTATGCTAGAACAGTCAATAAGCTTCAAGCCTCCAGGGAAGAAACAAAAAAGATTCATGAGGAACTCCTTGGAGTTCAAAGCACTGCTACAAAAGAGCTACAAGCATCTCATGCGAAAATTGAGAAGATCCGTGAAGAATTGCTTGCAGCTCAAAGCACTGCTGCTAAAGAGCTTCAAGCATCCCGTGAAGAAGCAGAGAAGGCTCGAAATACTATGGCAAAGTTGAAGTCTGATTTGGATTCTTTGCGGCAAAGGAATGTTGTCACCATTAAGAATTATAAGTAATTGGACATGTTGTATGACAAGGAAATACAAACGCAGAAACAGACTGATGCGGAGCTGGAATATGTAAGGTCCCAACTTTCTGGAGCCATGGAGGGGTCCTTTAACAATGCGTTGGAGCATATTCACCTTTTGAATCCCGAGATTGAGCTTAATACCTTAGTTATGCACTTCAAAGCATTCATTAGTGATGGCAAGTTAATGTCCCTTCCTTCCCCACAGACGGTGCCAATTATTCTGTTTTCTAACTTTGTTGTCCACGATTTTCGTTGTGGACCGGGTTCTCCATGTTCCTGATGCGCTACTCTATCAGCCGAATACGTTGCTCCTCTTCTCGTCTCAATATGGCATTACACTCTTCCATCTGGATCTCCAAATTTCTGATATCTTCCTGCCTTTGTAAGGCATATTTCGTTTCCATCTCATTCATTCGGTCCAGGATTGAATTAAGAACGTTGCTCATAAGGCACTTGTTTGGCTCTTGAACCATTTGAATTTAGCGGATGCGCATTTATCTGGTTGGGTGAGACTGCTCGTGTCGCTGGGGCAGGTGTGGAGGCTGCATCTAAGACTTCTTCACTCACATGGACCGCGTCATAATTTGTCGGCTGGTGTGGTGCCATGTTCTAGTCTGGAGGGAGTAATGAATTCACCTCCTCCAAAACAGGATTTGAAAACAAGTACCTCCTTACACCCACATCAGAGCATGGGTGTGCAGTCTGATTGTTACTTCTCGTGTTTACCATTGGGAACGTGGGATTTGAAATTTAGCGTTCCCACAGACGGTGTCAATTATTCTATTTTAGAGAACAACAGTGTCTAGCAAGATAGCTAGTGAGTTGTTTTTGGATCAGTTACTCTCTCTGAGGTACCTATGGAAGAAATACCCCCGAATTAAGTAGATCACTGTGAACTTTGAAACGGAAATGGCGTTTAGCCAATGGACGTGGGGTGTGTGCACAGTGATAGTATATAATGGAATCGTGAGAGAATGAATATACATGTGAGCGTAACTCTTATTTATAAGGGTGTTACCTCTAGGTCAAATGCTGCCACTTCTTGATTGATAAGATATAATATCTTAATCAGTTAAAATATAATCCCTTAATTAGTTAAGATATAATCCCCAATTGTTGGGATTAGGATATCTACACATTGTTGAGATCTCCCCAATTATTGTTGAGATTCTAAACTGATGGACCCTTAATGGGCCTTGTTGTGGTGAGATGTCTTATTAGGTCCTCATATTGGGTCCGTAACAGTGACATTTACATAAATATCACTACATTGTGGTCTGTACCACACATGGACTCGGGCCACATACTTGTCATATACATATTACCATGATAAAACTTTATCCACCTATGTACATATATACATCATAATAACATCATATACATCCTAAAAAAACATACTCTCAGTATGACCATATAAGCTAGCAATCACAACAATGTAATAATTAAAGTAGCCATATACACATAATTGTCAATCATCACATTTCATAAACATGTTATTTATACACCACTTACCCATTATCACAACTATCTACTTGGTATTGTTAATTGGTGTATTGTTTCTAAGTTTTAGGTGTTATCTCTACATTTTCATATTACACATATACGACCTTTGAATAGTGTAAATGATATATCTAGAGTTATAAAAATCCTATCAAGTTGATTCTTATCTTTTTAGAAATCTAAGACATTTATCTACAACTTCTATGTTGACCTTGAAATCTAGTTTAATTGTTTACTATGCCAAAAATGGAAAGGAACATAAACTTGCTACCTAATTTTGATAGCTAATCCTTGCTCACTAATTTGATCATATCTTCAGTTCTAGACATTTTGTCTTAGTGAAACCAAAACACTTAGTTAACATTTAGGGGTACAACTCTTATGAAGACAACAAAATCTAATTTCATCATTTTTGTACTTGTTTTTGCATTCGAAGTTAACTTTTGTTGTCAAGAAAATTAGCACATCCAATATCAATTATTAAATTCAATTTCAAGAATATTAAAAGGAAAAAAAATCCAATAATCAAATTCACCAAAATCATAATAGATATTAAGTGCTTCTAGATATTCACAACCCATCTAAGAAATTAAATTTGCTATAATCATAAACTTAAGATCATACCATCTATTTGTGGCTCATTGCCACTCACACAAGAGAAGAAAAGGAGAGTATTCACTCTCCATTACCTTGAAAGAAACAATTTTGTAACAAGGAAGAAAATCTCGCAACCAGGCCTAAGAATGCATGGATCAAGTTACACTAGGTGTAACTCTTTAAAGTTACACTTCATCCTGGCCTTTTATTATTTTATAATCTAACAACACAATGATTCACTAAAATAAATCATGTTTTAGTACTCATGTTGTCCCGTGTCTTCTTGAACACAATTGACTCTTTGTTTTCTTTATCTCTTCCTCTTCCCATTAACCTCTAAGTTTATCGTGCCTTCATTCATTGTGTTTCCTCTAATGAGTTCCTAACATTTGCACAATTAGAGCACCACACCCATATTTTTCATCATGAGATTCTACTCAACGGCTCTCTGACATCTTCTCCACCGTTTCAATAAATTTAAACACATTCATAAACAGTAATACATAGTAGCAACAATCACATACAAAGTTCCAGTAAGTATTTTTCTTAACCTTAAAGTCTTTTGTTGAATTTTTCTAATTTAATTAACTTTTTGATCAAGATATTGAATTGTTTTACAACTTTTTTTATAACTTTTTTTTATTGTCAAACTTATCACTTGTAGAGGATTTTCTTCACACTTGTATCTTTTATCATCTATCTTGTCTTTATATCCTATTTCAAGATATATTGGGATTTTTTGGAATTTTTTTTTACTTTTATTGGCTAATTCACACTTGTACCTTTAGTTTTTTCTTTCTTATAACAATTTCGTTCTCCATTTCTAGTTAATAAGATTATTATCCTAGTTTTTTTCTAAATTATTATCTCTAGATAGGACTAAAGGTTAATTTTTTCGTTCCAATTTAATTTCTTCAATTTGCACTTGCAGAAATTCCTTCTCTGGCTTTCTCTCTTCATCTTAGTTCTCATTCACTAACAGTTTGTCCTTGTTCCAATTCTCACATCCCACAACCATATATTTTGTCCCATCCCATACGTGTTTGAAGAATTTTCATTTGGTTAAGGAGTTTTAATTGTAATTTTCTTGAGCTGTAATTTTGATTTAAAGAAAATTACATACCAATTCATATATACATGGTTCATAGTTTTGTTGTAATACATGTTACTTGTAATTTTGATTTGGTCTTATCTAATACTAACTCACATTAAAATATTTGGCAAAGGAATCTTTCTCTTTTATTTTCACGTCACCTTATCTTTTTTCATTCTTATTTTAAATATAAAAAAAAAAATTGAGTACAATAACTAGTCATGGCTGCCAATTACCTAGTTTGTCCCAAGTATTGTTACTTGTGAGGCTTGCGCCATAGAAGCTTCAAATATTCAACCTCATGTTGGGATGAAATTTGAGTTTATTGAAATGGTTAGAGAATTTTATATTGCATTTTCTAAGAAAAGAGGTTTTGGAGTATGTGTTCGTTCAAGTAAACCAAGGTATGCAATATTTGTGTGTTGTAATGAAGGTCAATGCAAAGGGAAAATCTCTAGAAATGAAGAAATTCGGAATAACACAGGGCACACTAAAAGAAAGTGTTCAACTTTTTGAAGTGATTGTCAAGTTCTCTTATTGTTTCAAGAGGCACTATGAAAAACAATTGGATTATATAATGTTTCAACGATAACCACAATCATGGCATGATTAGCCCAAGAAACGTGCCTTATATGAGGTGTCAACAAAAGGTGAGTGATGCTGCAAAATCCCATATTGACAAATATGAACAAGAAAGGCATACCCACAAGAAAAGTTGCTACGATTTTCAATAATGGTGATTCAACTTTCTCTAATAGAGATTGTTGGAATCATATTAGAAATCTTCGAAGCAAAAATTTATATGTTGGAAATGCTCAAGTGGCTTTTAATTATTGTAGGCGAAAGCATGTTGAGATTCTAAGTTCATCTACTCAATCTAATGTGACAATGATAATCAAATGGAAACCATTTTTGGGTAAATGCTAATCAAGTCTAGCTTACCAACATTTTGGAGATGTCCTAACTTTTGATACCATATATAAAACCAACAAGTAAATTATTCCATTTGCCTCTTCCATAAGTTGAATAATCATTGTCAATCAATTTTATTTGGTTGTGTTTTATTGCAAAATGAGTTAGATTGTTCTTCTTATGGTTGTTTAAAACTTGGCTTGAGGCAATGCAGGGGAAAATATACGTCTATCATAACTTATCAATATTTAGCTATTCGAGCTATTGTGACAAAAGTTTTACTAGATACTTGACGTCGTCTTTGCTTGTGGCACATTAGAAAGAAGTTTCCAGAAAATTTAGCCCAAATATATTAGAAAAAATCTATTTTCAAGCGTGATAAATAAAGATGTATTTGAGCTTCTCCTAGTGTCCAAAGGTTTGAAGAATACAGCTTGATGACTAAGTATAACTTGGAGGAAAATGAATGGCTTCAAGGGTTATAAAAGATTAGAGCATCTTGGATATTTGTTTATAATAGACGTACATTCTCTGTTGGGATGAATACTACTCAAAGAAGTGGGGGTATTAACTTATTTTTTTATTCTTTTGTAGATGTGACAACCACACTTCAACAGTTTGTGGTAAAGCTTGGGAAAATATTTTAAAGCAGTTTAGATGTAGAAAAATAGGACTGTGAATCAATGAATAAAATGTGTATTTTGATTACAGGATCAAATCTTGAAGAGCATGTTGGGTTTGTGTATACGAGAAATATTTTTTTTTAAAAAAATCAGGATGAGGTTGCAAAGATTAACAAATTTACCAAATAAAATTACAAGGACCAATATTTTAGTATGAAATGCCCAATAATTTTGATGATTGGGACACATTCATTGTTAATATATATTTAGAGTAAAAAAATGCTAGATGTGGATGTCAATTATATGAATTTATGGGCTTATTGTGTAGGCACATACTAGAATTTTCCAAGCAAAGGGTGTTGTTTAGATTCTTGACCATTTCATTTTGTAGTGTTGGACCACAGATGCTAACAAAGGTATAGAGATCAATTGCTCTAAGATTAATGCGGAGTCTCAATCTGATGCATCGAAGATTGAAAGAACGGTGCAAGTTGGGGCGTAACCAAGATTTTGAGTTAAGGGGGCCAAGAACAAAAAATAGAACAAAGTAAAAAACAAAAATTCCACATTGTGCAAGAAAATAAATATATACCAAAAAGTTTCTTTTGAGTAAAGTATATATAGTTGTATTGAGTATATAAGATATTTACCAACAAGTGCAACTAGCATACAAGCCTATATTGAGAAGAAGCAAAAACATCAGAAGAAACTAGAATAAGTAGCTAGTATCTTTAAAAAAAGATTAAATGGCATATAAACATAAGGATGATAAAATAAATGAAAGATGCAAGAGAGACAAATGAAGAACACATTAACATGTAAATAACACACTGCACCTAGTTAGGAAGCTCAAGATTGTTCCATGAGGGGATAAATTACATAAATCTAAGGAAATTACACATTAAGAAAGAAGACAAATATTAAATATCTAACAACATGGAGTGAGGATATTTTTTTAAAAAGGTAAGACACAATTTATTAAAAGAACAAGCAATGATTTAACACAAAGTGTGTCCAATTCATGCCAATAATAGTTTGAAAAATGAAGTATCATAATACCTCACATTGACAACAATGTAATTGTAAACAATTACAAAATATTGTCATAATCTTTAGCAAAAATAAATGCTTAACTCCTCAATGTAGGGCTCCAAAACAAAAGCAGCAAAATCATTTTAGCAATCATCTAAGATGTGAAGAACATTAATAAACATGATAAAAACCTTACAACAAGAAGGAAAGACGAGACCCTGGATTCATAGTTTATGTGACTACAAGGAAAACGAATTGACAGAAAATAGAGTGCGAGGGGGCCACATAAATCTTTTGTAAAAATATATAAGTATAGTTCAAATATTTAGGAGGGGGCGGGGGGTTGGGGGAAGGGGGGGGGGGGGGAATGACCCCTATGGGGTGCCCCCTTGGTTTCACCTTGGGTGCATGCACAACAAGAAGAAGGTGTATTATTTGATCGTGCTGAAGAATATGAGGAAATGTATAAATTGGTTATTGCCAAAATTAGTAAGATTTGTATTTCAGCTATGATAATGAAGATAAATTTTTCTATTGGTGATGGAGTCACTCCTTTATAGTCAAGGCTAAATAATATAAATCAAGTTTTCCTTCCAGAGAAAAGGAGCAAAGCACACTAGTTGACTATTAGAGACCTACACATATCACAAACAAAGGGGGAAAAAAAGAATAGGCAGAAAATGACTCAATCTAGCAGCAGTTTAAGAGGGAGATTGAAGTATCACTTAATAAGTCTTTAGTCAAAAGGAAAGCTTGCCATGAGTATGGAGAACATGCTCATAATAGTAGAACTTGCAAGAAAAGAATGAAACAAGATTAATATATGTATGTATTCAATTTAACATTTTTAAATACTTCTCATTGTGTTTGTTTAAAATTTATCATTATCATAATTAACTAAAACTTTTTTTTTTGCTTTTGCGTAGGTTTGTGATGATGATCTGAACATTGATGAAGTGGTTTGAGAATATTGTCAAGTAATATATGCTATGAATTTTGAGTAATTATGTCATAGGATACTATCATAAAATGTTGTCAAGTAATGCCGTTACAGATACTGTCATAGAGTATTGTCATAGAATGTTGTCATGGAAGTCTATTTTATTACTTACCTCATTTGAATTTTGTCTAATGGTATCACATGCATTTTGTTTTATTGTATGCCACTTTTGAATTTTGAGTTTTGTTGTCAAGTAAAGTAGAATTATGCAGTGTTTTATTTTGAATTTATGAGTTTTGTTGTCAAGGAAGATTTATACAGTGTTTCAATTTGAATTTTCAGTTTTAAGTAATGTTAAGTTTCGTTCATATTGTTGCCAAAAATGTTAAGGTGTATATCTTATGTTTGTATATACACATAAGGTGTTGTGCTCTATGCAGGAACTTTTTTGTACGATGCATTGTGTTCCAATTTTGAAACTACTTGAGCTTAGAATTGGTTATATTAATAATATTATATATTTGCATTTGAAAAAAAAAAGTAATGTTAACTTAAAATTCATTTGAGAAAATTGATACTTTTTATTGAGTAACTTGATACATTTCTACAATAATTACTTAGAGAATGCATTTCAAACAGGAAAAAACTAATACCTTTTATTGTTGTCATTTGCTCTAGGCAAGAAATTATGCAATTTTTTATGGAAAATATCTTTCAAGATTATCCTCTTGAATGTGAAAAATGATGTTAAACATTACAGGGCTTTTGCCTCCTTATTTTGGTTGTTGGAATTTCCCTAAACCAATGTTGTTCGCTTCTCATTAGCGATCCCTCACACATCATCTCTCTTCCCATTAAAGGAATTATCTCTATAACTCAATTCATTTGGCATAAGTCCATTTTTTCCAATTCTTGTTTCTTCGTCATTACCTCATCAGCCTCAATAGACATGTGACTCTTAAATGAATTTCATCCAGCTATCAACCAATCATTGGAATAATGATTTACTAAATTTTCTAGTATAAAAGAATTTCATAAAATTTGTTTCAATCATCTTATTATTTGGATCCCCAACTTTTACTATAACATCACTAAATCATGCTAAGTATGCTTTCAAAGTCTCCTTATGTTGTTGTATATCAAATAGATAAACCAACATAGTTGGATTAACTCTTGTCTGCCTCAAACTAAGCCAAAAGTTCTTCAAGAACTCATTGAAGCTTATGATAGACTGGAAAGGTAGTCCAATAAACCACATTAGTGCAATGTCTTTAAGAGTTTCAATGAACATCTCACTACATATAAAATCACTATTTGCACTTATTAATATTTGTGTCTAAACAACCATCAAATGTTTATGAGTATCTTTGGAGCCATCATATGCCTCTATAGCTGGAAGATAAAAGTTTGTCAAGATTGTCTCGAGTTGGATATTTACTAAGTAAGGCTAAAAACTTCTCAACATGTCCCATTGACTTCACATGGCTCTATTCCAAGTCCCAAGGCCACAACTTGATCTTCTAATTTTGCATTTTGCTTTTCCAGCTCTTTGCATTTTTGTTTGTACTATCTCCATACTCTTTTTCATATCCTATTATTGTTGTATCAACTTGGTTATTGCAATCAATAATTGTCGTAAGTAAGGATTATCGTCATTATTATGTTCAAGCTCATTTACTTTTAATTTAGTTATCACCATTTTATTTAACGATGTTAGGTTTGGATGATCATTGACCACTAGATGAGCCAGCCTTCCTTTGATTTTGATGTTTAGAAAAGTATAAATTATTTATGATCTAATGTGTTGTTGTTAAGTGAAGAGGACGATCTACATAAATGAGCTAACATGCTATAACATCACCTCTACAATTCTTGTCACAAGCAAAAACCTATTTTACTATAGATATGATTAGTGTCCTATGCATTGTAAATGACTATGTTGGCTATAAAGGGAAATGCACTATCTATCTTTTCAAAATTCAATTTTGCTTCTCTTTTATTTGAATTGCTAACATTTGAAATTTAAGAAAATTACAAAATAGTAGAAAATATAAGGTATTTACAACATATTTCTTCATAGGTCGCTTTCATCGCGAAAAAAGAGCACATGTACTTTTATTCTTTTCCTCTCCAATTAAAGCACGCCCGATTGTCTCGCCTCCAAAATGTGAGACAATAATCATATCAAGACTTAGTGTTGATCCCGTAATAGATCATTTACTGAAGTTTATAAGAAGACAGTCTCTACTCAGGAGCAAATGACTAAAAAATCATTAAAAAAAGGAACGAGTAAAAGATATCTGAAACGAAACTCTACAAAATCAATGGATGATACACTTACACATAAAATAAAACTCCCTAATTCCCATATTAATCAACTCGAGGAATGGTTACCTCCATTATAGAGATTAGTCTTGTAAGATCGTACCATTATCTCTTTAAATTAACTGCCAAACTGTACATAGGCAAGCTTCTTAGTCAATACATAGGCAAGCTTCTTAGTCAATATTTAGAAACTGTTGGGCCCATCAAGTCGCTATAATCCGGGGGAATATAATTATAGAATCATCAACCTCTTCATATCATCAACGATTTAAAGATTTTTAACTCATGCTTGTCTAAACGATATATAAAGGGAAACGTGAGAAAATGAGAAAAAGACAAAAAACAATGTGAGAAATTTAACTTATATACTCAAACTTAAATAATTATAACATTTAACAATATGATTACCGAAGGATTCCTTGAACCTCTCGCAAGGACCAACGAATCAACTAAAAACATTTTTTTATTCACCAAAAAAACCAACATTTTTTTGTTTCTCTCGCATTAAGGTTTAAAGTAGCCGCCTTGCACACCATATGAAATAGTATGCTTTAAGTGCTTCAATATTAGTGGTCTGCTTTCGTCATCGATTGACACAATAATTAAAATGAACTATCTGATTTCGCCTTTATAACAAAAACAACAAAAGTACGCGCTTGCTGCATAATGATTTGACTATTTCCTCCCAACGTCCTTGGAGATCATTTCCATATTTTGTGAATTTTATTATTATTATTATTATTTGCTTGATATTAATGAGATGGCTACTTGCATATAGTTTTAGTTAAATCTCCTGACGTTATAGATCATTTTTTCCATTCATGAATTAAAACTGGTCAATAAATTCAATGATGCATGCATCTTTTTTTTCAAAGGTCTAGTTAAAAAATAATTTATAATTTCAGCATGTATTAAATATTAACTTAAATTATTAACGTGAACATATTATATTGAAACAAATTACAGATTGAGTTTAAGATTACTTACCTCATCCCATTGAGTTTCGTCATATAAATTATTAATATTAATATTCATTCTTTCTATAATAATTTTAATTTATTTATTTTATCCTTAAAAATCAAAGACAAATACCATAAAATTTATAAAATTACATATTTTACTCAATCAACTGAGTTAAATCTTCTTAATAATTTAATTATATGTAGAAGTATAATGACATTTTATAAACAAAATACAGAATTATATATCCAGATTAGCGTAACCTTTCCTTAATTATTTTCAGGCTAAATTGAAATTTTAGTCTTTCTATAAGACTATAATTTTTAATTCATAATTTTGGTCTTTCTATTTTTTTTGCAATTTTGGTCTCTTAATTTCAGAAAATTCACCATTTTAGTTAAATCCTCAATTTTATATATATTTTTCTCTTATTTGGTCTAATTGAACATTAAATCTAACATATTCAGTGAGATATCCTTAAAGCAATAAATTAATTAATTAAAATATAGAAAGTAAAAGAAAACAATTTAGCTTTATTTTTAATTTATATTCTAATTGAATTAACATGATTAATTGTTCCACAACCGGTGGTTAAAGTTAAAGTATATTTGTGTAATTAAATTAAAGAAAGCAACAAAACAGCAGCCAATCTTGTCAAAGGGAGAACTACTCCTAAAGAAAAGTAAAGTATAACATTTGAAACAATCCACAAACAATATCAATGTGCCACAAAAGAAGAAAAGGGTTAGTTTTTTTTTTTCTTTCTTTCTTTTTCACTGTAATTATTAGAGTCTTTGACTCCCAATAGATCCCCAAGTATTTATACAAAATTTTTCATCCTTTGAATTGATTATAAAAGTAATTGATTTAAGACTTAATCATATTTAAAAAAATAATTCTATTCTAAAAATATATTATGCAAGAATTCAGATTTTCTCCCTAAAGCCAATCGAGTGAAAAGGGTTAATCAATTTGAGTAATATATAGACCGTTCATATTCGCACGTACGTTCACGGATTCTTTTCTTGAAAAAGCAATGGAAATTATTAATTTTATTTAAATACATGTACCTGTGAATGATAATAATATTGGAGCTACTTCCTTAATAGGACAACAGCTGTGCGCGCGGAAACTGGATCATATAAAATAATAAGGTGACCTTTCCGCGCACCAAACAACACATTAAGTAGTTTTCTTGACCTAACGCTAATGTGAAAGTTAAGTAAGGCCATGCCAAGCATCGCTCGTTCGCTGCTTCACAGTCACAGTGTCGTGCAGTGAACCTGAATATCGTACTGTTGTGGCCCTAACTAAGAAATTTGTAACTAATAAACAGGTTGTTTTTAACATAATAATCCCCATACTCCTCTATAGATTTTTCTGTTAATAATAAATTAGTTGATGCTTAAAAAAGTGGTAATAACATATGTTAAAAATGAATATAGAAAATGTATAGTACAAAATAGAAAAATTACATGTGGCAGTATCATAATGGCCTAGGGACACGTGACCAGCCTCCACGTCAGCATTGTCCTTATAATAGACGCTTACTCAGTCTCCAAGGGGCAGCTCGGACATGCGGTCCGGATTGACTGTCAACACAGCAACAGAAACACGGACGACGTCGACCCTTACCCAGGAGCCCGGACATCCGTGACTTTCACTTTACTTTCTCAATGTACACCTCATCGCAAGGATATTCAAATAAGCGCAATCTCCTTATCTTATTATATCTCAGCAAGTTATAACTGCCTGCTACTATTATCTGTATTATTATCTCATCAATAGATTATCTTTAAGCAAAGGCACAAGGTCCACTCCACGTTATAAATACAACACTCCAGGTGCATACTCTCCATCCCTGAATCCCTCGACTCATACTTTGAAGTCAACTTTCATTGACACTCTCTCTCTTATACTTGGATGCATTACCCAAGTCTCTCACTCTCCATTCTTTAAGCTGAGTCCACACTTGACCCTCTTTACAAATTTAATGTTCTGACTTGAGCGTCGGAGTGTTTTTTCTTTGTTTTGCAGGTCTCTCCTCTGAGCAAAGCCTAACTCTACTCCGGTATCACAAGATTTGGAGTCCACCAAAGTCACATCAAGCCCACATGTGGAATTTCCAGATTTTGACAAGAAAAAAAAAACATTAATTAATAAGAAATGCAATGTTTAAGATATTATGAACTTAATATATGGATCTGATAAGTAGCATTACGTATATTAGTATATAGCAACTTTGTAATATTATAACACATTTCGGTAAAAGAAATGTATTTTTTTCACATTATTAGTAGCCTATTTCGTGGGTTTTTCAAGTTGAATTATTTTGTGAAAATATAAACAGTATCATTTTAAAATTATTTTAACTGATTATTATCTCATTTATCAGGCTTTGTTTTTTCTTTGGTCATAGAAGAGTAAACTTATATATATACACTCCAAAAAGTCCATGAAATTCTTAGGGAAATAAAGAAGAGAGTGAAATTAAAAATCCTCAATTTGGTGAAAGATTATTTATCATAATTTGAGGAACTTCGTAAAACATGTGAATATACATATATACATGTTCATACCTTTCATTCTACAGCAAATTAATTCTTCAAGAACCAAAAATTAAGAGAAATTATTCGCATACAATGGAAAGTTACTATATTTTTACAATTACAAAAACTACAAAGAAAAAAAAAAGTATGAAATAAAATAGATGGTGTAATGAAGAGAGTAAATAGACATATATAACTTTAACAGTCCATATACAATTTTCATTTAAAAAAAAAAAAATTAACCCTTATAAAGAATGAAACAAACGATACTCTAATAACATCCGTTACACAAACAACAATACCATATACATACATACACATACAAAACAATCTAGCAATCTACTTCTTTGTGCCCTAAAACACAAGCAGGTCGTTCTTGATATCGTACCCCATCTTCTCCAGGTTAGGTTTCACCGCAAACTCAATCATGGGTGGTGGCCCACACGTTAAAGCCAAGGCATCGCTTGATGTTTCTGGAAGGTGCTCCCTCATAATACTCTCTGTGATGCGTCCCACACTGTATTGCCACCCTTCCTTTGCAATTCCCAGCACGTACCACACTTTGAACTGATCACAATGTGTCTTTGCCCACGCATCAAATTCCTCCCTCAACAATATATCATCCTCAGCGTGGTTAGCAAACACTAGATACATTTCAGTGTGGTCTTCTGGGTCCTTCAAAATTGCTTGTGCCACTTGGTAAATGGGTGTGATTCCCGTCCCACCAGCCAACATAGCTAGCCTCTTTGCAAATTTTTGTTTTCCATGAACCATGAAGTTGCCTCTTCCGGTGTACTCTATGTGGCCTAATGGGCCTTTGACGTCCAACATTGACCCAATGGGGAGAGAGTCCAAATGTTGAGACATGAGTCCCCCATTTGGAAACTTGGGGTGCACACTTTTGAAGTATACCTTGATGAGTAGATCGAAGAAACCCACTTCGTCCACACTACTTGTTGGGGTGTAGGCTCGCATGCATAGCTTGCCGTCAATGGTGGCACACAAGAAAATGTGTTTCCCCACGGGTAATCCCAAGAGCTGGTCCTCCGAGGGCAATGCAAAACGAAAAAGTCTCACATCGTGGGAAATGGAGATCTTTGACACGAGCTTGCAAGGAATTTTTTCGCGTGGTTTGAGAGCCACACTGTGTGGTGGTGGTGTTGTGAATTCCTTAGTTGGGGCCAAATGGGTGAATTTGGAATTATCATGCACGGAGTTGTTGGGTGATGAGTCTGAGGTGTAACCTGTTCATGCAAAATTAACAAGTCATATAAAATACTAAATAATCAAATAATTAAAGTTCTTAACAAAATAGAATGAATTTAATTTCTATGCACCCTAAATGTATTAAGGTAGATGATTTGCAGGTAATTTTATAAAAATCAATAATTTATAATAAATAACATTTTTTTGTTGGCTGACAAAATAGAATCTCTTTAATCAATTATAATAATTTCATTAACTTTTATAAAATTGTCTTAAAAAATATCTTTAATATATTTTTTATAAAATTGTTTAACAGGGTAAACATCCATTACATGGTCAATACCTATAAATCAAACCTGTAAGTATACTTTGTTTATTTATATATATAGTTATCTTAAAAGTGTAAAGAATTTTCATGTATAATAATTTGTTTATTTATATATATATATAGTTATCTTAAAAGGTATTTCAAATTTTATTTTTGATTTATTGACCATTTAAAAACTCTTTCTGCATACCTATTAAATTCAATAAAATAACCCCAAATGCAATTTCTACTTCCCAAGTCAAAATATTAAAACATTGTTAACAATGTTAATAAAAATGTGGAACATTTATGAAATACTAATAGAAACATGAAACCGATATATATTACCAGTGGTGATGAGCTCGCCGATTCGATAGTCTTCAAGCATTTTTTTTGCTTTGTCAGAATGGATGGCGTCAAACTCTTCGGTGCAATCGGTGCCAGCGTTGATGAGAATACTGTCAGTGCCACCAGGGTGATCTTTGAGGAAGCGGGTGCAGTCGTAGACGTGGCCGTGGACGATGATCCAAGCGGAGTCAGGGTTGGAATGTTTTTTCACTTCGGAGATGGAGAACATTTTTGAGGCATTGTTCATGAATGGTGTGGAGACACTAATTTTTAGGGTTGGTTTTGGCTCTTGTGATTTCTCCAAATGTTTTTCCTTTGCCATCCAGCCACCAGGTTGGTTGCCTGGTTGGGTTGGGTGCTCAAACACTATGCCTATCTCACCCTTGTGGGGCTTGCACACATTTGTTTTCACTCTGAACCAGCAGTTATTCATCATGCCCTACACAATATTATTGCATTCCCAAAAAGATAACACAAAAAGCTTCATTAGACTTTACACTATTAGAAACATATTAAAAGAAACTCAACAAAGGTTTCAAATAAATTAAAAAAAAAAAAAGGATGGAGTGAAATGTTGTGAATAGACTCTATTATAATGAAATTTTTAAAATAGATCGAGCAAATAATTTATCATGCATGACAAATGGTATGAATATACTCTCTGGTCTCTATATGAATTCGTTTTTTTTACTGCTATCTCTATATAAATTCATAAAAAAACATACTGTATAAATTTATATCAGATCAAATTTTTATTATTTTGTATAACGAAATTCAGGTAAACCATTTCTCCACTCAAGTAGGCCGTGAAAATGACAGGTGTTGACGTCAAGTGAATAATTTTAATTTCCACATTCTGAGGAGATCATAAGATCCAATACTAGGAACAAAATCAACAAATTAAATGGTAATTTGCCAACTAACGACTACTGTCTCAATTGCCCTTTTCTCCATAACAATGAATTTATCTTACTACCTACTAGTAGCTATACTATTGAGTTTATATCATATCATATAAAATACAATTAAAATAAAAGCCACAATAATAGCTCATATAATTGGTATATAAAACCTTTAACGAAACAGACAAAAATATATTATCACTGCAAAGGCACCAAACACTGCTCACTATCACTATTAATTAATTACTATTTAACAAATTAAAAAAAATAAAGAAACAAATATTCATAAGAAATAAATGGAGATATAAAGGTTGCTTTGATGATTAAAGAGAAAAAGGAAAGAGAGAAGGAGAGAAAAGTCACATATTTAAATCTCTTTTATTAATAAATTAATATGTAAAAATTGACCGATAAAAAAGTTTCATATGATTTGTAAAACGAAATTTCTTAGACAAGTGTACATACCATAACATTCCAAATTAAGTGTTCAGGCTGGGTGTTGAGGCCTTCATCCCAAGCTCGAACCGCAATCTCCTTGGCCCCAAGCAGGTCCAGTACCTCCACCTCCAAAGACCAGAAGCACCAACACCAATACTTGCCATATTTGTTAGGTTTCTCAGTATGGTCCAATGTGCACACGTGCCATGTTTCTCCCCCATCAACTGTTACCTCCACACGTGTAACTTTCCTTCCACCACCTGCACGTACAAAGACACTCTCACTTTACATCCAGGCATATAACACAGTTTTCTTTCTTCAAGCCATTATCTACCAATTACATGTTACCATTCCAAAATTGGGGTTTTATTCGGTGCCATCCACTTGAAAGAGAGACCAGAGACATTATTCTACTCTCACACTTATAATTATCATTTTATTTGGTTACTACTTGTGCAATGAATTTTATGATAAATTTTATATATTTAATGCTAAAAAATGTATTATGTTATCCTGAGAAAAATTTGTGGTGGATAATTCACTCCATTAATTAGTTCCCTTATGGTAAATGGTGCTAATATTGATATACTAGTTCCTAAAAAAACAATAATCAAAAACACCAAAACTCATACCAGAATATGCATAGCCTCTGATTACGTAAGGCCTCTGTGTAGTCCATGAGTTAATGGGCAAGATCTCCTCGTGACAAGGGGTAGTTATCACTGAGTTTATATTCAACTCGTTGATGATATATTCTGGCCTGTACCACCAACCTGCAAGGACACACCAAAAATGATGTAATTAATTTCTTTCCATGACAATTTATTGGGTAGAAACTTGTCATATGTCAGACACACGCAAGTTGGAATAATTGACTAAATTATCTCCTAAAATCATGAAAACAGTGTTTAAAATTATTAAAATATTATCTTAATTAGTTCTTAATTAAAATCAACAAAGAATAGTCATTTTAGTCCAAAAATATTTATCATATTATTCTCTAAAGTTACATATATAAAATAACAAATAATTGATAATTATGTCAAAATGATTTTTTTACTTCTAAAAGCAAAACTAATTAGTCCACAAAATTTCTCAAATTAATTTAGGCTCTAGTTAAATAATTTTCTTAAGAAGTTCTTAAATATAAGAAGAAAAATATTAAAATAAAATGAATTAAATTTCTCACCTAATTTAATATCAATATATTTTTTTCTCTCTATCCAATACTCCCTTAATAACTTTGTCGAAACAAAGTGTTAGTATATTAGTATTAAAAGTTGTATTTAGAAGAAAAAAATATTTTGTTTACAAGTTTGTATATTTTAATTCTCTGGCAAAAAGAAAAGAATGAAAAAATAAAATAAGTGAAGGAATGAAAGAAAGAAAAAACAATGAAATCATAAACATATTATAAAAACATATATAGAAGAAATATATATAACTCATTAAAATTATAAGTATGTAACTTTTCAACGAAAATTAAATCAACATGTCAATATTTTATAACACAAAGAGAAAGAAAAAAGTCAAATGTAGATATAATAAGTAATAAAATGCGATAAGAAGAAAAAATATAAAATAAATTACTGTATGTGATAATAGAACATGTTTGATATATAAAGGTATCTAGATCTCACTGTAAAAACATCAGTGTTCATCTTCAACCTCTCATGCAATATCCCTTGCCAAAAGAAGTAACAAAATTAAAAACCATTGGAGAACGAAGCAAGATACCTTCTTCATTAGCAAGTTCTGCATCAACGTGAGAAGGGAGTACTCTATTATCCTTGTAATGATAATGACTATCGCACTCATGCTCAGTAACGACAATGCGTTTGAGCCACTTCACCATTCTTCCACCAATGAACCCTGGAATAATCATGCGAACGGGGAACCCGTGATCCGGCGCCAACGGCTCGCCGTTTTGCATGAACGCGAGAATGATGTCGCGCGACGGATCCATGGCCATCTCCCTCTTGACGCTGGTCCCGTACTTGGACCCACCGCCCCCTGGGAGATCCTCGGCGCCCTCGAAGGACACGTACATCGCACCCTTCGCACGTGTGAGGATTCCGCAACGGCGCAGCACGTGCCGCAGCGGGACCCCACGCCACACCGAGGTCGAGACCCCCCCGGCGCCCCAGTTGAAACCGATGATCTGTCTCACCATGTTCTGTTCCTTTCGCCGATTTCCGGCACACACGAGTGTCGCGGGAAACTCGCGATGAGGGAACTCCGTCACCAATTTCTCCATGGAGAAGCGGGTTGGGAATTTGACCAAACCGGTCACTTCCACGGTCCAGTCTTTCCAGTTTGCTTTGGGGACTGGACCGTGGTTGCGGACGTAGTGGAGTGGCGCTGGGGTGATGAAGCCGTGGTGCATGAGGCGCGGGAGTGGGGCCTCCGCGTTTAAGGGGTGCTTCCCTGTGAGCCGGACCATGGAGGAGTTCCGTGGGACCCACTGGTCCGCGGTTCCTTCGTCCCGCGGATCCAACACCGACGCCTCCGTTTCCGCATTCGCTTTTTGTATCAACTCTTTGAGATACGAAGCGTCGTCGTCGCTGGAGGAGTCCAAATCGAAATCCAACGGGAGAGGGGGCCTGAAGTCCGGGTCGCAACCGCGAACGACGCTGTTAATGTGGGTGTCGTATTGAAGGTTGTCGACGGAAGCCGCCATTGTGAGAAGGACAGAGAGAAGAAGAAAATTAGGGGCTGTAGTGTTGGTTGGTTTTTCTTTCTTTCCCTTCTTCTCTGTGTCACTTTCTGGTGAAAGAGAAGAGAAAAGGAAATTGGTGTTCTAAGCGAGTGACTTGGCGTATTTATACAGAGAGGGAGGGGTGTGACTACGAGAGAGAAGGAAAGTGACTCACGGAAGTGTAGCGCTCCCTACGTTCAGTTCGTCTTCGCTGACGTCATATATTTTTCTGCACTAAAATACTTAATTTTTGTTTCGCACTGTTTTATTATATAGAAAAAAAAATAGGCTAGCCGGTGTTATAATAATATTAATTAAGAAATTAAAAATAAAAAATATTCATTGTAAAAATTATTAAAAAAAATTATAAACAGTTTAGTTTTATACATTTGAATAAAAGTAATGTCCTAACGTCATCGATTACTATTATTAGTGAAAAGTTGTTATAGTTGGGAATATTGACTGAGTAGTAACAAGAAGTATGTAGTCTTTTTTTTACAATTAATAAGTATGTAGTTAGAGGAAGAGGGTTGTTATGTAATGGTTTTATAATATTTGCAGTCTCGATAAAAAAAATGAAGTCTTAATTTTACATAACGTTTTTATGTAATAAAAACATGCACTTGTCTAAATCCACATATTAAGTTTAAAAAAAAATTAGTGAGCAAGTGTTTTCACATGAATATCAAAATTAATTTTCACACAAAAGTTATTCGACAGATAGTTAGAGTGAAAACATATAAATATAATAACTAACGTAATATAATAAGCAGAAAGAAATTGAAAAGATGACAAGTATTAATTAGATGTTTTTGAGAGTCCAAAAGCCACTGATATATTAAGGTTAATTAATAATGGATATAGAATAAAGAATATTTAATAGATGTAATTAAATTTAAACTAAAATATTCGTATTAAATATCTAGATGTTGATGGTCCCGTAGTAATGGGATATTATATAAAGCTATAATTGAAATATAACTTTAATTATACTTTAAATGTTTAAGAAAATCTCCAATTGATTGTTTAACAATATCTTATAAGTTATTTAATATTGGAGAGAGTTATTTCTGCAAACAATTATTCCTTATGGATAACTTAACATTTGTATGTGTACAAGTAATCAAGTATGAGAGTAAATATAAAATGTTGAAGAGAGAGAGAGATAGGCCGGTGAGATTGGTGCGTTAGGCAACTTATTATTTGCCTATTAAAAATATAAAATAAAAAAACTTATTGATAGGAATTCTCGTTAGAGTGAAAATTTATTAAGTTGTTTTAAAATTGGAGTGACATGTATGAACTCACTTAAGAGTTTACTAATATGAAGATTGAAGAGCACCGAAGATGTTCTAAACATCAATTAATATTAATTAATTCTTCATGTACTTTCCTTATCTTAGGTAGTGTATACACTATGTTATTCCTTTTTGGTGTTTTAAGCCTCATTTGTCTTTTTTACTTGATCGAGTCTAGAGTATGAGGATTGTGTTTCCTTCTGATTTTAGACTAATTTACATACATCTTAGACCCATGGTCTTTAATTGACTTTTATCACTAGATATCAGCCCATTTTCTAAATGTGTCTTGAGACCTCGACACATAGGTCATAGGTGAGTACCTTAGTTGATAACTAAAAATTGATGATTAGGAAGATAAGATTTTATGATAACAAGACATCTTTCATTATTATTTGAATTTTCACCAATAATCAGCAAGATTTTACGAATTCCTTTTTAATCTAAAAAGGATAAAACACACTTTTGAATGGTTTGGTAATAGGTAAACTCTAAATCATCCTTAGAAATTATTTTTAGGACCAGAACAATTTAGAACGCGTATCAAATAATTATATAGGTGATTAGGCTTTTATAACAAGCTAATAAAATTAACTCATTTATAAATTTTAATTAATATCAAACTAATTAATTAAATTAACTCATCTATAAATTAACTTGATAAGATGATCGGTCAGATTCTCTCATAGCGATTAATCATTAATAAAATTAATAGATATTCCATATTAATATTATGGTGATAAAAATAATTTAAATATCATTAAATGATATATATGTATAATATACAAAATGAATTTTTAAAAATGTTTTAATTTTTGCTTAACACCCTTTCACAAATAAAAATAGAATGCAAATGCATGCAAAGAAAAATAAAAGAGAGAGAGAGAGAAAGAAAAACAATCAGGGAGAAGCTCCGGTAGTAGTGAGATTGTCATCCAAGCTGATGCGTGACTTATGACATGCATTCAGGATTAACCAGGATTTGAATTGACATCACCCAAATATCATTGTCCACTCCTGATCAAGATTTGTTTTGTTACTAAAATTAATTTCTCTCCACATATATGTTTTAATATAAAATTTATTCATTAAAAAACATAAAATTTACTATTAAAATTAATTTAATATGTTTTTAATTATATTTATTAATTTAAAATTAACTTTATGAACGTAATCTAGCTATAACGTTTTATTCTTAACAGCAACATAAATTGCAACGTTAATATTGTAACAATAATTATTTTTGTCTAAAAAATATTGAAAAAAAAAACACTTTTAAAAAACATTGAAATTAAGTTTCTTTCTTTCTATTTTTAATTCAATATTTATTTTCATTCTAATTTTCTTTTGATCGTTCTAACACAAATGGGAATTAATTGTTCAATACATTGTACTAGATAAAAGCCATAACATGTAGTTTGATGATATATGTAATATATATATATATATATATATATAAAATTATACATTATGATTTATATATTATTTAATATTTAATGTATCATATATAACGGTAAAAAATATTTATCTAGCTAATTGCAAAATATATATATATATATATATATATATATATATATATATATGTATGAATACGACTGATGTGAGTAAACTTTTCTATGTGAGAATTTAGGAATAATTAATAATGATCATGAGATTATGATTGAAAATAATAGATGAATCAGATTAAAATATTTAAAATTAAAATTAAAAGATAATATAATTATCAAATTATTCACCAAACAAATAATTTTCTAAATCATCATTATCGTCATCATCTTTGTTGTCATGATCATTGTCGCCGTTATTGTTAACAATGATGGTTGTGATTACAGTGACGATGACAGACGAAGATGGTGACAATTGATGATGTTGGTGATCACAGTTGATGACTATGGTGATGACGATGATGACAATAATGACAACAACAACGATGACAACAATCTTGATGATACAGGTGGTGGAGGTTGATGTGGGTGATGGTGGTAACAATAGTCATGGTGGTGATGTTGATGAATTAATTGAAATATTTTACGAAGTGATAATTGATATATTTATAGATTTATTTATTATTTGATTAATCTTTTAGAGATTTTAATTATATATTATATTTTAATTTAATCTTTTAATTTTAACTGTCTATTATTTTTAATCTGATGATAGTTATTAATTGTTTTCATGTTCTTACATAAGATAATGTTCTCACATGAATCGTACTTTATATATATATATATATATATATATATATATATATATATATATATATATATATATGATTGACTTAGTGATTGAAGGGAGAGTGAAAAAGAAATTGTGAGTTTGAGTTTATCTTATAAATAAAAATTAACAAAATAATAACATTTGTCAATAAAAAAATAAATATTATATATATATGAGATTAAAAATCAATAAATAAAAATGACCCAATATGTATGTACGTTAAAGTTAAAATTTTATTTCTGTACGTAATGAAAACTGATGAAATTAAATATAAAAAAAAGTAGATCTTGTAAACATTTGAATCCATAATGCATGTATACATACCAACTTTACATTTTCAGAATAGGGAGAAATAAAATAAAAGAATGATGTATCGTGGTGTATCGTTTGGTCGGCCATGCAAACACTGAATGTACGTGATTTTACTACCTTCAGCCATTAAATAGTAATTATTATACCGATAATACTCTCTTTGTTTCAAACGGATGTTTTAGCCTTATTATTTTAAAATTATTGATATTTTATAAATTATTTTAAGACTACTAATTTTTTTTATTGTTATTATTATAACTAGAATTCATCTTTGCTTGCACTTACAACTTTTTTTTTATGGAATATTTACAATTTCTTTAAAAACACTTCAGCAAATAATAAATCACATTTATGTAAGAAAAGTCTAAATTAAATAAATTAATATTTACACTTGTTCAAATTAGGCTTGGAATTCACAACATCTTACTTGAGTTTTGGGTTGTGAGTTTGAATTTTATTAATGTAATTAACATAATTAGTTAGTTTAGATGAGTCTAATCAGAGTTCATTCTTCATTCTGTTTAATCACTATATATTAGTGTAGCTAGGATACAAAAAAGACAGTATTTCTAGTTTCTTTTGCAAGTTTTCATAATTAAAATCTTTTCTCTCTTTTTCTCTAGAATGTTTTTCATTATTCTTCATTCTTCTTCTTTTCATCTTTGTTTTTCTATTTTTCTTACATAAATTTTGTGGGTCTTCTACTGATGATGATCATGGAAGGCTAAACAATTAATCAATCCAATAGTTCAGTCTAAGCAAGGAGAATTTGAGTTCTGGTTTGGTATTCTAATTTTTGTGTGAATGTTTATCTTCTTCTTCAATACTCTTTTCGATTTTTATAATTATGAACATGCTTTGGATTGATAATGAATTAGGCTATAAATTTATTTTCTAATTTTGAATTTTAATCACAGATTGTTTTGATGATATTTCAATCCGGTTTGTGATTTCAATTGATTTATGAGTTAATTCGATTAAATTACTTCTAATGATATTGAATGAATTTTCATAATATGATCACTCTATGAGAACTATGATAATTTGCATTGTTTGGTTTGATGAATTAGATTGATATTCTTGATTCTGTTTTAATACATCTTTTATCAATTATGTTAGTTTCTACATTTTTCTTTAATTTTTGTTCGTGTTTCTACAATTTTTGTTCATTGTCTACAAACTATTTGATAAAATCTCCCTGTTGTTTATAAGTGGATTAAGTTAGGAATTAAATTGGACTGTATCTCTAAGTCGACATAGGTTAATCATGTCCCACATAATTATTTTAGTTTTATTTATTTTTGTAGCGATTCAACAGTCGTTATTAGCTAGTATGAATTAAGTATTTGCTTGGAATCAACTTGCAATGCACAATTTAGTTGTTGTGATTTGTGTTGTGCACATGCTATTATGAGTCTGAGATTCTTAGTTAATGCCTTACCTGATTTTTAATTATTAGGGACGATTGGTCCTTAAACAATTTTTCCTTTATTTCATCGTTACTTCATGTTAGCTTGTAACTTGCAAAAATTGATTATTGATTAATACTTATAAAAAATTGTTATATGTATATCTTGTGTTTTAATCTATACATACAACCCGATTGCAGGAATGTGTTAAGAAGCTGAAGAAAAATCACGAAAGTGTTGAATTAGGAAAAATCACTATGATATGGTAATTATATCATCCCTTTGTGGATAGATATCTTTTAAATTACTAGTGGCATTAAAGGTTGTCTTCTTTGGTCAATAAGCTTGTGATTTAACTTTTATTTTGAGTAACATCCGTTACAACTTAAAGGTACTTGGTGGAATGAGAGGTGTTCTTACCAAAATCTGGAAATTTCACGTGTGAGGTAGGCGTGGCCAATGTGGATTCCAAATTCTGCACGTCGGATAATGAGCAGGCTTTGTTTAGAGGAGGAACCTGCAAAACAAAGGAAAAACACTTCGCCGCTTAAGTAAGTACATCAATTATAGGAGAATAACTGAGTGTGGGAACTTAGTATGAGATCTAGAGAATGAGTAACTTGAGTAATGCATTCAAGTGTTGTGTATGGAGTGAGAACTGAGTGAGTTAGAGAGAACCTGTAAGGCTGTATTTATAGTGTGAAGTATGGGCCTTGGGCCTTTGTTTGTTAGTAATATATAGATAAGATGATAACAAACAATTATCTAATTAAAATATAAGATAATGTGTACCTTATTGATATATTGTTACTTGTATATAAGTAACAACTTGTAGATAACTTATGAAGATAGAATAAGATAAGATGGTTGCACCTATTTAAATATCCATGCATATTTGTTATGCTGTTAATAAGGAGATAAATACTATAGACGTCAGCGCTCCTGTAGAAGGTCGACATCCGCATTCTAGCAACAGGGCTGATGTAGAGGGCGGACACTTTTGTCAAGGTTGACACTTGGAAAGTGAATAAGCACTATTAATGTAACAATGCTGACGTGGAGGGTGTCAAAGTATAAGGTGACCTTGCAGTAATGACCATGTGTAATTTTACCATATTTTGACGGTACAAGAGGAATGACAACTTTAGTATGGCTAGGCTCAGTTGTTGACCCGGATGAGGTATATAAGTTAACTTAGTCTTCACTTTTCATATATTTGTTTATGTTTTTTCTTTAGAAGCATCCTTTATCATCATGTTTAATTGGTTTATGTGCTTGCTCATTTATTTATTTATTCTTTTTAATTGTCTTAAATGAATCTCTTATAAAATTATAATAATAAATAGTTCTTTCTATTTTTTTAGGTTATCAAAATACTTAGTATACTATTTTTAGAGACTACATAAGAAGTGGTAATTTTTAAAAACGTCAAATTAAAAACTTGTAACATTTTGAAAGACTAAAAACATACAAATCTATAATATGTAGAAAGACTAAACTAAGAAGAAAAGTACAATGGGTAAAAAAATAAAAAATAATGAATCAAATGAAAAATTACATTTTTTCCAGATGAAAACTTAACTTTTTTTATAACAGATAAAAATTGAATTAAACACTTTATGCAGGACAAGTCGAACTTATTATCTAAAATTTTTATTTAAGCTTTTAATGTTCTTTTAAAATTTCAGGGAGGGAAAAATAAAGAGTATAAATCATATATTTTTTTTTTAAATGACATTCTATATCAGTTATTTATTAAACGATGTAGAAAATGGCTATACAACATCAATCATAGGAAAGAATCAATGTGAAAATGACACCTCTACATCGATTTTACACAAAATCAAAGTGCATTTTTTACATCAATTTTGGCAGAACCGATGTAGAAAGTTTATTGACAACATCAATTTTTCCTAAAAATTGATATTGATTTTTGTATATTTTACATTTTTTAGTTTATTTCTTATTAAACGATATGGGTTTTCTTAAAAAATGATGTTGTATAATGTATGTTAACATTGATTTTTAAAAATTGATGTTAATTGATATTTTTAATGTCGGTGGTTTCAATAACGGTTAAAAATCGATGTTGATAGTAAAAAATAATTGATATTAAAAGCCCATTTTCTTGTAACTTTTGATCGTTTTAGGACCGATCTCGTTATATAAATAGTCGATCTTTTTTTTCATTTTTTAACCTCTTCACTCCAATTTGCTTGAGGTCGGGGTTGTGTACCCTCCAACCGTCTTTAGATCGACCTTTTTTATGGCCCATCAATTTGAATGTTAATAGACTTGGGCCATGACAAGTGACATGACTTATACGGTAAAATGCACATCTTGTTATCATAATTATATAATCCATTATCCCCGAAGATAATGGGATATAATCTAATTACATTTTATCTCTAAGGATAACGAGATGTGATCAAATGATATATTATTTTTGAAGAAAAATATAAAACCTATGTTTGACCTAGAAGCAAGATAGATTGTGTATACTTGGTTGCTTTGGGTAGGTAACCTCTTACCCTAATAACTGAGGAAGCTCATCCCCAAACAAATATTGCTAAATTAATATTTTCTCTATTTTTAATGTTATTTGTTTCAAAATTTAATTCTTTTTAAATTTCAATATATAGTTGAATTTTTTTTCCAATTATACTTTATTTGCTGCAAGAAACTTATTATATTTCAATAGAAAAAGGTAGAGTAATACAAAGTTAACTAGAAATATGTAAAAAAATATGAGCATTAGGTACAGTACATAGCAGTCACCTGTGCTAAAGTTAACAATAATGTAAAAAATATGAGCATTAGGTATAGTACATAGCAGTTACCTGTGCTAGCTTGTAGTTTCGGTTGGAATCTATGAGACCTAGTTCTAAATTTGGGGTGTTTTGGTCCTAGTTCATGCTACTAACTCAATCTAGCCAGAAAGGACTTTTGAAATCATCTCAACCCCGTCCAAAGTCTTCTTTTCAGAAGTAATTTTTTTTAAACAATTACTGCCTTTGTTTTGTTTTTAAGTAGTGCCATATTTTTTAAACATTTTTGTTGTTATTTGTTTGTCGCTTTTAAAGTTCAAATTAAATAACATTAATTTTTATTTTCAATTATACCCTTCATTCCAAACTTTTAATTAATTTATCTCATGAAAGTAAAATTGAAAAACAAATAATAAGCATTTATTGTAGAATATAAATGAAAAAAGAATAAAATAGGAAACTTAATAACTATTTCATGAAAAACAACAAAACTTATTGCATTTCTTGGTTCTACAAAAATCTTAAATGTTACTTAAAAAAATACAGGTAATATGCATTAACAAAACAATTTATTCTTGACATAATAAATAATATTGTTTAATATGGTATGATATATGTTGATTTTATTTATCTTAAAATATATATTATAAAATAAACCTTAATTGTACTTGAATACTTCTTTAATTTTAATATTTAATTATATTTAATTTTAAGATTAATATATTATCTCAATAACTCGATCTTGTCACATATAATTAATTAAATTTTAATCTAGTTGTGTTTGAGTTTACAAAATTAAGTGTGCCAAAATTTCAGGAAAGATATGGCATAGATAAATATGTCTCAACTCATCCTATGAACAGCCTACTCTGTAATGAGCAACGCTGGCATCAATTAAATTAGTGCCTATTTGGATTGTAGTTTGTAAACTTAAATTTGAGTTGAACTTAAGTTTACACAAAAGTATCACAAGTCATATTTCTTCTTCCAAACTGAATTTTTAAATCCTCAAACATACTTTTGAGGGACAATCAAACAAATTCTATACTCATTTTACTCTCAAAAGTATTTTTGAAACTCTCTCACCGAAAATTCAAACACACTAAGTATTTTTTTAGGGTAAAGCATTTTAAATCGTCATTTTCAATGAATATTTTCATTTAATAACTTTTTAACAGTAAATGATAATTGTATCCATTGATTTTGAATCGTAATTGTAAAGCAATCAATTGAGGCTGTAATATTAATTAAGATTTAAGAAAAGCAAGTGCTCGTGGCAACTAGTTTTGAGTTGGCTGGCTGATTGATCCCTACATTAAGTTTTTTTAATCCAAAAATGTAATGCAATTAGGGTCAAACCGCAACAAGATTCTCATAATTAATCAGCTTTTCTAAATAAGTAATGAAAAGTTGTAATGGTCTAGCTGAAAATGTCCACCCAGCATTTATGGATCACACGATTATTACTTTTAGGGCACAATTAACTATTATTAGACATTTTAATAATTTCATAACATTAATACTCCATCCCTTTCAATATAAGTATCACATTAAAAAAATCCAAAATAAGTGTTATGTATTAGCTTTTTAATGTGACATTAATTTTTTCCATTAATACTCCTAATAATTGTTAATTTGATTTTTCGAATGTAATATTAATATTATTCTCTTTAATCTATTTAATAAGCTTAACTTTATAAAGTTATTATTCTTGTTATCTATATATTAACTTTTCTTTATCTGTAAAATAATTTAGAACCATACTTATATTCTTGGACGGAGGAAGTAGTCACTTATTGGACACATTTAACTATTAGTGAATGTAATTACATTAATTTATTCTTAAACACTTGTAAGAGAAAATTAATCTCCATTAAAAATTTTAATAATCCATCAACATTATTAATTACTTGTAAAATATATTTGACCATTAGTGCCAAAATTACAGGTTGATAATTGTATACACAGTCACATAACACATTCAGTTACTTTTAATTACATTTGAAACAAAGTTAACTATTACTCCCTCTATTTCAAAATAGTGGTGTCTAAGGTTTTTCACATAAAATAAGAAAAATAAGAATTTTTTACATCCCATTATAATTATCGTTATATATTTATACAAATCAAGAAAAAATAATAAATAAATGAAAGAAATTAACAATTTTAAAAAATTTATCTTATTATCATTTTTTTTTTGTACTCATACCATTAATATAATGAATGGAATGCCTCAATATAATTAAATATTAATGGACAACCAAATGGTAAAAGGCCAAAAGAGAATTAAAAAAAGAGGCAACCGGGCTGAATAATACCATCCAAGCTATTTTCTTGAAGTTTGGAGAAGGAGCACTTAATAAACACATGCAATAAGGGGCAATTTGGCAAGTGCGAATTGGCGCATCGTGCTCCCAATAGCCAAAGAATCCAAACCAAGGAAGCAATTAATCGTGAGGTACGTAGCTAGGTTTGTGGTTTACAATTTGGCAACAGTTTTGGAGAAAAAAGGGAAGACACAATAACCAACTAGGGGAGGCAATAACTTGGTTACTGATGGGGTTAATTAATAAGCAAAGGTTGGCTCTTAGGTGAAGCCTGGAGTCACCTTGATATGGGTTGGTGGCTCCTTATTTTCTATCTGTCACTCACTTTATTTTCTTTTGTTTTTCTAGCCAGGTTCAATTCAAATTCAAATACCCTTTTGTTAACCTTGTATCTTCCAAAAGTTTCTCGTCGGGGAAAAGTTCACAATAAATATTTTGATTGTTAGCTAGATATAAAATCAGGTACAGTTGCATAAAATGTGAACCTCGATTGTGTCTCTGACAAGTCTGTTCGATAGTAAGTAATTTTTTTTTTTTTTATAAAAATAAAAATACAGCGGTACATGGATGAAACTTGGGAAAATATGTTGCACCTTTTTTTTCCCCTTTTTCAATCTCTTATCTTCTTTATTCACAGGATGCATGCTGTCCACGGGAAACCTGATTGCAAAACTAAATTGATTAATTTTATTTTTATTTATAAATTTCAATGAAACCAAATAAAATTTAGAGAACTTGTACTCATACAATAAATATATATCTACAATTTCTCTTACAAAGAATTAGAAAAGAAGAAAAAAAGAGAGAAAAAATCGTGGATAAGATATTTGATGCTATGAAAAATATAAAAAAAAAAATAGTTATAAAAATGTTGAAGAATAATGTTTTATAAATTGTTGGAAAGTAGCAATTTAAAATTTAAAATAGAAAAATAGTTGTTATTCTGTTTATGTATATTTAAAATCATATAGATAGAATCATTAGTTTGTTTCCTTTATTTTAGTTAATTTGTTATGTTTTTGAATGTAAAGTTTGTGTATAAAAGCACCTCTGATTATGAGGAAATTATGAAT
>PYAF01004028.1:918210-943796 GCA_007407185.1 Glycine tomentella | reverse complement strand
TGTAGGGATACACAAACAATAATTATAATATATTTGTTGTAAAATAAGTTATAAATCAATAAATATGCTACTACTATGGTTAGAGAAGCGATAAATCAATATCAATATATATTCTAACACGGAATAAGTGATAAATCAATATCTAAAAGTATGGTTATAAATTGGAGGAAAAAATTCTACTAATAACAATGTTTTTTTTTTTCAAATATAAATTTATGTTTATATGAGAATAATATATTTGATTGAAACGAATTGAAAACAAATTAATTAAATTGGTTTGGATTTGATTCCATTATTCAATGCATCAATCAATAAATACTCCAATTAAAGTGATTTTCATTCCTTTAGAATTTCAAAACCCTATAACACCGTGCCGATTAATCCTTATATATATCTTCAGTATGTAAGCGTGAGATTTTTTTTCTCCCCTTGTCCATTCAATGCTGCTTTTGTGATCACGCACTTTCACCTGTCATTCCCGTCGGGTGAGTGTGTTTTATCAATGTCTGAATAAAATACTATAAGCCATTATTGAAGGAAAATAATCAACTATGTTCATGATATTATAGGCCTGATTTTCGTGCTTTGAATAGATTGCATATATTTGATAACATGCATAAAGGAAAAAGTTCACTAGTTTGCCATTCACTATTTGATTACTCCCAAGTTTCAATGATTATTGTTAAAAAGACTCCATTTACCTTTTTCTTCATTATGTCCATTTTCTCTATCTGTTGATCGCACATCTCATTCTCATGTAAAGGAAACTACAAAAGCGTAACGGATGACATGACACAATCAGGCAATGTAAAATATCTATTATTTTGAATTTTGATATTCCAAATCTTGCAAAGCATATGCGTTTGGAGAAAAAGATAAAGCACGAGAACGAAGACAAATTAGAGCTTGACCGATGAGCAACTTGGTTCACAAGTAAATGTCTGAGTTACACAAGATCTTTCTTTGGTAACATGTTACACAAAGTCTGGGGGGTGATCAAATGCTTACACTTAACAATGCACATGCCTCTTGTTTATAACAAACTTAACCAACTAACTACCTAACTAACATAATTAACTACCATATGAATTATCTAACTTCAACACTCCCTCTTAATTCATATTGGTAGAAGACATTACTGCTAGCCTATCTCACATTTTCTTGAATTTGATACATTTCAAAGGCTTTGTCAACATGTCTGCTAGTTGATCTTCAAATCTGAAAAATTCAAGCTCAAGCTTTTCCTTACTCACTTGATCTCTCAAAATGAAACTTGGTCTTGATATGTTTACTTCTCCCATGTGCAACCGAGTGTTTTTCCAAGTCAATAGTTGACCTATTATCAATTAACAATCTCATTGACTTAACCATCTTTAGATTAAGTTCTTTCATCATAGCCTTGAGCCACACAGTTTCACATGTTGCCATAGCTGCAACAATGTATTATGCTCCACAAGTTGACAATGCAACTATACCTTGCTTCCTTAAACACCAAGAAATTGGTGTTGACCCAAATTTGAGGACATAACAAATAATACTTTTCCTATCTCCTTTATCTCCACACCAATCTGAGTCACTATAGCCATAGACTTCTCATTCTGCATTATTTTGACTGTGAAGATAGAAAATTTCCAAATCTAGAGTACATTTCAAGTATCTCATGATACTTTTAGCTGCTTGGAAGTGAAGTGTGTTAGAAATGAAGAAGATTACAAGGAATCAAGATGAGGAAGATTACAAAGAATCAAGTAGAAGAAGATTACAAGTTTTGATTTTACATGCCCATTCAATTGATGGCATATGTAATTGTTTAAGCTTGGTTCAAGGAATTAAAGCCTCATATTCCTCACTTAGGTTGATTGATTCATGCATTCATACATTCATTAAATCATGCTTAAATCATATGAAATCATTTAATTAATTGGTAAGTTTTAAAGGAAATAAGATTTTCATAAAAATCATTTTTTACTGTTTTAATCGATTACCAGATTGTTGTAATCGATTAAATATGCATTGTTGAGTTTTTCACACTTCCTGTGATAATCGATTATTTGAGACATTAATCGATTACAGTAGTGCATCAGAAAATCCTGATCTCCTGGAGTAATCGATTACAAGAAGGATTAATTGATTATTTGTTATTGAGATTTTTTCCAGATTTATGATGAACACTTTAATCGATTATATTGAAAATTTAATCGATTACATTAGTTAAAATAATCGATTACAGTAACGGAATAATCAATTACAGGTAGTTAATTCTATTTTTTTATAAATAGAAGGAACTTATTCTGTTCAGAGCAGATTTTGTTTTTAAAATTTTCGAATAAGTCTTGTGAAAATCAATTTCTGAGAGTTCTAAAAATCACAAAAGCACAGTAGAAACAGAAATTCAAAAGAGAATCAAGAATCATGAAGATTTTCATTTGTTGAGTCATCTACTACATAATGTGAAGATTGTGTTCAAGTATTTGTCAAAAGATTTCATCAAGAAAGATCATTGCATTCATTCTCAGTCTGGTTTGATCATTTAATTTCGTTCATTGCACTGAGGAATTAGAGGTGATATCTTTCTTGAACCATTTGCTTAGTTGTTTTGATTAATATTGTGTGATTTTGTTGTTGGTTGTTCATATAACAAATTGTGATCTTTAAAGCTTGGCTAGATAGGTTTCTAGCGGGTAGAACAGAGAGGGGATCTCTGGTTCTTAGATCTTTTGAAAAGTCTATAGGTTTAGATTTTGAATTTTACCTAGGGAGGATAAAAGAGATCTTTGTAAGCTTGTAAAGATATTATATTTGTTATAGTGAAATCTCTAATCAAGGCTGATTAGAAGTAAACTGGATGTAGCCTCCGGGGTTGAGAGGTGAACCAGTATAAATATTGTGTGTGATTGAATATTTATGTTCATATTCATATTATTCTTGAAGTATTATTTTTGTTCATATCACAAGATTGGTCATAGCTCAAGAGTGGTTTGATTGAAATAAAGGTGAATTCAAAAGTTTGATTTCTTAATTGGTTTTAAGATACAATCCTTCTTTCAAGACTTCCGTTGTATTAGATTTTTTTTTAAATTTTAAAAACTCTGAGGTAAAACCAATTCACCCCTCTCTTGGTTATTTGCATAAGTGTTCATTATATTTTCAAGGTGTCATTGGCTTCCTCATAAATATGCTTATTAACTCAACACAGTATGCAATATCTGGTCTAGTATTGCATAGATACCTCAATGAGCCTACAATGTGCTTGTACAAAGTAGGATCATCTTCCTTTTCATCTCCTTCTAGCTGAAGGCTAATTCTTGTCTCAATAAGAGTAATTGCAGGGTTGCACTCACTCATGTTGAACCTCCTTAATATGTCTTCAACATACTTCGTTTGATCAATGAAGATCCCTTCACTTGTCTTGACAAATTCAATGCCTAAGAAGTATGTAACTCACCTAAATCAGTCATCTCGAATTCCTGGATAATCCTTTTCTTAAATTTAGCCATATCATAGAGGCATATGATCAAAACATTACTCCTTTGATTCCTGATGTAGATTCCATGCTCAGTAGTGCACTTTGTGAACTTGTGCTGAATCAGAAAGCTGTCAATTCTTAGATTTTACTTTGTCTTAGGTAAAATTTTATGTTTTAGTTATTTTTAATAAATTTTTGATAGTTTGTAGCAAAAACAACTCATTCTGACAAGAGCTCTAGAGACCCAAATTAACAGAAAGATATGGAAGGAGAAATTACAAAAATTTAAGATAAAAACTAGAAAAATCAAGAGCAAGATATTTTTTAAAGATAAATTATCTGAAGAAGATGATGATTACTTGAATTAATTAGAGATATTTTTTGTTAGTAATTTCTTGTGATTATCTCCTTAATTAAACCTAGCTACAATTTTATAAATAGGAGGTTGAGCATTCATTGTAACATGTAGAAGTCCTGAACAGTTCTTAGAATTATGTTCTTAGAATTATATTTTAGACTTCCACCTACTAGACATCTCCATTATTCTATTAGACACTCTAGGTTTCATTGTATTATTTTTATGAATGCAATTTCTTCCGCCTAGGAGAGGAAAGGATGAATCTTGTTTCGCTTTAATTATATCAATTCAATACTTCACCTTGAGTTATTTATTTGTTTCCGTACATAATGCTTTTATTTGATTGACCATCTTATAGATGAATTCAGAAATTGACTTGTGCTTTGGCGAGCCTTGTTGAAATCCGAACATAAATCAAGTACTTAATTGGGATTATATTTAGGGATAGAATAATCTTGATTAAGTCTCACTAATTCTCGATCATTAATATTAATTGTTTGTGTCGGTATGTCCAAAGGATTGAATATCAAGCAAGTAGTTTAGAATCTGTGACCACGCGGGAGTTGAGATAGAATATGTTAGTAAATTGGGGATGACTAAGAGAGATGAGTAGAGAATTGTGAAGTTACAGTGGATTGAGCGAATTGCAAGTCCAAATATAAACATTCATTCATCAAGATCAACCTCACCACCCAAGTCTAGTATTTCTATCTTTATTTAATTATTTTATTTTTATTGCAATTTATTTTTTGTTATTTATTTCATGACAATCACAAAAAAAAAATACAAAAACTTAGTTCATAGTTAAATAATTACATGAAATCCCTCATTTATTCCTTTGGAGACAACCTAGACAATATTTCAGTTACTACATCATGATTGAGTTACATTTGACCTATAAGTTGAATCTAACTTGAAATAAAACCCTAACGGTAATGCTTGCCTTAAATTGTTATTCACTCCCTTTCTATTACATTTTCCCATAAGGTGTTTGTGAAAATGCTACAAGAAACCGAAGAGGAATAGTTGTCATACCCTAATTCTGTCCGGGTACTAAGAAAAAAGGAAAATAAGAAAAAAGAGAGAAAAAACAATAAAGAAATGAAAAAAAGAAAAGAAAGAAAAGAAAAGAGATAACAAATAAAAAATATAACAGTTAAAAAAAGAGAAAAAAAGAGAACAAAATGAAAGAAAAAGAAAAAAAGTAACACATATAAAAAAATAAAAATATAAGAGTTTAAAATATAATAAAATAAAGAGTAGCAAGAAAAAAAAATGACAAAAAAACGCAAAAGAGAGCAGAAAAAAGCCCATTAGGTAAAAAAAGCTATAGTACATAAAAAGGAAGGAGTTGTGCATTAATGGGGATCGATGCGAATCTCGAGGAGGAAGAAGAAACCAATCGAACACCACCATTTGGCAGTGGGGCCAGAGGAAGATGAGGGATCTCTCGGGTCACCCTGACCTGGTTCCAACCTTAGCCCAAAAAATACTTTGTTTTACTTTTTGCCCCACCATTTTAATAAATACAATCTCTTACCTTTTGGGCTTGATCCATTCTGAAACCAATTAAACAACGCTATTTACATCTCTCATTTTCATAAATCCACCCCATGAACTGTTGGACCTAGTTCATTTGAAACAAAATTATTGTTAATATTTGCACCATCTTTATTGATAACCACACTCCCCTCACCTATTGGCCCCGGTTCTGAATCAAACTTTTACATCCATGTGTTTTTAATGCACGCCTTAGTTGTTGGGCCTGGCCCATTTTCAAACAAAATATATTACTGTTTGTAGTCACAATTTCATAACTACACCACCTAACTTTTGGACCTGGTCCATAATGAAACAAAATAAATAATACTCTTTACAACTACCTTTTTGGTAACCACACACCCTTTTCCTGTTGGGTGATATTACGTTGTCGAGACGCATCAAAACAATTTAACTAAGCTAATTTGTAGCACAGGGTTAACCTAGGTAGACTTAGAGACACGATCAATATGGTTCTAGCTTCAAATCATTGGTAATAATAAGGGAGATTTTGTCAAACAGTTGGTATGCGCAAAGTAAAACATGCAAGAACACAAACTAAAATTAAAGAACAATGCAGAAATTAACAAGATTATCAAGGAGTAAAGTAAAACAGATTAGAAAGCATCAATCCAATTCACCAACCTAGGCTATTTGAATCATCATCATTCTCATAAGTTGATTCTATCATGAACATTCATTAAATCTCAATAGAAGCAGTTCAATCGATTCTACTCCTAAATTAATTGAAACCACAACCCTAACTGAACTATCATTCAATTAATCTTGTGATTATCATTTCAAATTAGGACATGAATCCATAATCCTAACTCACTTTCAATTCTAAATGCATTCATAATCATGAAAACATAATAGAAATTGAAGAAGAAGGTGAATATTCAAGTAGAATTCGAAATACCGAATCAGAACTCCAATTCTTCTCTTGCTTGAGTTAAATCCTTGGATTGATTAATAATTTAGTCTTCCATGATGATCACCAAGGAAAGCCTCATGAATTAAGTGCAGAAAAATGGAAGAATAACAAAATGGAAATGAAGAAGATGAAGAACAAATGAGAAAAAATGAAGAACAAGCTTTTGATTCTAAAAACTAAAGAAATATAAAACTTGTTTATTGAATTGTAAAGTGCTGCCCAAGTTTCAATAAAGTCACTAATACATATAGTGACTAAGTTCTGAAAATAGAATGAGCCATAAACAAACCCAACAATCTAATTATTTACTATTTACACCACTAAAAGTCCAATTCGCAGCCCAAAATTACAAGTGCAGAGGTGCTAACTTCGAAGCTTAAAATGACTCTCCTAATGACAGAATTGGCCTCGGGTTATTTCTAGAAAACTTGTAGATCTTTTTGTTATCTTTCGAGGGACTCATAGAACGCTCCATTCGAAGTTTCGTAGCACTCTATAGGCCCTGAACAAGTCAGATACGTTAAGTGAACATAAATCCAAAAATACGCTACAATTAGCAATTAAGCCCACCTACTTGCCTAAGACAAAACTGAATTAGAATGGGAAAATAAAAGTCCAAAAGAGGTCAAATAAGCTAAGAATGATAGACAAAAATTTAACTAAAAGCACTCTATCAAAATACTCCACACTTAAACTTTTGCACTCCTGGGCAAAACTAAAAGAAAGACTAAGAGAAAAATTCAAACTAAAGTAAACCAAAAATTTAAAGAAAGGGTATGAATAAGGCACACATATTTTTCAATGGATCATAACAATTCACAGAAGTGAGAGAGATGGAAAGATGGAAGAATAATATTGAGGTAACAAACACATGATCACAAAGCACAAAGTGAAAAAGTAGTCAAGTTTAGAATTAAGAATGCACCATGATGATAGAATTCTCTCAAAGGGTGGCACTCAACCTCATATGATGTGTATGGCTTGTATTTACACTCAAACACCACATGTAACTAGCACATCCAAGCATTGACAAGCCTATCATTCATTTAACTTGAAATACACATGCATCAAAAGATCAAAAGGACTTTATTAGCTTGTAATGAATGGCTTAGGAAAAAGTGGATAAGAAAAGGATATTTAGGCTAAAACTTAAGAGAAAAGAAGGACAATGGGGAGCAAGCCAACAAGATAAAAGAAGGATAGAAGCAATAACATGAAATTTAAAAGAATTTACAAGGATGAAAATGAACTATAACAACTTTTATTGCATATATTTCTTTTTCTTTGATTGAATTTCTTTTTCTTTGCTTATACACAATTTTTTTTCTTTGAACTTTTGCTATTTGAACTCTTTCTTTTCTCTTTTTCTTTTCTTTTCTTCTCTTTCAAAACAAAACAAAATACAAAAACCCCACACTTGTTTGAAACCCACTCCCAAAACAATTCCAAAGCCCCTTTTCTCCCTAAAGTTAGGGTAACATGGTTTTCCATCATTTTTTTAGTTTTTAATGAGCTAAACAAGAAAGAAAAGGCTAGAGGCTCAAAGAGGGTGACAATGGATATCAACACAAGGATATGTTTATTTGGCTAGTGGCTAAAAGAAAGAAGGCCTAAATCATCTCAATTAAAGTATGTGCAACAAGGAATGTCAAAAGAGGTAAGACAAAACATAGAGTAATCTAGCACAAGGGTGAAATCACACATGAAAGAACATATCCACAAAGGCTCAAAAACTCATAAGGCATAATTCTACCACACATGGTTCATCTTAAATTCTATTTCTCAAGCCAACTTATCACTTCAACAATTGCAACAATGATTCACATCAAGTATTAAACCTCTCAATCCAACCAACTTTTAACATTTCTCACAATTTACACAAATTAGAAATCC
This sequence comes from Glycine tomentella, assembly GCA_007407185.1. NCBI lineage: Eukaryota > Viridiplantae > Streptophyta > Magnoliopsida > Fabales > Fabaceae > Glycine > Glycine tomentella. The sequence goes on along the minus strand of PYAF01004028.1, from coordinate 935,606 downwards.
TATGAAAATATGAAACGGTGCCTAAATTCGACAAAACAACAAGTTAAAAACAACAAAACAACAAACAAAGATAGAAAACAAGCAGAAAAACATATTTTAGAAATCTTCCACCCCCCACTTGAAATGCACATTGTCCTCAATTTGAGCATGCAAAGAAATGCAAACAAAGAGACAACAAATAAAAGGAGGGAAAAGAAAACTCCCAAAGTGTCGTTCAATGCACATCCCAAACATAATTTTCTTGATGCATGCAGATGGGAGGATCAATTTCAGGAAGATCAGCAAGTGTCCATCTAATGACCTTTTTGTGGCCTCTCAAAACATGCATCAACTTCTCTTCATGCTCCAGTGGCAGACTACTAGATATGATGACTGGAAGCTTCTGAGCATCATCTAAATATGCATACTTGAGGTTCTTAGGTAGTGACTTCAACTCCAAGGAAGGTGGTTGAATAGTGGAAGGCAAGGAAAGACTAGGGGCTAAGGGAAGTGGGATAATAGGCTCAGAACTTGTATTTGTACCTTGAACACAATCAGAGTGAAGTGCGAAGGAAATTTATGCACAAATACTACACACAGCAGCAGAATCATCACAGGTACAATTACAAGAACCAAGATCAAAGTCAAAAAAGTCAGAAGAAAGATCAGAAAAATCAGAAAAGTAAATCAGAAATATCTACACTATCTATTGCAGCATCAATGATATCAAGAAGAAAAATAGAATGCTCCTCTACAGGATGTCTCATAGCCTCAAAAATGTTAAACTGAACAATGTCATCACCAAACTCCATAGAAAGAGTTCCTGCATGCACATCAATTTTAGTCCTGGCTGTCATCAAGAATGGTCTCCCTAGGATTAATGTGGAACCATGGCTGGAAGACTTATTCTTCATATCCAAAATGTAAAAATCCGTTGGGGAGATCAGATTATTAACTCGCACCAGCACATCTTCAATAAGTCCAAGTGGAAGTGCAACACTCCTGTTGGCTAAGTGGATGACAACACCAGTGGGTTTCATCTCACCAAGGTGTAGTGCTTTGTAAACTGATGTAGGCATGACATTAATGGAGGCTCCAAGATCACACAAGGCATCTGCAAAAATAATATCTCCAATGGTGCATGGGACAGTGAAAGTGCCAGGATCCTTGCACTTCTGTGGCACGGTGGATAGTGGAATGGCATCAACAGTTTTCCCTGTATCAGTGCAGAAACATTTCTGTCCATCTTCATTTGCTCATTTCCCTTCAGCTTCCTTTTGTGGGTGCACAAGTCCTTCAAAAACTTTGCATATTTTGGAATCTGTTTGATGGCATCCAAGAGGGGAATGTTGACTTCCACCCTCCTGAAAGTCTCAAGCAGATCAGAATCAAGGTCCACCACTTTCTTTGTAGAAATGGCTCTAGAAGGGAAAGGTAAGGGAATCTGTTTTGGTGCAGAATCTGTTTTGGCACCATCATCAATTTTTTTACCAGCACCAGCATTTGGAAGCTCCGTGCCACTCCTCAAGGTAATAGCACTCACATTTTTCAGATTAACAACTAGTTGTGCTGGAAGGTTACCAGAACCTTGCTGCTGCATCTGGTTGACAGTTGTAACTAACTGTCCAATCTGAGTCTGCAGGTCCTGGATGGTGGCACTGACATTTTGTTGAAACTGGAGATTGTTGGTTGCCATTTGCTTCATTAAATCCTCCAAGCTTGTGCAGGTGTAGGTGCAGGTTGCTGGAACTGTGGCTGTTGTCTAAAAGGAGGAGGTTGGTATTTGGTGGTAGCAAGCTGGAAGGGTTGTTGTGGAGGTCTAAAGGGTTGCTGTTGTTGTGGGCCAGGAACCTCAAATTTGGATGATCTCTCCAACCAGGATTATAAGTGTTGGAGTAAGGATTATACTGTTGTTGAGGTCTAAATGACTAGTCAGGTTGCATGGCAGAAACTTCAGCAAGTTGTTCTGTCTCTTAGAGAGTGGGGCATGCATCTGTGGGATGATCAGGCGCACACATATACCACAGAGCCTTGGTTGATTGGCTGTCATCACATTCTGTTGTTGCCCAATAGCATGCTGCCTCACAAGGGATGTCAACTTTGTCAATTTGTTCTCCAATCTCTGGTTATCAGCAACCATAGAGACAGAAGCTTCATTTGCAACCATCACCTTGGATGTTGCAACTCTAGCACCTAATTGTTGATAGATGGCGGCCATGTTAGAAATCAACTGCCTTGCAGCAAGAGGGGTCTTGTCCATCAGAGCGCCTCCACTAGCTGCATCTATCATACTCATATCCATCAACATCAAGCCTTCATAAAAATACTGGATCAGTAATTGCTCACTGGTTTGATGGTGAGGACAGGTAGCACACAACTTGTTTAATCTCTCCCAATACTCATACAAAGACTCTCTAGGAAACTGCCTTATGCAACAAATTTTCTTCCGGATGGATGCTGTTCTGGAGGCAGGGAAGAATTTCTCCAAGAATCTTCTCTTCATGTCTGTCCAAGTGTTGACAGGATCTGGTTGAAGGTACAACCAGTCCTAAGCAACACCATCCAGAGAGAAAGAAAATGCTTTCATCTTAACATAATCCTCATGAACATCATGTGGTCGCATGGTGGAACACAACACATGAAACTCCTTAAGGTGTTTATGTGGATCTTCACCAGCAAGTCCATGAAACTTAGGAAGCAAATGGATCAGTCCAGATTTCAGCTCATAACTGACCTCAGTCTCAGGATATTGAATACACCAAGGTTGGTAAACAACATCAGGTGTAGCTAACTCCTTAAGAGTTAGGTTGTTATCAACTATGATATCAAGATGTGTAGAAGTAGAAGGAGTAGAAGTAGAATCAGAATCAAAGTGAAAAGACGCTATGCTACTGTCTAAAACTACACTATCAAAGTCATCTACCCTAAGGTTTTGTCTATTTAATCTATGAAATGTCCTATCTATCTCAGAATCAAATGAATGTAATTCACTTGATGTGGACCTAGTCATACACAATGCAACTCATAAAGGATAATAAAAAGCACAAAAACAACCCGAAAAAGTTTATACAAAAACTAAAATTTAAAATTCCAGGACTTCAACAGAGGTCCCTGGGTTCGAATTATGGGCGCGATCAGTGTGGATGGTCACGATGGTAGCGCCAGCTGGGCGTTTTGCTATGTTTTTCTGGGTTTTCCTCTGTTTTTATGGGCAAATACAAAGCTAATGCAGCAACCCCAAGCACATAATCATGTAACAAGCATAGTTGTGCAATAAAACGTAAAAATGCAAGAATTAAAACTACTTCTATGAACTAATTACAATGAATTAAAGCTAGCACACAATGAACCGTGTCCCCAACAACAACGCCAGTTTTGATATTACGTTGTCGAGACGCATCAAAACAATTTAACTAAGCTAATTTTGTAGCACAAGGTTAACCTAGGTCGACTCAGAGACATGATCAATATGGTTCTAGCTTCAAATCATTGGTAATAATAAGGGATGATTTTGTCGAACAGTTGGTATGCACAAAGTAAAACATGCAAGAACACAAACTAAAATTAAAGAACAATGCAAAAATTAACAAGATTATCAAGGAGTAAAGTAAAACAGATTAGAAAGCATCAATCCAATTCACCAACCCAAGCTATTTGAATCATCATTCTCATAAGTTGATTCTATCATAAATATTCTTTCAATCTCAATAGAAGCAGTTCAATCGATTCTACTCCTAAATTAATTGAAACCACAACCCTAACTGAACTATCATTCAATTAATCTTGTGATTATCATTTCAAATTAGGACATGAATCCATAATCCTAACTCACTTTCAATCCTAAATGCATTCATAATCATGAAAACATAATAGAAATTGAAGAAGAAGGTGAATATTCAAGTAGAATTCGAAATACCGAACCGGAACTCCAATTCTTCTCTTGCTTTGAGTTAGATCCTTGGATTGATTAATGATTTAGTCTTCCATGATGATCACCAAGGAAAGCCCCATGAATTAAGTGCAGAAAAATGGAAGAATAACAAAATGGAAATGAAGAAGATGAAGAACAAATGAGAGAAAATGAAGAACAAGCTTTTGATTCTAAAAACTAAAGAAAAGAAATATAAAACTTGTTTATTGAATTGTAAAGTACTGTCCAAGTTTCAATAAAGTCACTAATACATATAGTGACTAAGTTCTGAAAATAGAATGGGCCATAAACAAACCCAACAATCTAATTATTTACTATTTACACCACTAAAAGTCCAATTCGCAGCCCAAAATTACAAGTGCAGAAGTGCTAACTTCGAAGCTTAAAATGACTCTCCCAATGACAGAATTGGCCTCGGGTTATTTCTAAAAAACTTGTAGATCTTTTTGTTATCTTTCCAGGGACTCCTAGAACGCTCCATTCGAAGTTCCGTAGCACTCTATAGGCCCTGAACAAGTCAAATACGTTAAGTGAACATAAATCCAAAAATACGCTACAGTTAGCAATTAAGCCCACCTACTTGCCTAAGACAAAACTGAATTAGAATGGGAAAATAAAAGTCCAAAAGTGGTCAAATAAGCTAAGAATGATAGACAAAAATTTAACTAAAAGCACTCTATCATTGGTCCTAACCCATTTTGGAACAAAGTAAAAAATGCTATTTACAGTCCATATTTTCATAACTACACACCCCTTAGCTGTTGGGCCAGGCCTACTTTAAGACAATGCACGTAATGGTATTTGGCACCCCCCCTTTTCATATCTACACTCCCTCCCTTTTGGGATGACCCATTTTGAAATTAAATAAGCTCTACTGATTGCACTACCTTTCTTCCTGTACACACCCCTAATTTCTAAGTGTACTCTCCCCACTTCTATTGTATCCCTTTCTATTTTCATTTGATTTATTTGATTATGTAATGTTGTGTCAATTATTCATTTATTTTTGCATTAGTATCTTTAGTATGCGATTATGTTTCGTGCACTCCATGCTAGGTCTTCGACTCGCTTGGTGGTGTTTCAATAACATGTGGATAGATTTTGTGAATATCATGCTGGGTCCCCGAATTGCTTGATTTCATAGAGTTTACCCCAAATCAAAAATCTCTTCTAAAAAAAAGCTAAAAATACTCAAATAAAAGACCACTCAATTCTCTTTTTTCCAAAAAAATTACACATTACTCGAGATTGCTTCAAGGTCCAATGCCTTAAGCAATTCTCTCCGCTTTTTCTTCAAATTCAACGTCACTTCAAGGTCCAATGCCTTAAGCCATGCGATTAGCTTTTTATTAAAATTCAACGTCGTTTTACGGTCCAACGCCTTAACGGCTATTTTCACACAACCGAAACAAATCTTTCAAAAAAAGATAAAATCAACTCAACACGCAAGCTCTTTTCTACAAAGAACTATGTAAGTCTGATTTCCTCATTGCACTTGGGGAGGAGGGACGGCAAACCCTTGTCGACCTAAAAAACTAAATAATATAAAATCTTCTATTTTCTAAAAATAAAAAATTGATTTCTTCTTTTGAATAAACAAAAATAAAACAAGTATAAGTCATGTTCTTAAGGAAAGACAAATAATTAAAAAGTCACTTTATTTTTAGCACACTCGATTAAAGGTTGTCATCTTCATGACGGACACGTGAGGTGCTAACACCTTCCCCATGCGTAAATGACTCCCTAACTCTTTTTCTCTCAAGTCGTAGATCATGCTTTACCTCTTTTGGTTTTTTCGACATTTTCCTGAAATAAATGTTGATGGCGACTTCTCTCAAGTTTTCCTTTTTAGGAAAACTCTCCTTTATCTTTCTTTTTTCATCGTTGTCCCCGTCGTGGCCAGACACGTTGCGACAATAGTGCTTTTGTGTTTCTTATTATTTATTCAAGTAAAAAGTACCAATGATTTTTGTTTATGATAGGATCAATGATTTGTCTTCATGGTAATATTTTTTGTTGTTGTGATAAAGTATCAGTAAATGAGCTTGATCTCAACGACCACTGTGGGTATAATTTTTGAAATATTGTTCAATTCTTATATTTAAAGCAACAAATTTAATTGTAATATTTTTCATTATTTTCTTTTCTTTTTCTACCCTTGAATATTTTTTGACTGTCATCCATTTATTTATAATTAGTACAATCCATGTAATCCATTCTTTTATTAGTACAATGCACTTTTTCATGATTTTAAATGCATGTCAATATGTAATTTTCAACAAAAGCTTTTATTTATTTATTATTATTATTAATTTCTTATGCAATAGGTAGTGAATTTGCATCTCACATTTTGCATCCTTTTACGGTTATACTCATTGGAAGATTACTACAGGAGTTTGAAACTTACCATTGATGTCCAAGCAATTCATGTTTTTTTACATGCCTATTAATGGAGGTTTACAACCATCTCACAAGAGGTCCCTTTTTTTCTTTGCGCTGAAGAAGATTAGGTTGTTGTTGTGAAGTCTCTTTCACCTGTAGATTGGATGAAAAGTTGTTGAAAGATATTGTAATATTGTGCATTATGAGTAAATTTTCAACAAACAAAATTGAGGTACTATGAATTTTTCTTAGACTGATAAAAAATACTTTGATATGCTTGGAGAATTAATAGTGGTACCTTTTTCCTAAATTAATAGTCAGATAGATGGTTTCCTCATCTTTTGTCAAATATAATATTAGTTGATTGTTTTACTTTAGTTAGTAATAGTTATATAATTAACGGATGGAAAACTTTACATATATACAAGTGAAAACAAAGAATGGTGAGACCAAGGTGTTCAACCCTAAGGAAATCAGTGTCGTAGTTCTGACTAAGATTAAGTAAACTATCAAACCATTCCTTTAGAAGAAAATTAATGGTGTTGTGATCATTATCCTTGATAATTGGAACACATCAAGAGTCAAGACTATTTCTCCAGCAATCTTGATTGTTTTCATTCTGCTTTTGTTTTTATCCTAATTCTAATTTCTCTATTTTTCCTTTCCAATGTACAACTTATTTCAATGATGCTCAGAGGCAGGCAATCGAGGATGCTGGTGTCATTGTTGGTCTCAATGTTGCTAGAATTATTAATGAACCACTACGGCTGCCATTGCATATGGATTGGACAAGATAGGTGGTGAGAAGCACAAGAATAGAAATGTGAAACACAAGGACATTGATGAGATTGATCTTGTTGGTGGAAGCATAAGGATAGGGAAGTAGAGGAGCTGCCATAGCAAATTCTGTATCGTATTAGGTGAATGTTTTGATCTTAACACTCTATGTCAAGTTCTCTTTCGTGTATAAAAACATGGACAAGCTTTTCAAAAGAGGCACTCCATAACATCCCTTCTTTTGAGGCTTGTCATTCCTTCAACTTTTATGCTTTAGTAATTCAATTCTCTAATATTATCAGGATTGCTAAGCTATATTTTAATTATCTAGTTTGTAATCTAGTTTTTTCTTAGAACGGAGGTTTAGACCTAACTTAAATTTAAAAGTTAGCTCATGGGGTAAGGATTCTCCCCCACTTATATATTCTATCTCTGCCTTATTTCTAGCCAATGTAAGACTTGAATTTTTTCCAATACACCCCCTCACGCCTAACACTTTTTGGTTTGACGCATAGGATAGGCTCTGGCTCTGATACCATCTTAAAATATGAATTTGGACCTAACTCAACCCCAAAAGTTAGTTCATAAGGTGAGAGTTGCCCCCTACTTATATACTTACTATGTGTTAGCAGTATCTTATGTTCTTGGGACTGTTCTCTATGTCCTATCCTTCTCTCTTGGTTCTGCTCATGTGCCTGCCCTTCTTCTACCAGAGATATTTGCTTCTAGAATTAGAGCAAAAGCAGTTTCTTTGTCATTAGGCACACATTGGATCTCCAACTTCGTCATCGACCTCTACTTCTTGAGTGTTGTAAACAAGTTTGGTATCAGCTCCGTGTACTTAGGATTCTCGGCTGTCTGTGTTCTTGCCGTTTTGTACATAGCTGGTAATGTTGTTGAAACAAAGGGTGGATCATTGGAGGAAATAGAACGTGCTCTCAGTGCTTCAGCATGAAAATCTTCCAGGAAATGCACGTGTTCATAATTCCTACGCTGCTTACTGAACTATTTTATGCTCGTACTACTTGCTCCACACATTTGTCTGGCATGAGTGATAACTGGGATAACTTGTTTATTGTAACCAAATTTTGCTCATGGATAAATATGGGAACAATATGGTGTGAGCTTTGGTCAAGCATCTGTATTCACTACCATCTTTTCGAACTGGCAGTTTTTGTCATAATGTATGGCAGCAAGAACATTCTCACTTCAAATGTCAAATTAAATTGAATGACAAAAAAATATTGAAAAAAAATCCAAGTCTCATATTAGCTAGAGATAAAGGCAAAGATAAAATAGATAAATGGGGGATAACCCTTATCCTATGAGCTAGCTTTTTGGAGTTGTGTTAGATCTAAACACACATTTTAAAATGATATCAGAGTCTATCGTAGATCCATTAAATGGCCCACCCACCATGTCATCCACGCACCAAGCTCAAAAGCGCTGGACGTGAGGGGGTGTATTGGGAAAAATCCAAATCCCACATTGACTAGAAATAAGGCCAATATAGAGTATATAAGTAGGGAGCAACTCTCATCTTATGAGTTAGCTTTTGGAGTTGAATTAGGTTATCTAGATTGTAAAACTTTTTTTTAATACTTGTTCAAAATTCATAAATATAATTTATGCAAGATTGGTAAGTTATTCACTTTCTAATTGTTGTGTGCCTATATCCAAATATCCTTCACCTGGATGTTACTCCCTTCACCGTTGGAATTGAAACTATTGGTGGAGTGTGATCGATGACAAAGTTGATTCCCAAAAACAATGTTATCCCTACAAAGAAATCTCAGGTGTTTAACACCTACAAGACCAGCAAACAATTTGTCTCCATTTAGGTACGGCTCTATTAGTTGACTACAATCCTTATTCTTTGCTACTTTTTAATTTTAATTTATTTTCTCCTTCACCATATATTTCCTATTTATGTAATGCCTAGCTTCCCTTTTCTTACTGCTTCTTATGACTACACCTTTAAACTGACTTGGGTATTTTCTACCATGTATCTCTATATTACAATTTCCTTTTTTTTTTTATAATATTTTCTAAATGTTTTTCCATTTATTTCTGTCTAGAAGTAAATGGCCAAATAATATCCATTCTCTATATATCGCATCTTTTACTTGGATTTATTAATTCATCCTAGTGAAGATCATTAGATCACTGTTAGCTTCTCTTTAAGGGGTTGTCTCATTTCTTGTTGGCTAGTTTTCATACATGAAAGAATAAAAAGAAGCCTCATTAATAATAGGGGATTAGTGGATCTTGAATATTGCATCTTTGCCATCTTTGGTATTTGGTTAGATTGAAAATTATCAACTTGATTGCTTGCAATTTGGTTAGAACAAAAGGAATTTAGAATATTTGCTCTAACTTCAATGTGTGATTATAAGTCTAAAGTGAGGCGGAAAAATCCTCATGTGATGAAGGTAAATTTAGTTAAAATTGGACCCTATATGTATTGTGAACTTCATTTTTATGCACTTCTTGCTTGCTAGATTTTAATAAGAAATATAGTTTTATGATTTTATTTTGTAATTACATGCATTCCCTGGTTTTCTAAAAACCAGTTGTTTGGTGAGTATCGTTATGGTTATGTTGTCCTAGGTCCTTCCATTTTATTTGAATTTTGTGTTTCAAATTTGTTGGTGATTTTTGAAGAAAATTAAAATTTAGCTTGAATACAATAGGATAAATGTGCATTGGAATTGCATGTTAGGATGAATGTGGCATTTATGAAATATTTTTCTATGTGACTCTTCAAATGATACAAGTCTTAGATAAGAATCTACAACGCACTAGAACGCCCTTGTTGACGATCCTTTACTTCGACAACATCTAGGGTTCCTCGAACAATGTGATATCTCACACCGGGTAAATATTTAACCATCCCCTCTCTTACTAAGACTACAAAATGTTCTTGTAAATTATGGCCAATACCGGGTATATAAGCAATAATTTCAAATCCAGAGGTTAAGCGTACTCAGGCAACTTTACGTATAATTTTTATGAGCAAGGTTGGTAGTAATATGTTGAATTGTAATCTGACACGAGAGACATATAGCTACTCATCTCTTTGTCATGATTGATTCACTTGATCTATGAACTTGGGATTTAGTAAGTTCGACGTCGTTATGTTATATCCTCTTACATATATAACTTATCTCTTTTTTCATTGGTGCTTGTTTTCAACACTTAATCTTTTTTTCCTATTAGCTTTACCCATTTTTATGCTAGAAATGATGCAGAAATCTATTTTCAATTTTTCTACTCCTTCTACTTTGTTTTCTCTGTAAATTTTAGGTGACCTGCGGGGTCAAAGGGAAACTTATGAGATATATTGACTGAGAGTTGCTTTGAATTAGTCACATGTGTAAGCATCCAGCATAGACTAGATCTAAATTGTTTCACTATTATATCCTGGAAACTAATTTTACTCTAAATTTGAAACATTTGCTGTTGAAATTTTCAAACACTAACCGCCTTTAAGTGCTGCAGACTTGCACTGAGAAATCCCTATATGAAGGATTTTTTAAAAGTGCTCCTTCATGGTATTATGCTCCTTTTAAGTCAAAGTGAATTTTAAGGTATGTTTATATGATAACTAGATCATCTTATTGTATGTTTGGTTTAGTTGAAATCCCAAACAATTTTAAATATTAAGATAATATTTCTTATTTTTTAAAAGCTAAATCAATTACTGCTAGTAATTTTGTAGAATATTATGTTTGTTGATTTAAGTTTCACACTTGCACTTCCAGCTCCAAAGAGTTGAATAACTAATTAAGGCCATGAATTCCCCAACTACTGTAGCAGCAAAGAAAGAAAAGGATCACTATGAAGATTAAGAAAGGATTTAAGGAGTGACAGAGATAACTAAATAAATTGTTTTTTAGGATTCTCTGCTTTGTGTATAGAAAAGTATGTTGTAGGCTTATTTTAATCTTGTTTTAGTTGTCTTTCTCTCCAAGATATAGAGAATTCAATGTTGTTAAGACCTCCAAGGAAGCATAGGTGCATGTGCTACAAATGCTGGTCCCGCTATCAGATTTAGACATTTTGTATTATTAACATTGTATTATTATTCTTTAGGTTTAAATATGTTTTTATCCCTAATAAATATTTCATTTTTGTATTTTCTCCTTAATAATTTTTTTTTGCATTGAGTCTCTAATAAAATGATAAATTTGTTTTTTGTCTTTCACACTTTTTTTAGTCATTGATAAATTAACGAATTTTGTGTTTGTTCTTTGATAAATATTATTCATTTATAATTAGCTGAAACCAAAACAAAATTCGCTAATTTATCAGGAATTAAAATAAAATTATTATTTTATTAGGGACTCAACACAAAGCAAAAGTTTATTAGGGAACAAATACAAAATTTGAGTATTTATTAGGAATCAAAAACATATTTAAACCTAGTTTTTATTAATAACATATTTATTGAACTACATATTCAAGATAGTGAGATATATGTAACAATCCATTAAAAGAGTATGAATTATATATTTAAAATATTACAAAAAGTGACATTTTATCGTGTTTAAAAAACAAATTAGTAATATTTGTTGAATGTTATAAAAGTTATATACTAGCAACATTTTTAGAATATTACCTATGTATTAACAAAATGTTACCAAAAGTTTTAAAAAATATTGTTAAAAGTCCTTTACAATATGGAGTACACATAACATTTGATAAAATATCACCAAAATCAGTAGCATTTATTTATGTTTTGCTGACATTTTTCGAATGTTGCAAAAAAATATACTTTGTTGTAGCTTATTAGGTGGATGACCCTAATGAAGGGATGGCTATCACTTAATACTAAAGGTGTTGTAAGGAGTCGAGATGAAATGGTTGGATGTGATGGTTTTATAAGGGATTTAAGAGGCAACATGATTTGTGGAATTGCTAAAAGAATTGGTTATTCAAATTTCTTTTTGGCTAAGCTATGGGGTGTTTATGAAAGGCTCACTATTACATAAACAGTCTTTTAAGACGGTTGTTTGACCCCTTCAAAGACGGTTATCGAACCGTCTTTCTTGCGAGTAATGTTGAAAGTTGGACATACGAAGACGGTTGTTAAACCGTTTTAATTTTTTTCTTTTATTTTTTTTATTTTACGTACCTTCTAAGACGATTGTGCTTTATAACCGTCTTAGTATGTAGACATTCTAAGACAGTTATAGTACATAACCGTCTTTGAATCTGTTTAACTTTTTTTTACAGTACTTTCTAAGACAGTTATTCTGTATAACCGTCTTAGTAAGTATCCATTCTAAGACGGTTTTACATAACAACCATCTTAGATTCTGTTTTTATTTTTTTATTTTTTTTATTTTAGGTACCTTCTAAGACGGTTATGACCCATAACCGTCTTAGTATGTACACATTCTAAGACGGTTGTAACCCACAATCGTCTTAGAATTTGTTTATATTTTTTTTACAGTACTTTCTAAGATGGTTATTCAAATAACCATCTTAGAAATTACCAATTCTAAGACGATTTTACAGAAAAACCGTCTTAGAATCCTTTTTTTTAACGTACATTCTAAAATGATTTTTGCGTAGAACGGTCTTAGAATACTGGATTCTAAGACGGTTTTTGCTTATGCCCGTCTTAGATTGACAATTTTATTTTCGTTTTATATTTTGTTTTGTTTTCATTTTTGAAGCATAAAATCGTTTTAGATCAAAGTGTGTGTTGGAATCTCACATTGACTAGTAATATTGCCAAAATGGTGTACATAAGTGAGGGAAACCCTCACCGCAAGCCCAATTTCTAAAAAGTGTATTACAATTACAAGTACAAGCCTAAGCACACAAATACAATAAGAACACCAAACCTAATAGAGAGCGTAGTAAATTCGGAAACAATGCCCAACATTGCTTTATGCATGACATGGGAAAATGAGAATGGGCCTAAAAGGCCTAACCTTCAATTATCAAGTTTCGAATTTAACTTCTGCTGGGTATCCTCATCTGGATTCTTTAATCTGAAAAATTGTAGACTATTCTGTGAATTTGAATTACATAGCAAAACAGAACTTATGTGGTCCAGAGTTATACTAACCTGAGAGACTAGTTCAGATAATGTATTTCATCATCAATGCCTCTCGCTCACTCCTCAGGTGTTGAAGTTCCTGCACAACACTACTTGTGTAAAACTCTTATAACCCAAATGTGTATTAGCTTCTCAATTGTCTAATGAGAAGAAACTAAGAATGCAAAATCCCAAACTGGTCATCATTTATGCATAAATTAAACCTATCCTTTTGTATGATGTCCTTTAGAAAGCTAAGCATTATTATATGAAAAATTAAAAATGCATATATAAAATCCACAAGCACCTTAAAAGCATCTTGCAATTCCCAAAGTAGTTTAACCTCCTTCTCAAGGTCTGGGATTACCAACATTGTTCTCCAACCTGCTCATGAGCACATTAAATCATGATCAAGGTTATTTTAAAAATAAATCAACAAATATGCATAATCTAAAAGAATAGAATAGTTATTTAGGTTTCCACACATAAATGAGCATGATTAGACAATTATTACGCCTCATCAATGCATCTTATATTTAAGTTTTAATTGCCTTTCCTGTATCAACTAACATTGACATCAACTTTTTTCAGTCACATAAACCTGACCAATATGAATTTCAGTTTAGATAAGACAATGATTAATGCAACCTCTTAAAGAGCTGCCTTAATTGCAAATTTGCAATCTCAAGGGTGGTGGTTTAGTTCCACATTGACTAGAAATGTGCCCTAATTAGAGCTTATAGCTTGGACAGTCCTCACCTGTCGTCACCTTACAAGCCAGTTTTGTGGGTTAGGTTCCAAACCCAAATTCTAAGAAAATCTTGATACCTATTTTGTTCATCACTACCTTATCATTTCAGTGAACTGGAAACTGTAAGAGTGAAGAGAAAGGTATAACTTGGTTTATCAAGTTGGTCAATGAGATGATAAAATCAATGCTCTATGGTAATGAGTGTTAGGTATGAGGTGCCAACAAGAGCCAAAAAAATAAATGTGTACTAGATATGAGGACGTTTAGTTGGATGAAACTGAGAAAGTCGAACCATCACCTATTGAGGATAAGATGATAAAACTTGGCTAAGGTAGTTTGGTCAGCTGATAATAAAGCTTGGGCTTCTCAATTAGGAAGGTGCTTGATATAACATTTAAAAGAAATTTAGGTAGTGGGAAAATGCTGTTGAGATTGAGGTGTAAGCCCTATATATAAATCGTTCAGTTCTATCATACAAATTAAGATATTCATTATCACCAGATCATCAGGGAGACAACAAGGGACACAAGTGAACAGGCTAAAAGATCATTGTGAAGTGTAAAATTTAATCACATTAAAATTCATAGATGCACATCTCAACAACAAAAAACATGGCTCAGTTATATGGAATAAAACGGATGATGCTCCAATAATAATAATAATAATAGAAAAATCAATCTTATCACAGGAAAGGATGGTGAGATTTGAGCACCTCAGCAGCAACAACACCCTGACAATGGGAATCACCAGCACTAGCGGACATATGCTTTATCTCAAATAAGCTATTAATTCCACCATTTTCAAAAAGCTCTTCAAAGTGGCTGAGAGCCATCCCAAAAAGTTCTTCGTAGTTCTCAAGTTCTAGATCCACTTCATCCATGATGAAATCATCATATAGATCATCATCTTCACATATTCCAGAAACTTTCTTCCCAGGAGAGTACAACTGCAAATTCATCATGAGAAATTAACTAAGTGATTAGATGAACAATAATATACAAAACTAATGATTGTGTAACTTATTTCAGTAAAAAGATAAAAGTTGGCAGAATTATATATAATGGCCTTGTAGTTAACATGTAAGCTATAAGGCTATCGTGTTTTTGCAAGCACATCATTATGTCATTGCCATATACTGTCATGAAGTTGCATAGGTGTTAAACTGATTAAGAGTGAAGAGAGAAAATATACAGATACCCAACCCTTGTAGATAAGGTGCTATTAATCCATATGTATAGTTGATGTGCACAACATATTCAAGGACTAATTGTCATCTTAATCACAATTCACAAGCACAAATCTAGGTTTAGATATATAAAATCATCAAGACAAGAGGTGAATGAATTTATTAGGGGTGTCATCAAGCGAGAGAATAAAAGCAGAGAAGAGTTTAAGTTAGTGTTCAAAAAGTTACCAAATGAATAAAGTTAACTGCAGGGGAAATCCACACCAAGAACCAACCCTAAGTGAACACACATAGTCGTAGCCAAGGTTTTCAGAATCGAGATTCTACATAGAATCGTGGAGGCTTCGTAGAATCGTAAGAGTCTACTTCAGACAAAAATAAACAAATTACCTATATATAAATATGAAACAATGACATAACTAATTTTGTCAAATTAAATGAGTGCAATTATAAATAAGGGATACTAAAAAAATTCAAAATAACAATTGAAGTATTAAAATTGATAACACAAGTAAAGTGTATTAATAAAAAAAATAGTGTAAATAGCAAGATATTTAATATAAAAAAATTGAGCAAGAAGTTGTATTAAACAATAAAAGGGTGCAGGAAGTAAATCTGGCCCAAATAAAAAAACCTAACCCTCCCATATAAAAGCTTCCTTTCGCTGCAGCTTCTTCTTCTTCCTCTCTGCACTGCGCTGTGCTGCATTTGGTCCTCTTCTTCTTCAGCTACTGCACTGCATCCTCTTCTTCTTCCATTTTTCGAAGCCAGGGGAGCACGGAGCACAAACCCAAGCCCCAAAACGACGCCGTTTTCACTTTCGATGGACTCGTAAACTTGAAGCAAACTCGCAATTTTGCATAGAATCGGACGATTCTACTGTAGACTCGTACGAGTCTACTCCAAAACCGATTCTACTTCCGATTTTAATCGCAGAGGGGTAGTAAACTCGTAGAAACGTATGATTTTGCGAGCTAAATCGCGATTTTGATAACCATGGTCGTAGCATAGATACCAGCCTCATAGAAAATCCAGAAAACAACCAAGTGTCTATTAGGGTCATTGATAAACAATTTGTTGGACAATACTCAATACAGTTACCACAAAATATACAGATTCCGAAATCAATACTATAATTAAGCAACTGTTTCTTTCGAATATCAGTTTCTAGTTTCCAATCAACCGTTCCATAAGATGATGATTGTACTCCTTCCTTTTCGACTACTCCTCTTCTCCTTTGGTCAGGCAAGTTAGAGGCTCCCTTCCGTTGTTGCCTGATGGGAACGCAAGGAGCTTACTTTCGTAGATGATCCGAATCTAGAGTTGGCGCTTGACGGTGGAGATCAAGGGCGGACGCTGGAAGACAACATCAATAAGGGTTTCAAGGGTGGTGCTTCTTCTTCTCCTCCTCCTTCATGCTTTTCGCCATTGCGCTGGTGCTTCTTCTTCTTGGTGCCGGAGTGAGACATGGCTTTGCAACCCTAAGACTCTGGAGAGAAAGAGAAAGCAAGCGAAATGGTGAGAGAGAAAAGCTAGGAAGCGAAACGACCAGCTTAGGATTTTGTCATTCAAAATTTAAAAGATGAGAGAGAAGAGTGCAAATTTAAAGACAATTTACGAAAATCGTATTTGAAAGGTAGTTTTTAAAGACGGTATTCTAAAACTGTTTTTGTATAGTTAACTTTTAAGACGGTTTTATAATAACCGTCTTTGAACACTGCACTTCTAAGACGGTTATTATAAAACCGTCGTCGTATATATCATTTTATTTACAAAATTGTCACCATTTAACAATTTAAGACGATTGCTTTAGAACCGTCTTAGAAGGTGCATCGTAAAAGCCTGCTTTTGTAGTAGTGGCTATTTGCTTGTGTGAAGGGTTACCAATTGATTGAGATCTCGAAGTTGATTATGAAGTTGTTGTGAAGTGCCTAACTGGAGGTAGGGAAGGTTATGCTATAGGTTGGAGTTTGATTCAGGAAATTCACAAACTATCAAATTCTAGTTCGAGAGTACAAGTCTCCATACTTTTTGACTAGGTAATGTGTTTGTAGATGCCTTAACTAGTATAGCATGTGATATTAAGATAGTTATGTGATGTACGAATAACCTCCACCTATTATTAGGGCATTGCTCCTAGTTGATGTCACTGGGGTTTCAACTTCCCGTCTCATTCTGATGTACGTAGTTCTGTTTTTTGGGTCTTTGACCCTGTTTAATTAAAACAATGTTAATTAATCGATATGAATAATTGAATACAAAATTATCTATATGAATAGGATCTTTAGTTTTACTACTTCGTTGTCCCGTGAGTTGCCGGGAATGTAGCTTTGAAAAA